>OX418216.1:99590861-100093465 GCA_948455865.1 Conomelus anceps
CAACAATAAAGCATTCCTTGGGCTCCCTGAAAACACTGGTCACATTTCGAGGCGGCAAAGTAGAAAATCTGATGAACAAAAGGTTCAGAAACAGTATTCCAAGAAAAAAAATTAATAGAAAGATTTATGGTTGAGATCCACAAATAAATTTTGGAATTTTTTTAGCAAGCATGACGAACAGACAGACAAGCGGACAACGGCACGATTTCAATAACGGCCTGACGGGCCCTTTTGTATATTTTATTGTACGATCACGATGGCGGGCAGTCTTGGTGGCGCAATCAGTTCGGGATGGGTAGGTAGGGATGGTTAGTTCTCTCTCTGACCAGAAATCAGTATCTCTGATAGCACTCTGGCTGACTGGAAAAATAGATTCATAAATTGATTGTAATTATTTTTGTGATTGTTTTATTACTTGCAGGTTGTGCCAAGTGGATTTAGACATCTACTGAACTGGATTAAAAAGGAGTATGGCGATAAACCGATAATAGTGACTGAAAACGGATTCAGTGATAAGGGTGAAATGATCGACGATGACAGAATCCGTTATTATAGTGTAAGTGTCATTATTTATCTTTAACAATTCAGTAATAATATTTATAAAATGTATTTTGTCCACTCAATTTCAGTAACAAAAAAAGATCACTTTAAATTTGTTTCTTGCATCACGGTTTTCCCCTTATTTATCCCTTTTCATGTTACATGTTTGGAGATTTTGTCAATTCTATTTCTGTTATTGGAGAACATAATACATTATTTTGATTGTCTCTGCTCATGGTCTAGTCGCGAGAGGTGTGACGCGGTGAAAATTAGGCCTAAGTTGCGAAATTTCATTTCTGAGGGTTTACTTGTCAGTTTTTCATTTACCTTCAAAATTACTATTATTAAGTAATTAAAAACTTTGAAACCGCTATAGATCAAAATTTTAAATTGGCTTTAAATTGACGATCATAATTTTGTCTCATTTTTTATGTATGAATTTAAAAAAAAAATATCCACGTTGACCAAAATCACTTGAAATGTTCCGCCATTTTCCAGTTTCTTTCGATTCTGCAATCAAACTGAGTGCTGATCAAGGAAGTGAGATGAATCTTACTGGAAATTCTTTCAAATACAATTTTAAACCAGTAATTATGCCTCTGAATCTTTAAAATATTAGCAAAATCTCGAGAATGTCTAATTTTTTACTATTTTATTTGTTTGTTACATTTTAATAACATTTCATAACTTAAAATAATGTAAAATGGGAAGTTGAAGAGCTCTATAATTTAGAGCAATAATTTCGCTCTAAGCCTACTCTTTTAACTCAAGTATTTTGTTAAAACAGTCCATTTTTTCTGGCAAGCTTCAGTGTGACAACATATGACAAGTCATATGATAATTTCAAAGAAATCTTATTCCAAAAAATAGTTTTGAAATAAATGAAAGATATTTATATTCTTTATTAAAGCATAGATACGGTAATTGTAATAGTTATTTATGTATTAAGAGCGTGAAGCGCGACTTTATCGCTCGAGCCAAAACATTTACTGCGCGACGCACAGCGGAGCGCAGTAATTTTGCGAGAGCGATAAAGAAGCTTCACGCGCGAAATACATACAATATTTTTCCTACAACTGCAGTTCTGGATTCCAACACAATAAAAGTTTGTAGCTTGTAACATCACAGACCGTGCGCGGATTTGGTTAGCGTTCGACTTTTTTGAGGTTATGTGAATCTCACGGATTCCATGATCCTCCAATGAGAAGACATCAAAATCAAAACAGAAGCGTAAAGAAAACAGCTGGCGAGCGTAAAGTACTTTGCCGCTTGCGGAGCAGTAAAGAGGTATTTTACAATTAGATTTCAGTACATAAAGAACTACTTTACGAACAGCTGTAGGAAAAATATTTTATACATTTTGGATGTCAGGTTTGATAATCTAGACTGAAAAGTTGGCAACACTGCCGAGCGTACTATGACGTAAGCGAGGGTAATAGTTATTTATGTATTAAGAGCGTGAAGCGCGACTTTATCGCTCGTGCCAAAACAGTTACTGCGCGACGCATAGCAGAGCGCAGTAATTTTGCGAGAGCGGTAAAGAAGCTTCATGCGCGAATTGCATACAATATTTTTCCTAAAACTGCAGTTCTGGATTCCAACACAATAAAAGCTTGTAGTTTGTAACATCACAGACCATGCGCGGATTTGGTTAGCGTTCGCCATTGTTGAGGTTAAGTGAATTTCACGGATTCCATGATTCACCAATGAGAAGGCATCAAAATCAAAGCAGAAGCGTAAAGAAAACATCTGGCGAGCATAAAGTACTTTACCGCTTGCGGAGCAGTAAAGAGGTATTTTACAATTAGTTTTGAGTACGTAAAGAACTACTTTACAAGCAGTTGTAGGAAAAATTATTTATAATCCTTCTAACAGCACCTTTGTCAAAATCGACTATATCAGATTTTGAGCATTTTTTCTTTAGATTCAGAATTTGATGGGCGAATTCCCATATTTATATAAACCATAATAATGATAGCCTAGTGCAATCAGCTGGATAATATTCGAGACAAGTAATGTAATGAGTTGACTATATCTATACATATAATATACTAGCTGGCCCGACGCGCGTTGCTGCGTTCTCATAAAAAACTTGATTTTATTATTTGCCACCCCCCACTGAAGTTACATTTCAAATTTCAACCTTCTAGGACTATTAGGGAAGAAGTTAGTCCTAGGGCTCTTTCAGCTGATCAGAGAGGCCTCATTCTTACACAGTAAGACCTTACTCACCACCTCTCAATGAACATTTCAAATTTAAACCTCCTACTATTAGGGTTTAAGCCTCCTAAACCTCCTATTAGGGTAGAAGCTAGGTTTTTTATTTTATTATTCACTACCTCCTACTGAGACTACATCTCTACATTTCTACATTTCTAGCTGCATTGGTTAACAGATGTCATCAACCCAGCATAATTACCCAGTCATATGTTTCCTACATACTGCAAGGCTCCGAGTGCACGGTAGCCTACATGCAAAGTCTTTGCGTTCCAGACAGCATAAATAATGCCACTAATAACAGCTAAGGAGCCTAGCATATGATTAAAAACTGATGACTTCTATCAGCTGTTTCTTTAAGCTGTTTGGCCGGCAAGTTCAGTAGGTTAGGTCTGTAAAATGGATTAATTAATAATAATTATTAGCTCCCCTATTGAAATTTATGGTCAGAAACCATCCCCAATATTCACACAACATATTCCCAAAGCTTCATGCCAATCTGTCAAGTAGTTTTGAAGTCTATAGGGAACATACATACATTTTCTTAGTAATGGCGAAGGTGATATTGTGGAAGGTATCCATAATGAAAAATAAGACGAAATTGTCACAACCACATTTATTAAAACTTCGAGAAACTAGTTTCGGTTGTTACACCATTATCAATCTCAATCAAACTGAAAACTTAAGTACAGAGAAGCCTTATATATACTATACATGAAATGATACTATTGGCTGAGAGGGAAAGAGGCTGACCTTAATCGGACGTTGTGATTGGTTGTCAAGTCACGCCCCCTGGTGGGAGGAGTAACAAGCAAAAATATGAGTCAAATCAATAACTAAACACTGTGAACATCAAGAAAGTAGCAAAAAATTTGTAAGGCTAGAATTTAATCAAATTAAAACTATTTTTTTTTTTTTTTTTAATTAGAAGCTCACTGAAATTCAATCAAGGTCAACTGAGAAATACACATAAGAATTGGTTTTTAAAAATAGGCTAGAATTATAATGAAACCAAGTTAGTTGTATTGAATTGGTTAAAATAAATTTGTTCATTTAAATTAGTTATGGAATCGTTTTTTACCAACTTAGTTATCTCCAAAGCTTCTAAAATGTTCAATTGTCTGCCTTTGCCAATCAAATGCAGAAATTCAACATTTTCTTCAGCCTTGAACTTGTGTCCATTATTAATGAGATGTTCTGCAAAATTTGAATCTCCTTTTTGGGTTTTCCAATCCCTGATATGTTCATTTACTCTACATTTGAAACTTCTACCAGTCTGACCCACATAACAAGCATTACAATCACCGCAATTCAATTTATAAACCCCACTTTTATCCCAGATATCAATTTTGTCTTTACTACACCCAAATAAGCTCTTTAAAATTGGTTTGGTTTGAAAAGCTACATCAAAACCGTTCTTTTTCAGTTGTTTTCCTAATTTATCAGAAACTGGGCCAAGGTAAGGCACCGTTATCCATGTTACAGCAATGCTAGCACTGACTGCTAGTCTCCTATTTATTTTATTTAAAATTTTATTGACAATGACTTCCTCATATCCATTTCCTCATCACCATAGAGTTAGAAGAGAATAGTGTTTTAAATTTTCTAGATTTAAGAATTGACCATAGTCCAGGAACCCACAATTTCTCTATTTTTAGAAAAGTAACTCATACCGATGTAATCATACCTCATCACTCATGTCACCCAATATCACGCAAACTTGCAGCTTTCAATAGTATGATTTATAAAGCTTTAACCATTCCAATGAGCAATCATCACTTTGAAAAAGAGATTAGTACGATTAAACAGATAGCTATTACAAATGGATATGAGGAAATCATTGTCAATAAAATTTTAAATAAAATAAATAGGAGACTAGCAGTCAGTGCTAGCATTGCTGTAACTGAAACTGGGGAAAGGTCATGGATGACGGTGCCTTACCTTGGCCCAGTTTCTGATAAATTAGGAAAACAACTGAAAAAGAACGGTTTTAATAAATGTGGTTGTGACAATTTTGTCTTATTTTTCAACATACATACATTTTTATTCATATATATATATATATATATAGATATATGTGAGTCAATGGAAATTTTTTTTTGCCACACTAGGACGTAATGAGCTGTTTTTCATGCATCATATGGAGGCCGAAAGTGTTCGGTTTCCGACGAGGTCTGTAAACGTTTACTGCCCTAGGGCGGAAAAGAAAATGACATTGAATGACAGCTGATTGTGTCTGGATACAGCAGTCATGATTGTAAAAATGAATCCTTCCAACTTTTATGTAAAACAAAAAGATTTAAACCATCAATAAATGTATAATTTAATATGTACATAGTATTTAAAATGTCAAAAATGATCACTTTTTATAACTTAATATGTATTATTTTGTAGCTTTGATATCAAACAATAGAACCTTTTTATTACAACTACAGAGCTCTGGGTGGGAATTTTGTCAACTACTGCAACTGTTGGTAAAGATTACTGTTGGCATAGAAAGGTTAGTTGGTTAGGTTTTTGGTTGTTTTATGCAGGTTTCGAATTAGAAACAGGAATAACAACAAAAAACCTAACCAAGTAACCTTTCGGTGAACAGTTGTAGTAGTTGACAAAATGCCCACCCAGAGCTCTGTAGGTTGGATAAAAAGGTGATGTTTTTTATTCTTGCTAGTACCATAGCCTTAAAATTTCGCTTTCAAAATTTTCATTGTTGTTTTTTTTTGTGGTGTGGCAAAAAATAGCGTTTGCAATGTGGGCAAAAATGTTTTGCCAGCTCTCAAATGCATCAAGTTCTCGACTTTGTCTCGAACTTGAAAACCGCGATCTCGAGCCGGCAAACACACATTTTCGGCCCTAGGTGCGAAATATACTATTGCCTCACGTCATATGTTTTTTCCTATCTTGTACGGCTATAAGGCCCTATTTGTCAGCTGATTTTTCCGATCTAGCATGGAAAAGAGACACTTTCCATATGTGACAAATCTATGGAAAGTAGGTACTTTCTATCAAGTGTAACAAAAAGTAATTTTCGCCACACTAGGATGTAATGTGCTGTTTTTCATGCATCATATGGAGGCCGAAAGTGTTCGGTTTCCGACGAGGTCTGTAAACGTTTACCGCCCTAGGGCGGAAAAGAAAATGACCTTAAATGACAGCTGATCATGTCTAGATACAGCAGTCATGATTGTAAAAATGAATCCTTCCAACTTTTATGAAAACAAAAAGATTTAAACCATCAATAAATGTTTATTTTTTATATTTTAATATGTACATAGTATTTAAAATGTCAAAAATGATCACTTTTTATAACTTAATATGTATTATTTTGTAGTTTTGATATCAAACAATAGAACCTTTTTATTACACCTACAGAGCTCTGGGTGGGAATTTTGTCAACTACTACAACTGTTTGTAACCTCTCACCAAAAGGTTAGTTGGTTAGGTTCTTTGTTTTTAGGAATTTTGTCAACTACTGCAACTGTTGGTAAAGATTACTGTTGGCATAGAAAGGCTAGTTGGTTAGGTTTTTGGTTGTTTTATGCAGGTTTCAAATCAGGAACAGGAATAACAACAAAAAACCTAACCAAGTAACCTTTCGGTGAACAGTTGTAGTAGTTGACAAAATGCCCACCCAGAGCTCTGTAGGTTGGATAAAAAGGTGATGTTTTTTATTCTTGCTAGTACCATAGCCTTAAAATTTCGCTTTCAAAATTTTCATTGTTGTTTTTTTTTTGTGGTGTGGCGAAAAATAGCGTTCGCAACGCGGGCAAAAATGTTTTGCCGGCTCTTAAACGCTTCAAGTTCTTGACTTCGTCTCGAACTTGAAAACCGCGATCTCGAGCCGGCAAGCACACATTTTCGGCCCTAGGTGTGAAATATACTATTTCCTACATATATCTAACAAACCGACTTTTATGCACGCAAAACAGCTGATTTCTGCAATTTTTTACTTTGCCGCACTCTGTGTGGTGTGCCAATTGTAGGAAAATGTTATGTGTAACTCGTGCTGAAAGTTTCGTTGCTTTACTCAAGAAACTATTCCACATTCGCCTTCAGCTCGTGCATAATGCATTTCTTTCACGCAGCAAAGAAGTACATTGCGCACTAGTTACACAAATAACTATTATTGCTCGCTCCTCAATAAGCAGCTGTTTTATGATTAGTTTTCAGCACATAAACTTATTCTTTACAAGCATTTGTAGGAAAAATATATTGTAAAAACAGATAATCTGAGGCTGTAGCAAAACAAAGGGAGTTTATATTGTTAAGGAACTCAGCCACAGAATGTGGAGACAAGAGCAAATCCTTCAGCAATGAGATGAATTGCCTCGTACCAACTGAAAATTGTAATAGTCATAAATAATGGGGTCCCTTCTCCAAAACACGCAGACAATGAGCAGGATACACTCCAGCGTGAGACCACGGGCTCTTGTCCCATGATGCACAACACCATCCTGAGAGAATAGAACTTTGAGAAGTAAAACATAAGAACCTCAATGATGTACAGGGATGGAACCGTTAAAGGTTTATTTTTCCTGAAATGTGGCCGACAGCTCTCCCTATAATCCTATACCTTTTTGGATTTAGATTACCTAAAAAAATTGTTTCACAGGTCTTGAAAGTGCAACTCTAAGCTTTTCTTGTGGTTTTCTTAAGCTTTTCAACCTCTTCCTTCTTATAATTTGTTGATTGATTCATGGCGTGAAAAATTTCACGATAACAATAAACTCTATGGGGTATCAGATCTGAACAGTAATGGAAATGAGCATTTGAAGCCTGTCTGCAAAAACATTAAGAGACCCTCCTTTCAAGCCTTCTGCGTCAACTTCATTTAAGTAGTCTGGGGGCTCCGAAAATACTGGGACCCACCCACCAGCATCGTGTGGCCTTTGATGGCCCAAAGAGGAGGCAATTAGGGAACCCTTGCTTATAAATTAATGTTGAAATTTGAAATATTCTAGATGCAGCCTACTTGAATCTCTACTTCGCATGACTGTACTGGCAATAAAAACGGGCCCAAAGGGCTCGCGGCACCAGGGGTCTCTAGGGTCTGTTGTGCTTCTAAGGGGCCTCTATAGGTCTAAAATGAAGAAAAAGGGGCCCTGGAGGTCCCTAGTTGGGCAATTTGGGGCCCCTTATTTCAGTTTTGTTTTGTCACTTGCTTACATTTTGTAAAATGATGTGGCCCCTTGTCGTTGAGGCCCAAGAAAACTTGCCTTGTTCGCCACATCCCCTCTGTAAACTTAATTAATTTTCTTCTTAGTTAATTTCAAATATTAAATTTATAGTATTTTTTCTAGCTGTAATAGTTCACATATGAAAACGTTTTTACCTCTAGTAACCGATATTATCGTATTTTTATTGATGCCTCCCTACTCGTTTTTGGGGCCTCTTTTACAGGCTCAAGGGGGGTTGTAACCCGGACCCCCCTACCGTCGCTACGCCAATGATAGTAACCTTGAATCAATTAAGAAACTGCAGGAGTCATTCACATTGAAAAAACCTCCCTACTCGTTTTTGGGGCCTCTTTTACAGGCTCAAGGGGGTTGTAACCCGGACCCCCCTACCGTCGCTACGCCAATGATAGTAACCTTGAATCAATTAAGAAACTGCAGGAGTCATTCACATTGAAAAAACTGTCATCATTTAGCTATAAAATAAGCTATTGGAATTTACATTACTATTAAATTATCTTCTTCAGCAATAATTGATATTTTCTTACAGGGCTACCTCCAAGAACTTGCTAGAGCAATCAAAGAAGATAAATGCAATGTTATTGGATACACTGCTTGGTCTATTATGGATAATTTTGAATGGTGTAAAGGTTATACGTGAGTATCAATGAAATTATACCTATATTCATACAGCTATTGAGCTTTAATAGCAAACAATACTATTCCATAGTTCGTGATGATATCAATTACACTTACAGATTATACATTGCCATTCTATTATGTGATTAAGTATTCATTTAGAACAGCCAACTCCAACGATCAACACGGAATAGAACCAGCTTCAATTTATTTAAAAAGTTCTAATATTAATAAACTATAGCAAATATTAAACTATTTCACAACACATTAGAGACAGCCATGGGTGAGTTACTCGTTTCGTTATTCGTTATTTTATTACTTAATCAGACCTATAAACAGTCCCCAACATGGTGGCTCGTCTAGCTCTAGTCAAGCACAGTCTACACTCGTGTATGGTGAAATAATGAAACTGGTTTATCATGTACTTAATATTGCAGTTAATTAATGTATATTATTTGCCGCAAATCGTCCATTTAGTTGTTCCTCATCTTATGTCTGTGACATCAAGCGCCAATCAAAGCTATATAGGGAGGGATGGCAACCTGACAGTGAACTGAATCAAGGTATGAAATATCAAATCAAAATCCCGCCTATTCCCCCCGAAGCCCTTTACTTTCCCTCATCCATCACTAAAATTCATGCCGTTATCAAGTTCACTGTCAGGAGATATTAGCAGTGTCTGATGATTCTCTTACCACAGATTGGCACACATAGAATTCTAAGTGTCTACTCCCACTTTAAAGTGTAGTAGGTTTATCATAGCTCTAACAAATTCAATCTGTAATAGATTGTGTGAAAAGTATCAGATGACTGATAACTGTTGACAGAAAAAATAATAACTATTGTTATTTTTAATTTCAGGGAGCGTTTTGGAATATACCATGTTGACTTCACTAGTCCAAAGCGCAAAAGAACGCCTAAAAAATCTGTTAAATTTTTCCAGAAGTTAATTGAAACTAGGATTATTCCAGAAGATGTAAACGAATTATGAAAATGATTGGTTGTAAACACTGAATTGAAGTGATCAAGTTCCTCCTGACCACTAACTTTTTTATCTGTTTCAAACATGCTCTGATACTGATCGTAAGAAAACATTCCGTAGTGAAGTGCCTACTAAGTCTTAGGCTTATTGTTACTGGAAATCTACAGTTTTTTATTTTACGTACAGAAAATAGAGCCTACTGTAATAAATTACCATCGATTATTGCGACGGTATTTTAGTCTCAAGCTCTTTAGTGCTTCCAATACAAGAATTTTTAATAAAGCATTTGAAATTTATAAATTTTATATTGAATTTTATCATAGTAACGTTTTAGGTATTCCAATTTATCCACTTACCTTATTCAATAGGTTTTTCAACTGGATCAGATGGCTTAATATTACAATTTTCTTTCCTATTACTGGCTAACCTATAGCGCCTAATGGTGTTTGCACAGTGGAGCATCCAATCACATGCTGTGAGCAGCGTGAATGCCTCCATTCCCAAGTATGTGTTTGATTCTGTGATGGTGATTATTCTCGACTATTGGATGCTCCACTGAGCAAGCACACTAACTTTGGTAACCTTGCTCCGCTGGATATGATATTGAAAAAAAAAAAACATTTTGGAGGATGAAGCCCGCATTTGTAAGACCTGCGCCTGGGTAATGAGTTGAACCTACAGTTTTAGGTGGGTTCCTAATCACCTAAGACAATATAATGTAATGTTACATTGTTTTTGTAATCACTGAGAATTGATTTACAGCAGAAAACAGTCTTTTTTTGCAGCCCAAGCCAATAATAATTGAATTCACAGTCAGATTAATATTAAATTAATTTAAGTCAATAATAATTGAATATATATTCAATGGGATTCGCTCTCCTTACTGTCTATCCAGAGGGCATTCACCAGAGGCTCCGGACCGTGGACCCCCCGAACGAACTTTATACAATATCGGAAATCAAGCCAGCATTCCTGATTCGTGATCAGCCATTGTCATTGGCTAAATGCATAGATAATCAATTCTCATTTCCATGTTCATAAGTAATATCCCATTTTAAAATGAAATTTCTTCAATTTTGTCTAGTTTTAGAAAATTTTCTAAATCTTCCAAAAGCGAATCCAAAGTTTAGCCAGCGGCTAGTTTTTGACGAAGCGAAACTCGACCGTTCGGCATTTCATCAGGATGTCTACCTCACGATTACGGTTAAACGCCTTGTTTATTCTCATGATATTTTGTATTAGAATGCTCCTTACCTCTAGGCCCAAAGAGGTACCGGTATATTAGGGTTTTTTTTTTTTTAAAGTGCCCTCAAAAATGACCCCCAATTTTCGGAGTGTCTGATATCAGGGTGCGGGTGGTTTTAAATGAAGAGAGAAGAGGTTTTACAATAAATGGATTTCTGTGGTTCTGTCTCCTGTTTTTAAATGTGCTAAGTCGGTTACCTGCCTCTCAATCACTGGAATTTTAATATTCCAGATTTGATTTTTATTCTGCTGAATTTGATACTGTAGTCGAGGTGACAGGTCGGCTACAGTACTCCAATATTGGAAAAAAGTATTGATATTAAAGGATTTTTTTACTTTTTTACGAGATTGTCCACCCAATCGAATTCAATGATTTTCTTCTTCTGGCATCCAAGGTATATTTTGGGGTCATGTTAAGGAACATGACTGCCTGTTCTGGTCTTTATAGTAGCCATGTCTTTTGTGGGTTTTTTGCTGTCATTTCGATTTTTAATTTTGAGACCATATTTTTCTATGTTGCCCGACATCTCCCCTTCCAGCTGGTCTATATTTCAAAGCTTGTACAGGAATTCTTCCTAATGGCTCTGCCTTAAGCCTTATAGTGCACAGCCCAATAGGTAAAAAGCAGAAACTTACTCCAAGATTAAATCTCAATCAATAAATTTTGTTCGAACCCGCCATTTTCATTTGAAAAGTAATAATAAATATATTAATAAATAATAATTGAATAAGGAATAAACTGACTATATCGCAAAGAAATAATCAATGCCGCAAAAACTATTGATACTACAATTTTGTCACCACTAAAATCTCGGTGTAGTAATATCGAATATTGGAACCACAATGTTCCGATTACATCTATATCCCGTCCCTAATTGTCGCTTGTTTCCTGTACTGTTTTTCCTGTTTTGTGTTGTGTTGTTCTTGATCTTGGTTAGGAATCTTGGAACAATTCAAGTACCTATATTTTGTTATTATTTTAGTAATATTTTTTATTTTATTTGTCTTCAGTCATTGAGGATAATTTAAAAGTACCTACTGTGTTGACTAAAATTACTAAGATGAATCAGCCGTTGTATGACATGTGGGTACCCCGTCACGAACATCTAATAGCTAGTTCATTTGCTCCGCTTTCAGAACTAATTAGTACTTGCGAAAATGCTAGACTAATTACTTTTTCATCCAAACAAGATCGCCATCAGGTACGCCAAAGCCTAATCAACCTGTACAGTCTTGTAAAAGTTAAAAAGTCATGTAGATTCCCTGAAGGGGTCTGCGTTAGTATGACTTTTGGTACCATCGCCGAGACAATTGCTCACTTGCTTGCTGTCCTAGATTTTGATCATGAAACAAACACGACTGTCCAATTTTGTTATGCTGGCAGTAGACAAGAGGAATTTGTGAAGCTTGTGCAAACTTTGCTACAAATCTTACATAAAACACCAAACGAAGAGACTGCTGGCGACGGCTTGTTCAGTAGATATTCATTTGAAAAGCACTACAATCTAACATGGTACACATTTGCACAAAAATAAACACAAGAAACCCCTGCTCAATGAAGGTATACTGTATTTTTTTAACTTAAATTATACGTTTTTCTCTCTTTATTGGATTCATAATTAATTTCACTAGAAACTGATAAACTTTTATTTCAAATAATATTTAGCCCTGTAATCACCTATCAAACTTTTTTCATCTCACAATCTGGTGCGTTTCTCTATACAAAACCTTTGTATATTTTCTAATCAAGAATTCTAAAATGTTGATTTTACTATAATTACAATACCAATAAGGCCCGACAAGACCTTATTGAAATCGTGCCGTTGTCCATCCGGCTGTGTTCTACCGCTTGAAAGGAAGATTTTAATTTGTTGCAACTTGCTTCCTGACTTGCTAAACTCGCTACAGCTTCCTGATAGTCCATAGAGATCGCTATTGATTTTGGAGTTTTGGGGTCGAATATAAAAATAATTATTATTTAAAACAGATTTCCACTATAGGCTCTAGGTTAGTTTATGGCTAGTGAAAATCAAAACATTGGACATTACAAAATGTTAGCCCCATTATCAACATTTTTTTTTAAAGTCCAAGCGATGACGTTTATCATTTTTGATTGTGTTAAAATCTTTTCTTGAATTATTTTAAACGTCGAATTTAAAAAAAAAAATGAGGAAATATTGAGGCATGATATATTATGAAATCTGATGAACAAGAAGACGAAACAAATCTCTTTTTCAAGAACTGACAATGTGATTTTTTTAGAATTGGGAAGCATGATGTTTATAGAAATCAACTTAAATTGTGCACGTGCCTATCAGCAGAACTGATAATAATTATTATTTTATGTAAATTCGTTGGGTCCTTGGATACTCTGTTGTATCAGTTTATTTTGTTTCTTATTCTAATTCCAATAGCATGTGATCAGACATTCTCATGTTTTCCTTCCAAGTTTGATATTTTTATTTTATTTATTATTTCATTTATTATATAAAACACAATCAAGTAAAGATACAACAGGCAAAGCCCTGTACCGCATTCTTAACAAATTTTCAATAAAAAATCCAAATTTTAGGTCAAGTAAAACTAGAAATATCACTGTAAAGTACAAATACTGATTCTTTCCAAAACAAAAATATCAATTTAGAAATTCACTTTAGAAACGACGTGGCACTAAAACAGTCCAATTGCAAAGAAAGTGGATCTAATTTTGAATTTTGTTTGAGATTTTAGAGCCGAAAGCATAGAAATTTTATTAATTTTTAGGGCCGTTTTATCATTCTCGGTTTCAAACTTAGTTTAACATGAACGCCTGTTCAAGTTGAACCAAGTTTAAACTTAGCTCCATATTATAAATGTAATTTTATGAGTAGTTTATTTTAAACTAAGGTTTAAATGCAATACAAGTTGAGCTCGTTTGAACTATTTGTTGGCAATACTGCCAATGTTATCTGATCAGATGTGAGAGTAAATGCAAGGCTCTATTATTTATTTGTCTCATAAATTGTATGTTTTGATTCGGGAATAGGTCAATGGGTGAGTTTTCTGTACGGTTCTGAATTGATAATGGTTTATGCATGTTAACACAAAGCGTTCGAAAAATCTAGCTATTGTGATGAAGCATAATATGAATTACAAATATGAATCACTGATACAAGTATTTTATAATTAAAAAATATATTTCACCCTCCAAACCATATAATAATAATTTAAATAATTTAATTTATATTGTCATCAAACAACGGTTGTTTCAAAAATGACGCAACCCTGAGATCAAATGGCGGAAGTCATGCATGGGGTGAATTTTCTGTACCCCAATCAATATTTCAGAAACATTTGATTCAAAATCAACTATCTGAGGCAAGTTAGTATGAAGTAACTGACAATTTAACAAACAGAAAATATACAGAAACTGAATTTATTAATTTCGAATTCCTCAAAGTGCTATTAATTTATACTGAAGACTTCCGCAATGGCGGGTATTGACAACAGCATTGAATAGCTGATGGAAATCGATGAATGCTACTGTACAAAAATATTAGTCACCACCGGGAATTGATCCACGGATCTCCCAATTGCCGGTCGGGCGCCTTGACCACTAGACTATAGTGACCTATATGCACAGCAGCGCTCATTTTAGACTTCGCTATCCAAGCCGATATGGTATTTTCAAAATTTTGGGGGATTTCTTAGAAACTTGATAATTTTGAATAATTAAAACGGCTGTATCTCACTAATAGCAAGACCTGAATTTGTAATTCAAGATCCCTCTCAGGGAATGAACTTCTCTACAATTTGAAACAAATTTCATCTTTCAATCACCAGTAGCTTTTGGACTGCTGTTATTAAAAAACTTTCACGCATCCCCAAAACCCCTATAATTTCATTTGAGGGCTCAAAAAATCTTCCTATCACTAACAAGCCAGTGCTTATCAACAATGTCTTAAGCACTAGAACGTCCAGGCCTCTGTAATGTGTGTTAGAATGAAAGTATTTAAGCTTTTTTAGATGTGAGCCTAGAATCACTTGAAATACGATTTTAGGGGGATTGATTCTTAGCATTTTCCCGGGGGAGAACCCCCTCACACCCCCGCGAAAGGTCAGTCTAGATTGATTTGAGCAACATAAGTGCAGGCTGGATGCAATGCAGCCTTAGTAATGTGATACATAGTGACTTTTTGTGAATAACAGGCATTTAACAGATTACGCAAATTGAATCTTGGGTTAAGTCAACGGCTGATGATCGTGTTTAATTTTGCAATGGTGATTATCACTGTGTACATCGATTATGAGCAGAGCTCCTCTGTGTAAGCACTCTTAAGCCCAACACACACGAACGGCAATTCGACTGTAAAATTGCCGTCGGTTGCAGTTGAACTGCCGCTGAGTTGCCGTCGATACCGACTGCACTTAGACTTCATTTTTGACGTCGTGCTGACGCTGGCTTGCAGTTCTGTTGCCGTCGTGTATGTGTTGACACGACTGCAAGCCGACGGCAGTACAGCCTCACCTACAATATTATATACATTTATCAAATTTGAAATCAGAACAAAAGCGAGTCAATTTCAGTTATTGTTTAGTTCTTTAAGAACTAGACATTTATCAAATTTGAAATCAGGACTGAATTCAGAACAAAAGCGAGAGAGTCAATTTCAGTTATTGTTTAGTTCTTTAAGATAATTTTTTTAATATTTTAGAATAAATAAAAATACTTTTGACTACTCTCCGTGTTGAAAGATCATCTACATTATCAATAATTATTATTTTTCTGCCATTTTAATAGTAGAGTAATAAAGCCTATATAATAATTATTAATAATAACTCACACGAATGACAATTCAACTAAAAACAGTGAAACAATTATTGTCCGCAGTGAAAAAACAGTACAATTTTATAATAGATATAGTGATGATGAATACAGTAGTGCCACTAGGAGCGCTGAATACAAAGTTGACGCTGGCTTGCAGTCCCGTTGCCGCCGTGTGTGTGTTGACTCGACTGCAAGCCGACGGCAGTTTTTCAGTCATCTGGCTGACAATACCGACGGCAGTCGCCCATTGACGGATTGACGCTGGCTTGCAGTTCTGTTGACGTCGCCGAGTGTGCGCTCTATAACATTTCGCATCTAATCCCATTGAATTGTGTTACTGTCAGCAACCGACGGAAATTTTGCAGTCGAATTGCCGTCTGTGTGTGTTGGGCTTTATTCTTGGGCGTGAAGTCTACTGTTCACTGAACTTCTAGTATCTTAATAAATATTTTTAAAAAGCCATTTTATTTTACCACCTTCTCCTAGAATAAGCTAGAAATAAGTTTCCCTTTCGCAAAACTAGTTGTTTGCAAACGAGTTCTCCAGCCCGGGGGGCTCACTAGTTATATTGTTTCCAATAAGGGCATTTACTTTATAAGTTGAGCTTACACAATCTAGCACAACTATATAGCCACAGAATAGATACTAATTTAGCATTTATTCTGAAATATAGTAGAGGTAGATGTAGTTCAGTCAGGTCACATCGTTCTGCTAGAAATTAAAAAGCGTATTTGAAAATCTGCTGTATAGCAGCTGTGCTATTTGACAGCAAATAAAATTTTTTGCTGAACTACAAATAGCTGTTGGAGCTACATATATAGCTGATTGGCTCCCCAAAGCATACGTTAATACAGGTTTCTATTTAGAAATGTAATAATTTCATTGAAAATGGCACCTATTGTTGCCCGGATATAACATGGTTAGTTTCATCCTTCGGTCATGTACCGTACATCTGGCGTTTGGAAAATAATGCGGAGTCAACGGCTCGCGGTCAGGTAACTACGGTTCGTTTACAATAGAGATATTAATAACATAGATAATGAAATCATATCGCAAGGACATGAACTAAGCATTTAATTACCCTCACACAAGAGTTGAAGATTAAAATTTAATTACTCGAAAATCAAGTGAAAACTCAAAAAGCTGAGGCCAGTTCAATGACGCTAAAATTCAAGGAAGATCATCTGGCTACCAAAGATCAACTTGAATCCATGGCCGTCACTATAGAAACCTTGGAGGCCGACAACAATGCCTTACGGAGTGAGAATGGAATGTTCAGAGTTGAAGCCAACCAATGGAAGAATAAATATGGGGTGCTAGTTAAATCTGCATCATATGATGGTTTGAGGCAGCGACAGGGTGAGAGCCAATTTGAGTGGGCAAATTCCAAAGGAACCGATGCGCAACTGATAAAAAGAAAAGACTTACAATCAACTAATGATTCAAATCATGTATCAATAAAAAAGAACTTGAGCAATTACAATAGAAAACAGCAAGTGAAAATTAGGTGTTTTTCGGATAGTCAGGGAAGACAGGTTGCCAAGGGCGTCTTATCGGAGAGTGAACATGATTTTCTAAACATGATGAAGCCGGGAGCCAAATTTGAAGCAGTGACGGGAGAGTGCAAAAGTATATGTTCGGATATGCATAAGGAAGATCTCGTAGTTCTCATTGCGGGAACTAATGACGTAGCATGCAATGACTCAAACAATCTAATTAGATCTTTCAAAAGGAGACTTCAGGAACTGCGACACACAAATGTATTAATGTTCTCCGTACCGCACCGTTATGATCTTCCTCAGTGGTCATGTGTAAATAAGGAAGTTCATAAAACCAACGAATGCTTAAGAAACATTGGCAAGCACTTCTCAAACGTCGTTTATTCTGATTTGAGTTCTCTTGGAGCAAGATTCCACACGACTCATGGTCTTCATCTTAATAAAATCGGTAAAAGATATATTGTTGACACGATACTGAATACTGTAACTCGAATCAGTGCCACTGTAGAGTCATCCAACATTACTATACCATTAAGTCAATACGGAAATAATAATAATATTTTTTTAGAAGTATAGATTGTTCTATAGATAGCCTAGCTAGCCCCAATAGCCCAGCACTTAGTGAATCAACCCACAAGGTTAATGTGAGAATTGCCTATCTCAATATTCACGGGCTTGAAAGAAAACTCAACATTGTTAATGAGTACTTGGTTGATAACAAGTTTGATATGTTATGTGTTAGTGAGCACTGGTTGCGGTCCGATGAAATTGTATATTTTAAGCTTGATGATTTCATATTAAGTAATAGCTACTGTAGAGTTAAGCAAAAGAATGGTGGGGTCAGTGGCGTAACGTACACCCCCGCAAACCCCGCGGCGCGGGGGGGCCCGGGCTATAAGGGGGCCCGGAATGAAAATATATTTTTTCAAGAAATGGCCCGTGCCCAGACTGAAATAAAAAATTTTTTCCAAAAGAAATAAAACTGAAACACTGAAGGAAGAAAGAAAGAATGAATTGGCTAAATATTGTCAGGCCAATGTTTATTGTTTACTTTATCTATTAATTCCCAGATAGCAGATAATTCGCAGATAGTGAAGGAATTCAGAAGCAGGATGTTGTGACTTCGGGAATGGAGACATACCGAGGACAAAACACTCTTCAAACAAACTTATCTAGACTTATAAATCATGACGGCTATGTCTCCACAGTGCAAATATTAGAGGAAATTAATATTATTTTCCCATCGAATTCCTCAATGTATATTAGCATATACGAAGTAATGGGAAGTGGGGGGTTGTGTAGAAATTAAAGTCAATATTTTTCTTCATACAGTATTTTGAATTCAGTCTCTTTTGAATCGTCCTGTTGGATACACGTGTCCGGTAAATTGGCCTACAGTAAACCGTATGTTTATTCATTATTGAGTTCGTGATCGTGAATTTTATTATTTGGAGTGCCATTTTTTTTTTCATTTCTATTCTATTTTTCAACATGCTGCGTTTATGGTATTGTGATGTTGTACGGTCATGCTTTAGTTATTTCTATTTTTTATCGACTAGTACATTTTTAAACAATATGCTCAGAAGGAATATTTATACCCTTGATATATCGGATAAATTACGTGATTATTGTATAAGTATATAAATAATAGTTTTGGAACAATTTTCAGTTCTCCCAACGCAGTTGAATTTTTTTCTTATAATAGGATCAAGTACTGTATAAGTAGTTTACGTTTTCTATCTTCTGTCTCTTAAGGCTGTGCAATAGGGTTTTGGTCATATTTTTTTTTCAAAGTCTCTTTGACTGGAGATTATTAGGCTACTGAAATGTAGTCTATTGCAATAAATAAAAAAAAATTTCATCAATTATTTTCTGAGATATGAGCACTTAAAGTTAATTTTTGGGGGCAACCAGTATCATGAACAGTTGTGAATAGAAAAGTGTAATTTCCAGGATCAATGTAACAAATTATTGTTTTTGTAATGAGGTATTTCATTTTTCAAAATTTTCATTTTTAAAAAAAATCACTTTTTTGAAACCTTAATTACAGAAAAACTATATTCCCGATTGAAATACAAAATATGTCATTGAAATCCCTGATATCCCTTCTAGTAATAGAGAAATTATTGTAAATCCAAATTGAATCGTTGGGTAGCTACGTTGCCCCAAAGTTTTCTTGGATTCTCTTTAGTTTTACAGAGTCAACTTCCTCATGCGAATGCGCAAGCACGTTCACTCAAACATATGCAAGGACTTGCTATGTTGCCAGTTTGAATCATATTCGTTCATCACTCACTCGCCCTTATCAATGCTCCCTCACGCGCAACACCGGCACTCGCCTGTCTACCGGATGGATTTTATTTGCAGTTCTTGAATAATTATGCGATCGACAAAAATAATTGCTTTGAATGACATGTCTCCAGTAGCACTCACATTTCCTTTCCGCTATATCACTCTCTTTCACCCTCATTCTTTTTCTCTCAAACAAACATATGCCAAATTGTGTCCGAAGGAAGGAAACGAATTTATAAGATTTTTGCGATTGTTCCATATATTGTACCTTACTCTTGTGATTTGCATTATGGTTTATTGGATAATTTACATAGTGAATGAGATTATAATAATATTGTAGGACTTCTTTGATAGATAATAAATAGGCTTCCAACGAAAACTGTAGTAGAAGTGTAATTGAAAAAGTTGCTCTACAAACAGAAATTTACTACAAATGATGAGATGAAATACTAAAAAAAGAAAATATAAATATTACAATTGAGTAGTATATTATTATACTCAATATTATAATTGTGTTATATTATTTAACACAAAAATTAGGCAATGAAGAAAAAACATTTTTCATTTCAGTCTTAGATGTAAAATTTTATTAGCATCTAAGCTGTTTTACCTGCATCTGGGTGGTGTAGCCATAGCGGATTTCAACTTCAAATCTTGAAATAAGGTCCGCGTAAATATTAATTACCTATTGCCACAGACGAACATTCAATGTCATCGTCTTTGGTAACTTGCTGTGATTATTATACAATTCATCAATCAACTTATCACATACATACCTTCACATTTTAAAATCAGTTTCAACAAAAAAATATGTGAACATATTATACCGTACTATAAAATAAAATACAATTTCATAACGAAATGATCTTAGTATAAAAGTATAAAATAAAAATGAGAAAAAAAGCAAAATAATAATTATCATTTTGTTTCCATCAATTTAAGGCTGCAATAAAGGTTTATCAGAAAATATTTCAATCAGAAACTATTTTTTATAATCATGAAATTATTAGGTGTATCTTTACTGAATTTTACTTTCCTTTAAAAAATTGAGACATAAGTGAAAGACATACAAAAATTGAAAGATATACGTGATTCTTTGGAAATAAATGGAGAGTATAATTGCAAAAAAATAACTAAAATTATTTCAACTTAAGAAGATAATTGAGGAAATTAGAAAGGATATGATTGAATTAGGAGTAACCCTGAGTGAATTGAAAAATAAAAAACAAAATATTGAAAGTCATGACCCAACTAATGCTTTGCTTTGCCAATTGGCTTTGAAAATTACAAGAAATATTATAGTATGTTTTGAATATGAGGTAATAAAGTGTTATTTGTAAAACAGCCTTCTCCAAATTATAATAATCAATTTATTCGTATACTAGCTATTGTGTCCGTCCTTCGTACGGATTATGTTTAGAAATAAGACTATAGTTATTTATGTATTAAGAGCGAGAAGCGCGACTTTATTGCTCGAGCCAAAACATTTACTGCGCGACGCACAGCGGAGCGCAGTAATTTTGCGAGAGCAATAAAGAAGCTTCACGCGCGAATTACATACAATATTTTTCCTACAACTGAAGTTCTGGATTTCAACACAATAAAAGCTTGTAGTTTGTAACATCAGAGACCGTGCGCGGATTTGGTTAGCGTTCGCCATTGTTGAGGTTATGTCAATTTCACGCATTCTGTGATCCACCAATGAGAAGGCACCAAAATCAAAACAGAAGCGTAAAGAAAACAGCTGGCGAGCGTAAAGTACTTTACCGCTTGCTGAGCAGTAAAGAGGTATTTTACAATTAGTTTTCAGTACGTAAAGAACTACTTTACGAGCAGTTGTAGGAAAAATATGTTTCGGCTTTTTTGATAGCAACGATCATGAAGTTGTTAGCAGCTTAGGCCCAGACGATGCAGTTTTTTTGCGGTACGGTTTTTTTACTGTACGGCGTCAACTGTACTGTGATGTTCACACGGTCCGGCTTTGCTGCTTATTGCTGTGCTCTCCTCCTTCTTCCATTGCGCTTCCAGTTCAGTTTTATTTATTCCAGTCCAGTATTTTTTTTATTTGTGTAAGATTTTTTTAAATAAGTTTCTTACTGAAGGTTTCTCTTTAATTTTGATCAAAGTACGCAAATTCTGGTTTCAATATTCCACACATTTTTCTCTCTTTATTTTTATATTAATCTTAAGTCTTGTCCCACAAGGCGGGTCTCTCATATATTAGAGAAATTAAATTTTCACTACTAATATCTTCCACTTCTGTAAACTGGAATTCACTAATAAGAAGATCAATGCTGAAGAATATCAATGAAGAAGATCAATGCTGACGATCTGAAGACTGCTTCCAGTAAGCGTATCGTTTGAACATATCCATTACCGGTACAATACATGTGCCACCGGATACGGATAGTTATTTTGCGGTACAGCTGATTTTAGCGATACAGTTTTCGAAGACAAAACCGAATGTAGAAATCGGCTAGAACAGCTTTTTTACTGGATCCAGTCGAAACAGTATTGTGTGAACATACAATATGAAATGTACATGCAAACGAAAGCACTGCAAAATAACTGATACAGCAAATTTACTGTACCGCACAAAAACTGTATCGTGTGAACGGGCCCTTAGTAAACAACTTAGAACGTAAACAATTCAGTGACAGGTATCGGAGAGAATATTTTTTGAGAACAGCTGATTGATATATCATGATAAATTACGTGATTTTTTCTTATGTGGTAATAAAACTTAGAAGAAATTTATCCAAAATCGCACAATACTTGGCTTTTAAACGTTTATTATTCTGTTAAAAAAAAATTTATTTAGTTTTTTATAGCTAAAGACATTGTCAATAGAGTGTTCAATACTGTTCAATAAATCGGTTAACAAAAAATTGGCTATATAGTCAGCTTATATTAACTGACTAATGAGTGAATAGTTTTTTTTTGTATTAAGAGCGTGAAGCGCGACTTTATCGCTCGAGCCAAAACATTGGCGAGAAACTATTGCGAGAGCGATAAAGAAGCTTCACGCGCGAATTGCATACAATATTTCTCCTAAAACTGCAGTTCTGGATTCCAACACAATAAAAGCTTGTAGTTTGTAACATCACAGACCATGCGCGGATTTGGTTAGCGTTCGCCATTGTTGAGGTTATGTGAATTTCATGGATTCCATGATCCACCAGAAGGCATCAAAATCAAAATATAAGCGTAAAGAAATATAAACAGCTGGCGAGCATAAAGTACTTTACCGCTTGCGGAGCAGTAAAGAGGTATTTTACAATTAGTTTTCAGTACGTAAAGAACTACTTTACGAACAGTTGTAGGAAAAATATTTTTAATGTTGCATTGTCCACATTAAATGTTGGGGGTTTTCAAGTAAGGAATAGTAACCCTATTCTATAAATAGTGGGTCCAGGGACCCGGGGAAATTATTATATTTCCACATGGAATGCTTCAAATTTTGACCCTACCTTCCCTCTTTGTTTTACAATGTTTGATCTATGTGAAAAATAATTTGGAAAACTTCACTATATACATACTCACAACACAAGAAATAACTTGATTACTCACCGTTAAAATTATTCAAACACACAAAATACTTTTCTTTTTATAAGTGTAAAACTGTTCAATGCCATTCCAGAAAGCTTAAAAAAATCTGCCATATCCAATTTTTAAGCATAGACTGAAACTTTTTTTGATGAATAATCCATTATTATATAGGTTTGAGGATTTTTATGAAAGGGCCAAGACTTTGTAGACAATTTATAGACAGCTTTAAATGACACACTGCTATAGATAGGTAGGCTAATTTTGAATGTGATTTTGTGTTTTTATCTGTTTTAACGTTCTAGCAATGTTGTATGAGACAAAATTATTTTTATGTGAAATATGACAATTTGCAATGCTTTTGACGAACACAGGAGTTGCTGCAATAAAGGTTTATCAGAAACTATTTCAATCAGAAACTATTTTTTATAATCATGAAATTATTAGGTGTATCTTTACTGAATTTTACTTTACTTTAAAAAATTGAGACATAAGTGAAAGACATACAAAAATTGAAAGATATACGTGATTCTTTGGAAATAAATGGAGAGTATAATTGCAAAAAAATAACTAAAATTATTTAAACTCAAGAAGATAATTAAGGAAAGTCATGACCCAACTAATGCCAACTCTTTTCAGAAGTGAAATGAGTTTGACCCAACTCTTTTCAGAAGTGAAATGCATTCCTCAAGCATCTGTTTTCTGCTGTAAAATCACTTCCCGGTGGTTCGGAACCCACCTAAAACTGTAGGTTCAACTCATCAATCACCATCATCCAACTCATTACCCACGCACAGGTCTCAGACCTATGTGGGCTTCATCCTCAAAAAAAAAAAATCTCCAATATATGTGAGTAAAACATTATTTAAAAGTGAAATACAGTGTCAGTTTTAATATTAGATTGTTCATGAAGTATTTCGTCATGGAAAACATCACAGATTCCAACTAATGCTTTGCTTTGCCATTATCAACACAAGAAAAAACTCCTTACATTAATGTCATAAAACAAAAATTAGTTTTATTATTGTAGAATTCTGTACAATATTAGGTTAAAAATAAAACACGGCACAAAGCAATGTACAAACTACTCATGCCACCCGAAGTGAACAGAGGTCTCAAACTGACCAGGTTATCTAGCCGTCAGACATATCAGATTATTTTTGTGAATGAAAGCTCAGGTATTAGAAAATCTGTTGCTCAGGCTTGGAAACTATTTGCTTTACTAGATTATGAGTAGTAGAACGACTCTGCCTCCCTCCCAAGAAGGCCTAGTCAGACCAGGCGAAGAGGGGAGTAGACGTGAGCCGAGAGATCTGGCAACGTTTTAGGGGTCTGGAAAGCTAGTTACAAACTAATCCACCAGATTGATTCAAAACCGGACCAAACTCGATTCGACTCGATTGTAGACTCGTTTGTTTGTTGCCTTGAGTCGGGACTCGAGACTTGATCAGAGTCATGGTAGCTGGCGCACAGCCTTAATAATAAATTTCTCAATTTTTTTCTCTTTTTATGACTTAGTAATTTCGCGGTAGTTTAGATAAAATGCCTTTTTATTAAAAATTGAACCTGTGTCCGTGTCTGCAAATGAGGCGAATTCTGAGAGAACACATTTTCTGGGAAAAGGAGCGAAGGTGCTAACAAGGAGGATGTGAATGTGGATCCTATGAAAGACATCAATTTCAAGGTTTCTAGGTTTCAAGATTAATTATTTATAATATAATCAACTCTCAACTATTTCCATCTTTCAGAAGCCCGCACGCTACAGCCCAAATCATTAGACTTGCCCCCCTTGAAACATGATTGAATTTTAAAATTTAATTTATAAAAAGGTGTTTAGTTCTTACATAATTATAACTGCCCACAAAATAATTATGCAAGTTTTTCAAGGAGGGGTGGGGGTGGTAAGGGTGAGGGGGGATATTTATATGATTTTGAGGGGCCCGGAAAATCGGTTGCGGGGGGGCCCAACTGGAAAACGTTACGCCACTGGGTGGGGTAGCAATTTTTGTCAGTAAGAGGTTATTCTCATTGTGTAATAACATGAGTTTGGATTTTTTGTGCATTGAGCGTGATTTTGAAGCCACATGTATAGTTAGTACCGAGTTAAAATTGCTTGTTGTATCAGTGTATAGATCACCTAGTGGAGATGCAAAGCGTTTTCTCGCCAAGCTTGAGGAAACATTTTTATACCTCACAAAAAATTGTTACAGAGATTTTACGTTTGTATTTGGTGGTGATTTTAACTCCGTTTTTGACATCACGCAAGGGAACTATTACGCCAATGACTTAGTGAACCTCTTGCGTCAGTTTGATTAAAGATTGTTTAATGCTAAGCCCACAAGAGATCGAGCATGTTTAGACAATATATTTTCCAATGCTCATCAAGACTGTGCAGTCTCTGACGTTCTGACGTTCGCCTTCTCTGATCATGACTGTGTGTGGATTGAGGTGGCACAGAGCCCTGTCGAGTCTAAAGTGGAAGAGGCCACAATAGTCACAAGACCCAAAACACAAGATAAATTAATGAACTTAAAGAATTCTCTCTATTTTGTGGACTGGCGGGAAACATTAATTAAATCGGATGCTAGTGAGATGTTTGAATCTATGCTGAATGTAGTGTTGTACTATTTCAACTTGACAATCCCTGTAATGACCTGTAAAAAAAGTAAAGACCAAACCTTCAATAAACATAAGAGAAGAAATTGTAAAGAGGCCGATTGGTACACACCTCAACTCAGTAAATTGAAAATTCTATTGACTCTCTCACATGAAAATTTAAAAAAAAAACCAAACTGAAGACAACAAATTAATTTATTCAAGATGTAGAGGATTATACAAAGTAGCAATTAACGAGGCCAAGAAAAGTTCGGTAGCATATATGATTGAGTCCTCTGGAAATAAGTGTAGAAAAGCGTGGCAAATAATTAAGTCAATATCTTCTGCTAAAAAGAGACATAGCATTCCTCCTCCTGCACCAAATGACTTGAATAATTATTACATAAATGTAATTGATGAAGTACATAAAAAGATAATCAAGCCCTCCTTATCAGCTAGTGATATGTTGAATAAAACAAACATAAAAACTCAAAACAACCACTTCAAATTTCATGAAGTCACTCAGGAGGTTGTTCTTAAAATTATTCAAAATTTGAAGATGTCTAATTGTGAAGATTTCTATGGCCTTACAAACAACCTCCTGAAACATATTCAAGAATGCATGATTGAACCATTGACTAGTTGTATAAATAAATGCCTTCTGCAGGGTATATTCCCCAACATATTAAAAGTGGCAAAGGTTGTACCAATATATAAAAATGGTCCCAAAGATGCGCCATCTAGTTTCCATCCTATACAAATAGTGCCAGTCTTTTCAAAGATTCTAGAGATTGTAATATATATACAGGTTTATGAGTATCTGGTAAAGCTTAATGTTATATCTGCAAATCAATTTGGCTTTGTGAAGGGTAGATCAACGACAAATGCCTTTGATTCGTTAATAAAGTTTGTGATAACAGAATTTGAAAATAGAAGCTTTGCTCAGGCGACTTTTTGTGACCTGAGCAAGGCGTTTGATAGCGTGGATCATGGAATCCTATTAGATAAACTAGCATATTATGGAATAAATGGGAAAAGTCTAGACCTCTTTGAGTCCTATCTGAGTAATCGTCAACAAGCTGTGCATGTCAGGAAAGAAAAATCAGACCTTGCTACAGTAAAATATGGCGTTCCACAAGGGTCTGTACTTGGACCTCTTTTGTTTGTCATAATGATTAATGATCTACCTCAGGCTCTTACTACTCACACCATGCTATATGCAGATGATACAACTTTCCTTAATGCTCACTCAGATGTAAAAACTCTACAAAAATTGACAGAAGACACCATGGTTCAGGCTTCCAAATGGTTCAGGGCAAATGGTTTCTTGCTAAATGAAGCCAAAACTCAGTCCATGACATTTGGTCTTAGAGAGCTTACTCCAAATCAGGGTTCTGATACTCTCAAGTTTCTTGGCCTGATGATTGACAGCAAATTGACATGGGAACCTCATATTAATTATATTTCAGGCAGGTTGTCCAGGGTAATATATCTGTTAAGACAATTGAAGGATATTGTTCCTGAAAGGTATATTAGAAATTCTTATTTCGCTTTTTTTTCAAAGCATAGTTTCATATGGTTTACTAATCTATGGTAACAGTAAACACATTAATAGAATTCTACTCTTACAGAAAAAAGCAATCAGAGTAATATCCAATTCAGATTATCTTGATCACTGTCGGCCTTTATTCAAAAATAAAAAAATATTGACTGTTATTAACTTGTATATTTTCAATGTGATCCTATACATAAGAAAGAACCGCAATAATCTAAAGAAACGGTGTAATATACACACCCACAATACCAGAAATAGAGAAAAAATGGAAATTCCATTTCAAAGGCTTTCTAAAACAATGGATTCATACAACACATTAGGACTAAGACTATATAATCACCTACCTGAATCGATTACAAGTTGCCTTAATATGGACAAGTTCAAGAGAGAACTCAACGACTGGCTAGTTTTAAGGCCATTTTATAATCTAATATTAAAACTGACACTGTATTTCACTTTTAAATAATGTTTTACTCACATATATTGGAGATGCTTGAGGAATGCATTTCACTTCTGAAAAGAAGCTTCTGAAAAAAAGCCATTTTATAGATTAACTGAATTCTTTGACTGCAATACTCAATGATGTTTCTTAGCCTTAATGCTTGTAATGTACTGTATTACATTTTTAAGTGTACATTATGGTTTTATTATTATAGTTTTTAAAAATACGAGTGCCATTATAGCCTAATATTGACATTGTAATATATTTATTAATATTTGTTGTACTTCTCATGACCTTGTCAATTGCCCTTGGGCCCAACGACAATAAAATATTTATTTATTTATTTATTTATTTATTTATTCATGTCGTAAGGCCGTGCGCAGGGGTTTTGGTCGTAATTTTTCAAAGTTTCTTGTTCTGGATGTTATTGAAATGTTATCTATTGTCGTGAAAAAAATTTTCATCAATTATTTTGTGAAACGGGGGTTTCATGTTGGAATTTTTTGGTTTTGGGGGCAATTGATCTCACCTCTAAGTTGTATTAAACTTTTGATAATTTTTTCATAACTAAGACACCTAGGGGGGGGGACAAAATGCCAGACTTTTTTATTTTAATCAATTAATTTTTTGGCATAAACTTTTTAAAAACTGAAATTTTTTGAGCTTTTCAAACATTTATTTTGACGAAACAATTCTGGTAAGAAAAAAATGTCCGCTATATAAGTATCCAAAACACAACTTATATTAAACTATTAGTTTAACTAACACTTAGCTGTTAAGTGTGCAGGATCTATGTTATGAATATATCTATTTAGTTTACAAGCAACCATCTTGAAACACATGTCAAGTATCCAAAACACGTGTTCCAAAAGTATCGGCTGAATACCCCAATAAGCATTAATAAAGGGGGCCATAGGCAACCGCTTTCTCCTCCCCAGTATTCTCTTAGCCTCTACAATTAGGACTATTGAAAGTGGGAGAATCATCATCATCATCAATCATGGATTGGGCGTCTGGAGCCTGTTCCGGTGTCCATCGTTTCCTTGGTCGGCCGACATCCCTTCTGGGAGAATACACGAACATACTCTTATAAATAAATATAGGGCAACAAATTTCTAGTCCCTAAATTGATAGCCTGCATTGCCCCTCGGCCTCCTCATTCATTGATGACAATCGCCGCCACTGCTTCAGAAAAGTCTAAATTTGTGCATTTCATTTATCAAATTGGCCAACATTTTGCATTGGGAGGTCTAGCAACAAAACCAATTCAAAATTTGTTTGTTATAATCTTAAAAGTGTAAGGGGTAAACGTTGATACTCCAGAGAAAATGTTGGTACAAATACAATAATTTATTGTTTATAATTTATGTACAATTCTATGCACCTCTTCTTTTTTGTGTACTGATATAGAGTACATTGTTCCCTCTAATGAAAGCATCTTCGTACTTGTTTTTTAGTTGTCCATTCACGTATTCCTCAGTTTGCTCTAGTGCGATGTTCATATAGCCATCCAAACATGCAAGGACTCCTACAAAATTAAAACAAATTATTGGAAGAATTATTGAAAAAGAAATTGCTACACTGTGCTTTGTTCTAAAATTTTCAATTTAATTCAACAAAATGCTAAGTACAGTATTAGGTATACAGAATTATATTGTACCAAAGCCATTAATATTTTTATATTCCAAAATTAAAAATTCGATGATATTAAAGATTACTGAACATTCTTTAATAAATCAGTGCCTCAGATCGAAGATTTTTTTTCTTTTGGAAAGCTAGTCATGAAATGCAAGCATTATTTTAAGCATACCGTGGCAAACACATAATTACCTCTTCAATGATATTTAATTTACAGAACGCGCCATATAGCTGTGCCCGCGTGTCCTTGAATTACCTTGTAGATGAAGTAAGGTCCGCGGGGTGATATCAATGCCTTTCTACATACATACGCTGTCTGCTGCTAACATGGAACGCTACTGCTGTACTGCATTCAGTGCACTTACAACACTGCATTCGGGCTGTGATTTGGGTTTACTTTTCGGTCAAGTATTTCTCCTCTTCATTGTTTTTCAAGTTGAATAAAATGGAATTCGTAAAAAATGTATATTGCAACCTTAGAGTCCAACTTCATTCACTGGATTGAACGAACTAAATCAGTCAGTCTGCACAGGCGAAGACAAATTGCTTTGTTGTATTGTTGGAAATGCCTATAGGGAGCATAGATACGCGTATTTAGAATCTTCGCAAAATCTCACCAAATATGACTAGTCAGATGATTCTTTCACAGAAAATAAATTCAATTTATTCTCTACATTTCATACGCTGAATGTATATGAAAATTATTGAAGACAAAACATTTTCTCGATACGTAACTTTTCAATGACATGAAAATTTCGATTTGTAAATTTTCTGTATTAATTGTCTTGTGCTCAAAAAATCTTTAATTGAAATGGGATTTAATCGATGGTTATGGCATTCTCGAACTGTTTGTATTATATTACCAAAGTTTCATAGATTTCTAATGAATGGTTCGACAGTAACTATGTTGGGAACGAAATGTGAACACAGTTTTTGAATGAAGTCTGGTTTTTATTAAATTCCAAATATCTTTGTAATGAGTAGATTCTCGTTGAAAGTGCAAAGGACAAAAATGATGCAAACCGGTTATTTTAATAGAAAAAATTTTGTTCTAAAACTATATTCGAACTTTTTGGAAAATGGTCAAATGTTTTCAGCGCGGGTACTCTCCTGGCCCTTTGTCGGCGGGCACAGCTATGTGGCGGCTACTTTACTTATAGTTTATAGGTACATGAAATTATAATAATTAGTTTGCAGTACTGGACACAGAAAAAATCTTGCTAAATATTATTGAGAGTGCAGTAATAAATCTAACGTTTTATTGAATAACTCAGGAAGTCATGAGGAAAGTTTTTTAATGATTATACCCGTTATTCTATTTTTGTTAACAATAAACAGTACATATATAAATCGCTGAGGTATAGCCGAAAAGCACCTGCCTAAAACCTAATTACCCTTATGTGGAAAGCATCGAAAATAAAAATTAATTAAAAAAAAACGCTCTAGTTTTCTAATAAATAGAATAATATAGATTTATAAGTAGATAATATTTAGTTATACGCAACAGTATTCTGTGAAGCCAAGGATTTACCGTATGTAGATAATGATTTTCAACAATTTTCGATTATTTTATTATAAACAATATCAATTATTATGATATAGTTTTAATATTTAATCGTGTACCTCTGTAATCTATTCCGCTATTCAATTTGACAACAACTGGTCTCCCATGGATCTGCTGAATGAACTGGGTTAATGCCTCTTTACGACTCATATTCTGAAAATATAATCATTTTTGTAGTGGCAACGGTGATGTTGTGGAATATTCTATAATGAACAATAAGACTTGAAGTTATTCAATAAATGTGGTTGTGACAACTTCGTCTTATTATTTAATAAATATGGTCGTGACAACTTCAAGTCTTATTATTCATTAAAATATAATCATCAGTAGGCTACAGATAAGTAATGAAACAGAATAATAATGTTATGCGTTTTAAGGCCTGAATTACATATCAAATATGTTTGTCAAATAAATTTGATAGAATATTTGAAAGTGTGGTAGCTGTTAGCCAGTTTTATCAAACTTCTTTGATCAAATGTCCTCTTGATAGAACATTTCACCAATACATTGATTCAACCTGACACAACATGGCCGCCAGCAGATATAACTGAACAGTAGCTTCTACTATTTATTAATATACTAAATGAATATGAAAATTAACACATAACATTCATTCTTAAATAGGTAATATAAAGTCGCTGGTCTACCAACTTCAAGCAACTGAAGTTCTTTCAACAAATTGTTATGGATGCCAACGTGTTACATCTTTCAATCCATAAACTAACCCTTAATTTTTATCAATTTCTTTTTATTAATAAGCACATTACCACAGCCGTACTGACAGAAGGTGCACGGGAGTGAAATTTTTGTTCTCCCATGTTGTTTTTCGATCATATAATGTAATCTAATGTGTTGTTACTGACGATTTGATCAAATTTATTTGACAAACATATTATTTGATAGTGTGATACTGTGACACAGATCTGGAGATCTGAATAAAGACTGACTAACTGCTGACAAGCACAGCCCTTTTTATAAGTTTGTATTGTTCCAGCAAGTTCTATTCCAGATATTTCTATTGACCCCATATTGTCAAAACAGATAAGCTTTGATCTAGCGCATTTGACAAATAGATAGATAGGTAATATAAAGTCGCTGGTCTTCCAACTTTAAACAACTGAAGTTCTTTCAAATGAGAGTGAAAGAGAGCATTACGAAAAGGAGCGAGAAACAACAAGCCTCTCACTATTTTCATAGGCTACCTAATAAGGAGAATTGCAAAGGTGACTGTGAACGCTTGAATTCTGTAACAATAAATATTGTTGAAAATCAAGTCTCCATTTGTGAATAAAGCAACAGACAAATATTTTCTATTTCTATGATGTTCAAGGATATTCAAACCACTTTATGCTATTCTGGGGGTTGCGCCTTAGCTGTGTAATGATGTAATCAAAATGGCGGATTTTTGACATATACCATTTTATAGAAATAGTCCTACAACGAAAATCCATAGATGTTAGAGACTTGCAATAAATGTGTTTTGAGTGAAAATACAATCTTTTTCATTACACATTTTGGCCTAAAAAGTCGTTTTGGTTCATTAAATACAGGATCATTTTTGAGAAAAAACTGAAAAACGTCATTCATGTAAAAATATTGGTCGAAATTGTATTGTATTATATTTTATGATTAAATGATATGAGAAAAAATGTTTAAAGAATATAACTATTCCCGTCTAATAGGTTCTATCATGTATGGCTCAGGTTTTATGGGGGGAAATATGAAGCATTGCTTCAGCAGTTCCTATACAAGTAGTCTATATTGAGGGACAAATTGAGAATTAAGAGCTTACTTTGGTGCTTCTGGTAACCAATCTAGTTGTCAATGGTAACTGCTATTTACTGGGTTGAACAAACATCTCTCAAATGGATAAAATTGGATTTTATTGACCAACTAGCTGGCCCAACGCACGTTGCTGCATTCTCATAAAAATTCTCCTTGATTTTATTATTCGCCACCTCCCGCTGAGGTTACATTTAAAATTAGGAAAGAATTTAGTCCTAGGGCTCTTCCAGCTGATCATAGAGGCTTCGTTGTTTTCTTAATCACCACCTCTGAATGAAGAAGCATTTCAAATTTAAACCTCCTATGACTATAAGGGTAGAAGCTAGGTTTTTTATTTTATTATTCGCCACCTCCCGCTGAGGCTGCATTTAAAATTTCTAGCTGCATTGGTTAACAGATTTCATCAACCTGGCATAATTACATTTCATCATACCCAGTCGTATGTTTCCTAAAAATTGCAAGGCTCCAACTGCACGGTAGCGTACATGCAAAGTGCAAAGTCTTTTGCTGTTCAAAGACAGCGTAAATAACGCCACTAAGGGGCCTGCCATATGATTAAAAACTGTTGACTTATATCAGCTGTTCCTTTAAGCTGTTTGGCTGGCAAGTTCAGTAGGTTAGGTCTATAAAATGGTTTAATTATATTATCAGCTCCCCTATTGAAATTTATGGTCAGAAACCATCCCCAATATTCACACAACATATTCCCAAAGTTTCATGCCGATCTGCCAAGTAATTTTAGAGTCTATAGGGAACACACATACATACATACATACAGACAGACATTCATTTTTATATATAGAGATTTGGATCAGAAATCTTGGGCAGGCCTATAACAAACATTTATTTTAAAGGGTAACATAGTCATCCAGCACATCATTCCCTTATAAAATTCGACAGAGAACACAGTTTTGTGACCATTTCAAGTGTATATTGAAGTATTTGACGATTTTACCTATTATTTATGTATCAAGAGCATAAAGCACGACTTTATTGCTCGAGCTCAAAGTTACTGCAAGATGCATAGCAGAGCGCAGTAATTTTGCGAGAGCGATAAAGAGCGTGAACGCACGAATTACACAAAACATTTTTCATAAAACTGCAGTCCTACAGTCCAACAAAATAAAAGCTTGTAGTTTGTAACATCACGGATTTTAGCATGCGCGGATTTGGATAGCGTGCGCCATTTTTTATGAGAATTTCAAGGAATTCGTGATCCACCAATAAGAATACATCAAAAACAGCTGGCGAGCGATAAAGTACTTTATCGTTCGCCGAGCAGTAGAGGTATTTTACAATCAGTTTTCAGTGCGTAAAGAACTACTTTATCATCAGTTGTAGGAAAAATATTTATAGTAATTGATCATTAAAACATCTTAAATCTTTAATAAATAATAACATGTACATTGTTGTCGAGAAATGCTCGAAAACGGTCAATTTAGACTCAAATTGAAGGTATTTTGAGTTTATTAATTAACTGAAGGACCAAAATAAATATTTTTGTTTATCAACTTTTTATAGTAAAAAATTCAATGACTTGAAGCCAATTTTAATTGTGAATAAATAATATTCCTACTCACGTTTGGTCAAAAAGTGAGTAGAAATGTTATTTATTAAAAATTAAAATTGACTGCAAGTCGTTGAAATTGCTATAAAAAGTTAAGATTAACTTTTAATCTTAAAAATCTTTTAATCTCGCAGATCGAGATCGTTATGGAACAAGAAATCCAAGAGTACTTTTTTTATAGTCAGAATAGCATATGACAAATCGATTAAAGCCAAAAACTTGAAGAAAACAGACTTAGAATTCCATCAAAATCGGACACGGGCACTATACTTTAGTGAATACCATTTTATTCGATTTTCCTTGGTGCTTCACTGGGCGTCCAATAATGACCATTGAAAAATTAAGCACATGCTTTTTGAATTGGAATATTGGTCTGTCATAAACAGCTTCTGTTTGATTTTACGATAGATGTTAATATCGAATAACTTATTGAGTGGGCTACTGTGCAAGCATCCTTTGTATTTGTATCAGCTAAAAACCGGGATTAGCTAGGTTATAACGTATACAGATACTGTAGCATTAATTTTGAAGATTTAAACAACTGAAATTAAATAGCTTCAAAGGGCTTATACTCACAAGTTAGTTGAAGTACAGGAGACAGATCGATTACAGATTCACAAAGTAAACGTCCAGTTGTTGCGCGAATGAGAAACCTAACCTGAAATCTGAAATAGCTGAGTTGCCGATAGTCGACCGGGTGGCGCTCTAAAACTTTATAAGGGCTCTGTCAGACGAGGCTTCCTAGGTGGCGCGACACGGGTCGCGCCACCTAATTTCATCGCCACTTGATGCGCGACCTGTGAAGCGCTACTCGCAAAAACAACAACTAAACATCTATGAGATCACTACTAACAATGGAATCACTATTCGCGACGACTACTCTTCACAGTTAAATAGTTGAAGAGTTCGCAGCAATAACATACATTCATTTTAGGAGACGGAAAAAAGAAAAGTTAATTTTTAACATAATTTTTCAACATGATTCGGCCTTTAACATGATTTTTGTACAATAATATTGAAAAATCCATCAGTTGAACAATATCGATTTATCTGTTTTTTATTGCTTATTTTGTGTAAGACATTACTGATCAGTGCGTGTTGTGGATTATTTGTGTAAATAAAGTGCGAGTGATAAATTCAAGTGTTGCCAGCGTTATTTTAGATATAGAACCCGTAACAATTCTTTGCAGTAGACTATGTGTAGTATCTTAGTTTTTTATTGAGATATTTAAGAAATGTAGTAAGTTATTTTACATAGACCACATAGGTGGTTCATATATTTCAATGAACAAAATTATATCTTTAATTACAAAGAAGATTCTTTACTAATAAAAATATTAACAATTTCTTCCCAAGCATGATTTTTCTTCTCTTGATTCGAGTAATCACTGCACTTCATATCCCATATAGCAGGGCGACCTAGAATTTCAATGATGAATGCTTCCACATCTAGCGAATCCATGTCTGATGTCAGCGCTTCTCGCTGCAGCGTGTGACAGACTGACAAGCGTTCTCATAACGTTACCACTGCCGACCGGTTGGCACCACTCAGAAGTGGTCGGCTGAGTCGCCGATGGTCGACCGGGTGGCGCGACCTGAGAAATCGCGCCACGCCGTGTGAACTCTCAATCACAAAATACTTGATGACTGGGAGGCGCGTCCTGGGTAGCGCCACCCGGGTCGCCTCGTCTGACACCGGCCTAAACGTTCAGGGTTGATTACATTGGGATAGTTACTCGCTAAGCGAGTAGCGAGTAGGAAGTTACTGATCGACCGTGCTACAGCAGCTCAGCATACCAAGCAAAATTATATAAAAAAATTATTTCTAGAATCACCCACATACTATGGAGTTACTAAGACAATAAATAATATTGCAACACAAAATTAAAAGATGAAGTTTACCAACAATTATTCAATAGAATTTTTAAATCTAGAAGTAGACAGGCTCTCAACTTTGAATTTGGTCACATTTGTACTCGCTGGCAGAGTAGCCAACACCAAAATACAATATTATTGTGGCCAAAGCCAATACTTAATCACGCAGGCTGCCAGCATGACACTTCAGATGAGATATATTGTATATTGTTTTGATGAAATTCTATTGAATAATTGTTGGTAAACTTCATCTTTTAATTTTGTGTTGCGATATTATTTATTGTCTTAGAAATTCCGTAGTATGGGGGTGATTCTAGAAATAATTTTTTTAATATAATTTGGCTTAAGGGTTGATTACATTGGGATAGTTACTCGCTAAGCGAGTAGCGAGTAGGACGTTACTAACCGACCGTGCTACAGCAGCTCGACATACCAAGCCAAATTATATTAAAAAAATTATTTCCAGAATCACCCCCATACATATCGCAACACAAAATTAAAAGATGAAGTTTCCTAACAATTATTCAATAAAATTTCATCAAAACAATATACAATATATCTCATCTGAAGTGTTATGCTGGCAGCCTGCGTGATTAAGTATCTGCTTTGGCCACAATGATATTGTATTTTGGTGTTGGCTACTCTGCCAGAGAGTACAAATGTGACCAAATTCAAAGTAGACAGGCTCTCAACTTTGAATTTGGTCACATTTGTACTCGCTGGCAGAGTAGCCAACAACAAAATACAATATTATTGTGGCCAAAGCCGATACTTAATCACGCAGGCTGCCAGCATAACACTTCAGATGAGATATATTGTATACTGTTTTGATGAAATTTCATTGAATAATTGTTGGTAAACTTCATCTTTTAATTTTGTGTTGCAATATTATTTATTGTCTTAGAAATTCCATAGTATGGGGGTGATTCTAGAAATAATTTTTTTAATATCATTTGGCTTGGTATGCTGAGCTGCTGTAGCACGGTCGATCAGTAACGTCCTACTCGCTACTCGCTTAGCGAGTAACTATCCCAATGTAATCAACCCTTAATCAACCCATTAACCCTTTAATCAACCCTTTACATTGGGACAGTTACTCGCTAAGCGAGTAGCGAGTAGGACGTTACTGACCCACCATGCTACAGAAACTCGGCATACCAAGCCGAATTATATTAAAAATTTATCTTCAAGAATCATCCCCATACTATGGAATTTCTATAAGACAATAAATAATATTTCAACACAAAATTAAAATATGAAGTTTACCAACAATTATTCAATAAAATTTCATCAAAACAATATACAATATATCTCATCTGAAGTGTTATGCTGGCAGCCTGCGTGATTAAGTATCTGCTTTGGCCACAATGATATTGTATTTTGGTGTTGGCTACTCTGCCAGAGAGTACAAATGTGACCAAATTCAAAGTAGACAGGCTCTCAACTTTGAATTTGGTCACATTTGTACTCGCTGGCAGAGTAGCCAACAACAAAATACAATATTATTGTGGCCAAAGCCGATACTTAATCATGCAGGCTGCCAGCATAACACTTCAGATGAGATATATTGTATACTGTTTTGATGAAATTTCATTGAATAATTGTTGGTAAACTTCATCTTTTAATTTTGTGTTGCAATATTATTTATTGTCTTAGAAATTCCATAGTATGGGGGTGATTCTAGAAATAATTTTTTTAATATCATTTGGCTTGGTATGCTGAGCTGCTGTAGCACGGTCGATCAGTAACGTCCTACTCGCTACTCGCTTAGCGAGTAACTATCCCAATGTAATCAACCCTTAATCAACCCATTAACCCTTTAATCAACCCTTTACATTGGGATAGTTACTCGCTAAGCGAGTAGCGAGTAGGACGTTACTGACCCACCGTGCTACAGAAACTCGGCATACCAAGCCGAATTATATTAAAAATTTATCTTCAAGAATCATCCCCATACTATGGAATTTCTATAAGACAATAAATAATATTTCAACACAAAATTAAAATATGAAGTTTACCAACAATTATTCAATAAAATTTCATCAAAACAATATACAATATATCTCATCTGAAGTGTTATGCTGGCAGCCTGCGTGATTAAGTGTAGGCTTGGCCACAATAATATTGTATTTTGGTGTTGGCTACTCTGCCAGCGTGTATAAATGTGACCAAATTCAAAGTTGAGAGCCTGTCTCATTATATACATTATATTACATTTATACTCGTTGGCAGAGTAGCCAACTCCAAAATACAATATTATTGTGGCCAAAGCCGATACTTAATCACGCAGGCTGCCAGCATAACACTTCAGATGAGATATATTGTATATTGTTTTGATGAAATTCTATTGAATAATTGTTGGTAAACTTCATTTTTTTTGTGTTGCGATATTATTTATTGTCTTAGAAATTCCATAGTATGGGGGTGATTCTAGAAATAATTTTTCTAATATAATTTGGCTTGGTTTGCTGAGCTGCTGTAGCACTGTCGGTCAGTAACGTCCTACTCGCTACTCGCTTAGCGAGTAACTATCCCAATGTAATCAACCCTTTATAGATCAATCACCGCCACCAGAATATTATTATAACTTCTTTGCCACCACCAGTAAAATTTACCGATAACCGGTAAACTCCCGAGAACTCAATTATTGATACACATAATTTAAATATTAAACAAATATATTCACAAATATTACTCTTCAAAATGTCAAATTATATTCCACTTTATGAATAACTTCTTTTAATCATTATCAAATGATAGAATTCCATAACCATAAGCACAAGTGCATATTTCTTATTATACTATACTAGTAGCATTGGCTAAGAGTTCACTAATCAGTAATCACTATCTTTGAGTATTTCCAGGTTATGTTAAAAACCTCTAGCGTTATTGTTTGTGATCTGTGAACATGTGGTTTTATTACTACAATTACTTCGTTAATTACAAAATCATTTAAATTCGAATTGATATGAATCGCATTTCCTTACATAAATTAGTGCAATATTCTCCATAGATTTTAAAGAGATTGTTTGACATTTATTTCATTATTATAACAATCATACCAGTTATTTTATTTTATACATTCAATGTCACTTTTTGTAGTAAACAGGTGAGCAAAGGAAAATAATGATTATATTATAATGTTTCAGACAGCATATCAAACTATAAATCGCATTTGGAATTTCTTAATTGATTAATTATATTATGGTTGAAGTCCACTGCTTGAATCACTTCCATTCTCTTTACAGTTCATTATTATGTACTCGGTTGCAGTTCCGTATCTTCCTCACAATATAATCGAATGAATATTTCAATATCAAAATAATTGATGTCTGTACCAAACCCAAACCTAATGTTCATTCATATCGACTACCTCAGCCGATTGTTTCGTGAAAATATGGAACTTCAGCCTAGTACTCATCGGGAAAATTTCTAGTGAATTCTTCCTACCATTAACGTTAGAGTAGACAAGTTAAACAAACCACCTCACGAGAGTTAAAAGAAAATAAGAGATAGAGTTGAGAGATTTTAGTGAAACCCTTTGTTCTTTTTGTTTAATTTTGAATTGTACCATTTACTTTCGCAACTTAATCGTATCCATTTACTATACCTTATACCTAATTCTGCCAAATTTGTACATATTTGCCAATTTGCGTGATCAATGGTGTCAATGCAAAGAACATTTAAAACGACTTTAATTTCGCTTACAAAGGCGCTGGAAGCAAGATGGCAAAGTCGTCATTAATAGATCCATTAACACTGTAAGGCCTGCACCCTGCTCCTCATTACCACAGTGATGACCCTGTCAAAGACGCTCAAATCCAGATGCCTCGCTTTTTCGGGCACTGAAATAACTCAGGGGTGAAATTCTTTAACCTTGCCACGATTTGTGAAAACCCAGCTCTCAATGCCAGGTGGTATTGAAATAACTCGCATAGAAGTTTTATTAAACAAAATCAACACTAGTAATCCATGATAGTTTCTACTGAAAATGAAATTAGTAAAATGGGCTTCGGGATCTTTGGAGTGTCCACAATTATTTTCTACCTGAAGTTAGCCGAAGCAACAGGTTGATGGGATCGGAAAGGGTTTTCCTATTGTTAGTGAAGATGGAAATATTCCTTCCTTCATCCTTTTTCTATTGTTCTATAATAGTTTGAAAGTTTGATCAATTTGTTGATTTTGAGCCTTCCTTGTTGGTGTTGACTATAGAGCGCACATTTTGGAGTAGATATTTTGTGGAGTTGTGAGACAAAACTGTTCTGTAATCAATGTAACTTGTATTTCAATGTCCTTTCAGGTTCTACGGAATAGATAGGTAGGAGAAGAAAAATAGTCTATTAAGAATAGTTTACAAAAACGAAAAGCTTCATCCAGTAGCATAGCGATTTCCATACCCCCAGGGTGAAGGGTGTCCGGGGTTCCTCCCCAAGGAAAATTTTGATAAATAGTCCCTCTAAAATCATATTTCAAGAGATTCTAGGCTCTTGTCAAGAAGAGCTTAAATCCATTCATTTTAGTCCACATTGGGGATTTTTTTTTAATTTTCTATGTTGAGAGCTTCATTTGAGGCTTAAAACAGTAATTTTGTACAAGTATTTTTATTAAAATGAAGTTTATAAATTGGGTAGTGAAAGCTCAATAAATCATTGCTTTTATGAATCGTTTGCCTAAGAATCCACTTTTCGTTATTGTCAGTTCATTAATTATTAATTAATTTTTTTTTCTGGGGAGTGAAGTGCCTTGAATTGCATTGTGATGCACATTTCTGAAGTTGTCAGTACTTCTAGATCATCTCAACACCTTGGAACAATTGAAATATACAAACACACCACACAATAAACAAAACATCCTCAACGAACAACTAAATTTTAAATCACACAAACTTTTTGATCACATTTTACAAAAACCACAATTCTTCTAACCAAAAAACTAACATCGATGATCTAGGAACACGCCTCTGAAAACGGATCTCAAAGATTCGAAAGCGCTCGGCCTACAGAGTAAGTAAATTTTACTTATTCTTAATGAATATTTGACTGCAAGTCGTTAAATTCACATAAGTTAATATTAACAACGCAGTTCGTCATGGAACAAGAAATCCAGGAATTAGTTTTTTAATTTTTTTCCCGGGGGAGCACTATTCTCCCGAACCCCCCCTCATAAATATTCGTCATAATTCTGAGGACAGCTTTGATATATAGGCCGACTGTAAAGGCAGATTGAAGAGTTCGTTTGCCACTATTAATTAAGGGTAGGATTATCAGAACCTGTCACTTAATTGTAGTACTGTATTCGAATTTGCTTTATTTCTCTTTCCTGAATATACGTCCACAAGATAATCTAGGTTATATTCAGAATATTATTTTAGAAAAAACACAATTTATCAAGTAATAGTTTTTTCAGATTGAATTTCAATGGTAGGTCTTGGAATGGTTTCAAAGATAGTACATTATCAAAGTAGCGGGGTGGGGGGAGGAGTTACCACCCTTGAGGTAACTAGATCTATAGGAAATAGGTAATCTAATAGGCAATATTAACATCTAATATTAAAATTGCATTTGACTTGAAGTATTTCATATTCTGTTCCAATTCAGTTACAAGAAAGCTCTCTGTAAATTCCTGAAGTAGGGTATATAAAGACAAAATAATCTACACATATTCAATACCCACATCTCGGCACTTCTTTGTTGATTTGAAGCAAATCATGAATCGCTTACAATCTTCACTAATAGAGAATCAACTTTCAAGCATTGTCACTTTAATGAGATTTTGTCACTCTGCATGTGTAGCTCAGTACTCCACATTACTCTAAATCGTGCTCTCTTCAGATGGCAAATCACCTTTGGGTCCAGTTATCATACTAGTCATTAATAATGGGCATTCATATACTGTATCTAGGAACAATAGCTGTACTCTTCCACAACCCAACAATCTGTTGCCCTGTACACTACAGGTAGAAAATAAATGTGGACCCATCACAGATCCCCAAGCCGTAAAATGTTCATAGTTACAGAATCAACAGTAATCATCACATGTTATCAGCTGATAATATCACATTCACTCCCCCACCCCCCGTAGTCTTTTAGAGGTAGTAGTCCTGGAGACGGGCTTGTTCACTTCTCCTTGGACCCTCTGTACTAGGAGAGCCAGAGAGTTAGGAAGCCCCTCTACAAATCTGGAAGGTTCCCATGAAGTATGGATTTCAGGGGATTCTGGAGTTGAATCTAAAGGCTCAACTGGATCTTCAAGTAGTTCTTCTCGGGTAGTGGGAATGATCTCCTGTTCAAGCTGATTTTCAGATGGCACAGATGGAACAAGGTTTCTTACCGAAACTGTTGTCTCCCTCCCATTGGGTAATCGAATGTGTGCATATTTCGGATTAGCCTCCAATAAATACACTTCATCAACTGCTGGTTCAAACTTGGATTGTCTGTTCTCGCATCTGAGCAAAACTGGTCCAGGACTTGAAAGCCAAGGAGGAGTTGCTTGGCCTAAACTTGTTCGCCTTGGATGAGTAAACATCAGATCGTGTGGTGTAGAATTTGTAGCTGTACATAGCAGTGATCATATTGAGTGTAAAGCGTTAGGAGGACCTGCTCCCACTGGTTCAATTGAAGTCTTCGACTTTTAATTGCCAGTTCTATTGTTTTCCAAATAATTCCATTATATCTTTCAACCTGGCCATTTCCTTGTGGATTATAAGGCGTTGTTCAGCTGGTGGCAATTCCTCTGATAGTCAGGAATGATTTTAGTTCTTGTGACATAAAAGAAGCTCCACGATCTGAATGGAGATACTTTGGCATTCCAAATACTGGGAAAAGTTCTGTCAATTTTGAGACTACAGTGTCTGTTGATTGGTCTGGGCAAGGAAACGCAAATGGGAATCTTGTATATTCATCCACTATGGTAAGAATATAGCGGTTATGAGTACAAGTAGGTAATGGTCCTTTAAAATCGATATTCAGTCTCTCAAATGGAGAAGTAGCCTTAATAAGAGTTCCTTTGTGTTTTATGAACTTGGGCTTGACTTCAGAACACCCTTTACATGAACTTATTACATTTCGGATATCTGTCACTGAGAATGGAAGACTCTTGCTCTGAGTCCAGTGGAGCATGTGTGTGATGCCAGGGTGATGTAATATTTCGTGAAGTTCTTTAATGCTTCCTGTACCACAATCAATCGTTGCTCATACTCTTGAGAGTGTTTCAGCTACCGTATTTTCTTTTCCAGGTCTGTATATCATGTCATATTTGTATCCAGCTAGTTCCAATCGCCACCGCATTATTTTCTCATTTTTATTTTTTCCTGCTGCTTGGCTGTAAAACATAAAAGCAACTGATTTCTGATCAGTTACAAGGGTAAAGTGTCTACCAAGAAGATAATGCCTCCATTTTTGTAAGGACTTAACAATGGCATAGGCCTCCTTTTCTAATGATGAGTGATGCTGTTCTGATTGATTCAGAGGTCTAGAAAAGAAAGCAACAGGGTGACCATTCTGAGAAAGTGTAGCAGCAATAGTGGATTCTGATGCATCTGTTTCTACAGAAAATGTTTTGTTGTAGTCTATTGATGTAATTGTTGACTTTTCTATTTCTTGTTTCAAGTTGTTGAAAGCCTGTATTGATTCATTAGAAAGTGGGAAAATAGCCTTGGTGAGAGGTAGGATCTTCTCTGAATATTTTGAAATGAATTTTGAATAGTCGGCAAACATTCCCAAATACCGTCGAAGTGAGGCTATGTCATTTGGTGGTGGTAAAGATTGCAGAGGCTTTAGATGCTCAGGGTCTGGTGTTAGATTACCATTTGATATAGTGTACCCCAGTAGCTTGATCTCTGTTGAAGAATATTTGCTCTTTTCATCGTTTATAGTAAGAGAGTACTTTTGGACAGCATCCAGAAATATTTTCAAGTTGTAATCGTGCTGTTCTTGACTTTTACCATACACAGTAACATCCAAATAACAGAACGTATCTTTCAGCTTTTATAATGTTATCAAGTACCCATGAAAAGGCAGCCACTCCATTAGTAACACCAAAAGGGATTCTTGTAAACTGATAATGTTGTCCCGAGGCTTCAAATGCTGTACAGGCTCTATCTCTCTTTGGTATAGGGATCTGGTGATATGCACTTCTCAGGTCTATAGAGCTGAAGACTTTGTATGAGGCTACACTGTTAACAACATCATCATTCCGTGGTAAGGGGTATGCATCCAGATGCGTGTATCTATTTATTGTCCTAGAGTAGTTAATCACCATCCTTTTCTTATGATTAGCGGTTTGGGTTATGAGTACCTGCACCCTCCAAGGTGGTTACTTGGCTCAATAACTCCTTCTTCAAGTAATCGTTTAGTTTCAGAGTCAATAAATTTATTGTCCTCAGGATGGTGTTGCCGAGACTTGATGTTTATTGGTTTCACATCACTAGTCAAGTGTGTAAAACGTTGGGCTGGTTCGACTGTTGCAGCCGTCAGTCCACAAAGTGTCAGGGGATTCTTTGTACCACCAAACTCGACTTTGAGACTTGAGTGTAATGAAAGAATATCATGACCAATAATAACATCAGCACACAGCTCAGGCATGATCTGGAGGTCAACATTAGAGTAAAAGTGTCCACTTAATTCGATGTTTACTCTACATTTTCCTCGAATAGTGGATCTTAGTGATTTAGAAGCCATCATAACCACCCCATTAGTAGGATTGACTCTCAGATTTAAATCTTTTGCTAAAGAAGCGCTTATAAAGCTTAAAGAGCTTCCTGTATCAATAAGTGCTGATACTCGGTACCCTTTTATGATTGCTTTTACAACGGTTTTTGAAAGAGAGGCAGGACTATGTAACCGACCGGTAACCAATCCTGTAGCTGTTACGTTTGCAGTAGTGTCCGTTTCAGTTTTGTTCAAATAATTTCTCTTTTTAGTTGATTTGCATACTTTTGAATAATGACCTAATCGACCACAAGACTTACAAGTGGTGGCTCTTGCAAGACATTGGTCTCTTGAGTGGTACTTGAATCCACAGAAATAACATGGACTCTTCTTTTGTACTGCCAAGAGTGGTACAGCTTGCACTGGTTTATTCTGAACCGAATTTTTACTGGCCTCCTCCTGATAAATGTCTGAGTCGTGAGTAGTTGCCAGAGGTGCCGGGATGGTAGTATACGATTGTGCCTGCTGTGAAGCTATTTCTAGGGATCGCGCCTGATCAAAGGCAGCATCAAGAGTGAGATTTCGATTCTCTAATAGTCGCTGTCTAATATGAGTGGATGCGAGTCCAGTAATGAAAGCATCCCTGAGATATTCATCTCTGTTTGTTTCCATAGTCACCGCCTTGAAGTTACATTCCTGGTCTAATGCTCTCAAAGCAGTGAGAAATTGGGCTACAGACTCTCCTGGTTGCTGTTGGTATGTAGCAACTTTGTGACGTGCGTATTACTAATTGACATTGACAGGTTTAACGAATAATTCACGTAAGATTCCAATAGCCTCAGTAAAAGTTCGACAGCAGTTTATGTGTCCATATAGAGGAGTAGAAAGAAAGTATGTCAATGTATCTAATTTATTGATATCACTCACCATCTTAGTTCTCCTGAAGTAAATTTCCAACGTTTTAAACCAGTGATTCCATGTCGCAGTAGAATCAGTAGAATTTGGATCTCCTTCAAACTTTGCTGGTTTCAATATCGTTTGGTGATCTTGATCCATCGTTAAATAGATATTGTTTAATAAATTGAAATAACTTGCATAGAAGTTTTATTAAGCAAAATCAACACTAGTAATCCATGATAGTTTCTACTGAAAATGAAATTAGTAAAATGTTCTTAGTTACAGAATCAACAGTAATCATCACATGTTATCAGCTGATAATATCACAGTATTGATGCATGTAATTTCGGTATATTTCATGTATAGTATTCTTATGTTATCATATATTTTATAAAATACTAGCTGGCCCGACGCGCGTTGCTGCGTTCTCATAAAAAATCTTGATTTTATTATTTGCCACCTCCCACTGAAGTTACATTTCAAATTTCAACCTTCTAGGACTATTAGGGAAGAAGTTAGTCCTAGGGCTCTTCCAGCTGATCAGAGATTGTTTTCTTACACAGTAAGACCTCACCACCTCTCAATGAACATTACAAATTTAAACCTACGACTATTAGGGTAGAAGCTAGGTTTTTTATTTTATTATTCGCCACCTCCTACTAAGACTACATTTCAAATTTCTAGCTGCATTGGTTAACAGATGTCATCAACCCGGCATAATTAATTACATTTCATCATACCCAGTCATAATTATGTTATTTTTCTCGAGCCACTCCCGTGTTTCGGAGGACACGTTAAGCCGTCGGTCCCGGTTGCATATAAAAAAAAGCAGTCGTTAAAAAACGGCGAGGTGGAACTACCCGTAAGGGTCTCCCCACCATGAAAAGCCATACGAATTTACTTATAATTATGTTTCCTACATACTGCACGGTAGCCTACATGCAAAGTCTTTATGTTCCAGACAGCGTAAATAACGCCGCTAAGAGGCCTGCCATATGATTAAAAACTGTTGACTTCTATCAGCTGTTCCTTTAAGCTGTTTGGCTGGAAAGTTCAGTAGGTTAGGTCTGTAAAATGGATTAATAAATGATAATTATTAGCCCCCTATTAAAATTTATGGTCAGAAACCATCCCCAATATTCACACAACATATTCCCAAAGTTTCATGCCAATCTATCAAGTAGTTTTGAAGTCTATAGGGAACATACATATACATACATACATAATATTGATAATAATATTTGATAGTTGAATGATAGAATGCATCTAGATTTTACTGACTTTGAAACATGACAAATTTTCTTGCCAATTAGTCTGAAACTTGTGGCTTTCACCTCCTATGTATAAATACAGAAATATTTCCTAATTATGATGAAGTAGATTCCCAATCTTTCTGCGATTTCATGTCAATACTGTTGATAAATCTTCAATAATATGTGCTTAATTAATTTATTTTGTTGTCATCAATAAGTTTCACCTATCATCACAATAATAACTCAGGACTTTACTAAGATTTTATTTTTTTGCAATTAAATTTCAAGTTTATCAAACATAAATATTATTTTATAGTACCGTATGTCTTATTAGGTGTTCATTTTTCAGATATTTGGGTGATGGCAGCAATGATACCTGTGGAAAAAGCAATGACCTTGACAAATTATTGCGTAAAGTTGAAGAGAGACGCAAGCTGAAAGAAAAAGATGATGTTATAGCTAAATTAAATGGTGATGTAGAAAGTAAGAGTGAAGAGAAGAAAAAATTGAGGAAATTACGAAGAAAAGAAAGGAAAAGTCAAACAAAAGGTAAAGTTGATAATGTTGACAACGAAGAAGATAAAAGTGATGAAATTGGAGAGGATTTGAACAAGGATAATGAAAGTGAAGACAAGAATATTGAAAATGAAGATGACCAAGGTATAAATTTGCCAAGTAATTTTGCATGTGATGAAAACAATAAAGGGGAAAAATCTAAAACTGCTGACTTTACTGTCATTGGCGGTCACAATTTCAAGAAAAAAGTTGAGGTTTGTATATTTTTCTAATGCATTAAAATGTGATTCTTTCTGAGCCAATGATCTTCCTTTTTTGAATATATTCCTTGGTTAATAATATGTACTTCTTTATATTGATTTTGCTCTTGTTTGTTTTTATAGCTGTACTGTCAAATTCCTGTTTTGCTATAGTGCAATTCAAAAGAAGAAGTCACGAACTCGCTCCTATATCACAAGCTTTTTCCTTTTCTGGTGAGGGCCTACTAGAAATATTGTAAACATTTAAATAGACATCTTCTTCTTCTTCTTGCTTCCAAGGATTAGGCAGTTGCCTGTTCCGACTCACAATAGCCTATAGGCTATATTTTTTGAATCTGTGCTACAACAAAATTCAAAATGAAGCCTTATTGCCATCTCTTTAATGGTCTTCCAACTTCTCTTTTTTCCCTGTGGCTTATATAAAAGAGTTTGAAGTGTAATTCTTTCTGTTGACATTCTTTTAACATAATCCTTCCAATATTGCCGGTACTGAACAACTTTTTTATTTAGGCAATAGACATCCATTTCGGCCCGAATATCGTCATTCCTTATGTGATCCCGTCGATCAAAACCCTTCACTTGACGCAAGAATCGCATCTCTGCCGCCTGCACTCTACTTTCTTGTGGTTTAGTGGTGACCCACGATTCACTACCATAGAGGAGAATTGGAGTGGCCATCACTTTGTAGAGTATGATCAATGTTTCCTTTCTTGCTTTCTTTCCTAGGGTTCGACTGATATTCCCACATACTGACTGGTATTTAGCTACTTTGTTGTCAATGTCTGAATCACCTTTAAAGCTTATGTCACATCCCAAATATTTGAAATTCGATACCTGCTCTAGTACTCTATCATCTATTACAATCTTGGTTCTGACAGGATGCTTGCCACAGAATGCCATAACTTTGGATTTTTCAATAGACATTCGAAAATTATAATTTTTACATAATTTATCTAGGAGGTGAACATATCTCTGGAGCTTGTGTTCATTTTCCTGGATTATCCATAAATCATCTGCAAATAACAACGCATTGAGGTAATTGTCATCATTTAATTTAACACCTACATTTGCTTTGGATTTCTTTTTTTTTTTTTTTTTGAAAATGTTGTCAATATATATGTTAAAAAGAGTGGGTGATAAGCTACACCCTTGTCTCACACCTTGGTTTATATTCATTTCTTTTAATCTTCTCTTACTTGTATTGATTACAATTTGTGTGTCATTGTACAGACTTTTTATTGCATTTATCAAATGCCATGGATATCCTTCTTCCCACAGAATTTCCCAGAGTTTGCTGCAATTAACTCAAGTCTATGAATGCTATATGTGTTTCCAGATTATATTCTCTTCTTTTCTCAACTATCCTTTTAACTAAAAATATATTATCAGAACATGAGCGACCTCTTCTAAACCCATTTTGTTCCTCATTCAGGATCGCTTCAGCAATAATCTTGACACGATTATTGATTATCCTGGAGTATATTTTATAGCCAACATTCAACAGACTTATACCTCGATAGTTCTTGCACTCCTTTCGCTTGCCCTTCTTGAAAAGAGAAATTACTTCTGCTATTCTCCATTCTTTTGGAATCTGATGTTCTGTCCAACATTGATTCAACAGGTGTAACAGTCTTAACTCCAAAAACAGGCCACCATATTTGAAAAGTTCACCTTTTAAGCCATCCAGTCCAGTAACTTTTCTGTTCTTTGTTGTTCTCAATGCTTCATGCAATTCTTCCATTGTTATTGAATCTACAGAGTTGCTACTACTTGACTTAGGCATTTCATTGAATGGAGCATCTTCAGAATACCAAAGGCTTTTATAATGTTGTTCCCATTCTTCATCTCCTATAAGGTGTAATGGTGCATTATCTTTCTCTACTCTGTTCAGAGATCTCATTATTTTGAAAGCACACTGCTGTCTACCATGGATATCATTCTCTATCACACTAATGAATTTGTCCCATGAATCTTGAAGTGCTTTCCCTACAACCTGTTTAGCATAATTCCGTTTTCTTGAATAATTATCTCTAACCTCTTGAGTCTTCTTTTGCAATAATTCGAGATGGGCTTTTTGTTTCTCCTCAATGGCTTCTTTTATATTTGAGTTCCAAATTCGCAAGCGATGCTTACTCCTTTTTATCATTTTTCTACCAAGTGCTTCAGCTGCAGCCTTCTGTATGCATGATTTTATGCTGCACCATTCTGAATCAATGTCATCTTCAGTTGAAGTTTCCAATAGATATTTCTGTAATATTTCCTGGTATAGATTTCTAATGCTGTCTTCCTGTAAAAGGTGCACTTTGTAAGCTTCATCCTTACTTATCTGGCATTTTTTGACTTTCCTCCATTTTCTAAGTATCAATATCCTGCTCACAAGAAAATAGTGGTCACTATAAATATCACATCCTCTGAAGACTCGCACATCCTGGATCAAACTCTTCATTTTATCATTAACTAGGATATAATCAATAATAGATCTTAATCCTCTGGCACTCCCAAGTATATTTATGAATATATTTTTTCCTGTAAAAAGTGTTTGTTACTTTGAGGCCATTGAATGAGGCGAATTGTCGTAGTTCTTGACCATTTTGATTGATTGCAGTTTCTCCAAAAGAGCCAACTACACCTTGCATAGGAATGTTTCCAACTCTTGCATTGAAGTCTCCAACGATTGCAATATTGTCTGCTCTATTACTCTTGTTTATAATCTTCTGGAGGCTGTCGTAGAAAGCTTCACTCTCTTCTTTCTTTCCTTCATCTGGTGCATATATTCCAATAACTGTCAAGTACTCTCTTTCAAATTTCATTCTTAAGGATATAATCCTTTCATTGATGACTGTGTAATCATTGATATTATTTTTTCCACTTATTACTAACAAGAATCGCCACCCCTGCACTTGCTCTTTGATCCTGTGGTACTCCTTTATAGACCATCCAATAATCTCCCAGATCTTTTGTACCTTGCAGCTTTTTTTTTGTCTCTGTGATTACAGCTATATCAACTTTCTGTTTTTTGAGAATAATATTCAATTCATTTTCTTTGTTTGATAATCCCCTAACATTCCACGTAGCTAATTTCAAAATATCCATAATTCCAAATCGTTTTTCTTTAGAAATCCTTTTTTTTAATTACCCTTGATTCCGGTCCGGTTTCCGAGGCTGTTTGTGAGTTTGTCAGTATGTATAACAATCCCCTGGCCGCGGTACGAACGCTGCGCAGGTTAAGTTCAATGGTGGGGCCTCCACCTTGCTGCATCTGAACTCACAGGATTTGTGTAAGGTTTACTCCCCTAGACAAGTTGCTTTCACTCCAGCTATGAGTCTTGTCTACCCATTGGAAAAGAGTTTGAAAAGAAAAAGGGAAGAGTTTGGTCAAGGGAGACCAGACAGAGAAAGTGAAGAGAGAAAGAAAGAAAGAATGACACAAAGCTAAGTCAATGGAAAGAGTGTCATTTTAGAAATCGAAGTTTCGGAGTGGAAATGATGATAATAATAAGAAGAAGAAGCAGGAGGACGAGGAGCAGAAGAAATGGAGAAGAAGGGATGAAACATAAAAAGCAAGAGAAAAGAGAACTTAAGAAAGAAGAGAGGAAGAAAACGAGGAATGCAGTAAAATCTAAGTAAATTTAAAAAAGGAAAAATAAAGTAAGGGGAAAACTTGGTGGGGATAGTCAGCACAGGGGGAATAAAAGAAAAGAACTGCAATGACTAGCTCAGGGTCCGGAGGGTCACGCACCTCAGAAATAACCGGATTGCTATTTCCCCTTACGTTTAAATAGACATTCATTCTTTTTTTATGATGTAATTTTACTATTATATACTGTATGGATTGTAATCTGTTTGAAGAAAATGCCTATTTTGGTTTATTTTTTATGAAAATGGCAATAAATTATTTTCTATTATTTTATCCTTATCCTAATTTATAAATATTATACTAGTATTATTACTTCTCTAGTAACAAAACTATAACATGATTTATTTGAGTTGTCAGTTTATTTTACTTGAAATGTATTGAACATTTAACTAAAGGCACTATTACTGTCAAAATGAGTACAGTAATCAAATAAAATCTTACGTCATCTTAATTTCTGTAGAAAAAAAAATTCGGTCATCGTTAGTTGAGTATCAAATTGAAATGTCTTCCGCACAAATCAAATATTTTGTAGTTTGTAGAATACTCGACACTTTCTTTAGTGATATTGTATAATTTGAACACAATAGAATTATATTATTATACGAATACAAAACCATATGAATGCTCATGGCATCCTCAGTTGAATGTTGAGTCGAAACTCAGCAACTGAGAATGGTGCCATGGGCATTGAAATAATGTTTTGCATGTGTAATAAAAGTATAACGTAGAATTTTTTTTTGAGGATGAAGCCCACGTCACAATTGACAACATCTTTGTGTTATTTCTTGTAGTTTGAAGAATCCTATTTGTTATAACATCTATCTTAGTGATTCCATTACTGTACCTTTGTAGTTGATGACATAATATCAAGTTCCAGAGCTAGTTAATTGTGCGTGGTATTCTTGATTCTCACGTTATTTTTCTATTATCCTCGTATTAATTCATTTATTTCGCGTTTACGCCCTCATTGGACCACTTATGTCAATCATTTCCTGGTCCTCCTTAATAAGTTCTCTTTCCACATTGTCCAGTACTTTTTTATTCGTTTTGATCTTTTCTGTCATTCTTAATCTGTAAACACCCTTTGTAAAGTCTGTTGGTTGTCTATTTTGGTTTGAATATTGTTTTTATTTCTTTAAGTTTCTTCAGATTTTCGGCTTTGTTTTTCAAATTGTCCAGCGTTATTTCCAGTTCGTTCAAATCCTCTAACTTCTCTAACCCATCCTACTTGCTGCTTCATATCCCACAGTTTCTCTATTATTCTTCTTGATAATCTGATTTCTGGTTTCCTTAGAATGTGACCAACAAGATATCCCTTTATCCGTATAGTGTTTGTAATGGGTTCAAGATCTCTGTAAAGTACATTCACACTCTATTGTCCATCTTTTTGGTATTTTTTATTTAGACATTAATGTTGTCATCTTTATTTAGACATATTTTAACATTAATGTTAGAGGATCATATTTTTTGCTAAATGTTTATATTTCTTGCATATTGTTTGCTAAATGTTTTGTAGTACCTAATCTCTAGTTTTTGTTTTCCTACTATTTGTTTTTAACATCAGAAGTACTTCTTTTTGGTATTGGCGTAATGTTGTCTTCTTCATTTAGACATATTTTGACATTAATGTTAGAGGATCATATTTTTTGCTAAATGTTTATATTTCTTGCATATTGTTTGCTAAATGTTTTGTAGTACCTAATCTCTAGTTTTTGTTTTCCTACTATTTGTTTTTAACATCAGAAGTACTTCTTTTTGGTATTGGCGTAATGTTGTCTTCTTCATTTAGACATATTTTGACATTAATGTTAGAGGATCATATTTTTTGCTAAATGTTTATATTTCTTGCATATTGTTTGCTAAATGTTTTGTAGTACCTAATCTCTAGTTTTTGTTTTCCTACTATTTGTTTTTAACATCAGAAGTACTTCTTTTTGGTATTGGCGTAATGTTGTCTTCTTCATTTAGACATATTTTGACATTAATGTTAGAGGATCATATTTTTGCTAAATTTTTATATTTCTTGCATATTGTTTGCTAAATGTTTTGTAGTAATCTCTAGTTTTTTCTCCTACTATTTGCTTATATCATCAGAAGTACTTCTTTTTGGTATTGGCGTTTAACCCTTATTATTATTACTATTTGAGTCATCTTTCTTCGCTTTGTGACTTCCAAGTGTGTTTCGGTTGCTTTTTTACTTTGATGTCTTAACCAGACTTTGTCTATTCACTACTGTCTAATCACACACACATCATTCTATCATTGGTGTTTTATTCTTGAATTTATTTGGGCTACGTGTTTAGCTGCTTTAATTGGGGATCTATTTCCTCTAGATTGTCTGCTATTTGTATATTCCTAGTTCGTTCTTAATATTGCTTGTTTTTTATCAGTTTATGAGGATCATTATATATATATTATACATATTAGTTCTCTTCCTTTTGGGATGGGATGTTTTCTTTGTCAATGCAGAGAATTCAATTTTAATTTTTATCATGTAGTGATCCGATCCGGTATCTATCCCTCTCAGATATTTTAAATTGTAGATTTCTTTATGTTAGTTTTTATCCATACAAACCCGATCCAGTTGCCAGTCTGGATGTTTCCAAGTTTTGAAATTATTTGGTCTTCTATGGAAGTATGTCGACTTTGATATCATGTCAGGTTGCCCTCAAAGCTGAGCATTAAAGTCTCCAAGCATAATTTTTGTGTGATTTTTATTTAAAAAGTTCCTAAAAGTTCCCAAAATCCATCTACCTCTGCTTTGTGTTCATTATAATTAATTTTGTCATTAGTAATAAACGCATTTGCGTTTATTATTATCCCCGTATATCAATAATATGTTTTTATATTTACTCTGAACCATTGACAATTCAATTTTGTTTCTACAGGTAAAAAGATATCTTCCGGATTGGCTTGCAAAACCATTTCGAATATCAACAAATTTGAAAAATCTTGCTACAAGTGTTGATGACATACCAGAACTTGACAAGATTGTTGTTGACAATCTCAAAAAGAATAAAGTCACTTATTTTTTCCCAGGTAGCTATCAAATATTCCATTTAGTTTCGATACATCACAATCTTTGATGTTAACATTATTTATCTTTTTACTAATATCAACTTTATTTATCTTTTTACTAATATCAACTTATCAAATAATGTGACTGAGATTCTTTGATACCAGTAAAAAAATCAATATTCGATTCACGTTGATGATTTTTACTTGGTCGATCCTATTTCACGAGCGTTTGTAGTGAAAAGGATGCAAATTATTTTCAAATGTTTGGTTTGTGAAAATGATTCAATGAAGAAAATTATTGCGGATAGAAAAACGTAAAAGCACCTACACCGAGACAATAGTACATTGGGAAACATGGCAATCTTTTTATTTTTCAAATTATTTTGACATTTCTCAGATTATTTATTTATTTATTGTGACAAATTTACAACGAGTGTGAAGGTGTTTATAATCTACTTACAAAAATAACAGCAAAATAAAAGTGCAAAAAATGTCTACACTTGAAATTATTTTAATAACTACCGTGCTTTGAGTGAGTGATACATTTTATTGATAAAAAATAAATGTATATTTTATGATTTTATTTTTAATAATTTTAAAGAGTGTTAGTGGAAATATTGTTGAATAAACAGGAAAGTTTTTCTGCTTTAAATGTAAATACTTCTTTCTATTATTATTATTATTATTACTAGAGATTTAATTAAACTACACTTGAGTAAAGGATGCACATTTCAAAAAACTTTCCATACTACAAAAACACATAATATGGGCTGCATTAGGAATACCGAGGTTGTATTCAAGTAGAGATATATTATATGAAATCAATACTCATAAACGCATCAACCATACAAATAGATACAATGCAAACCTTAAAAAGCTCACCATATACAGACATCAAGTTTCATAACACTGCAATTACTTAATTAGCAAGATACCAAACGATTTCATTGACAGTAGAATTTTAGCAGGACTAAACAGCAAAATAGATGAATGGGTGGATGGATGGATAGAAATGTGTTTTTTAAATTGACACTATAACAAAGTAAGCATAATATACTGCTGCCCCAGTTGATGACCATGTTTCAAACAAAGAAAATGAAGGAAGGCGTTTTTACCATATTTTAAGAACTCGTTTGTGATCATTCTATTTTATTCCAACAGTTGTATCAAGGTTTTTTGATACAAAATTTATTTGTTTATTTGAAAAAATTAGATTTTGTAACTCGCGGCTGGCACACACGTTTTACTTCTGCTGGCAGAGCCAATTGTGTTTTCTGCACGTAGCTCAAGTTGATAAAAGATGGCTTTTTACTTTGTTATTTTTATAACGAAATTTAACTAAGTTTTAGTTCATGATTTGATATTGTAATATCTGTGCAATGTTTGTATTTCGCCAATTCCATGCCAATTTTTGTGTTGCTTGTAAAAATACTTTTGGTAAATAAATAAATTTACATATTTATAGAAAATTTATCTTTTAACACAGTCTATTTTAGAAACTGTGTTATTCATATTCTGGCAAAATTCATTAACATTATTCAGTTATCAATTTTTCCCGCTATGTGGCCTATTTAAAAAGATTTTGACTGTTTTCTACATACAGTATATAATATTAGGCTTACTTGGAAATTCTGTAATACCATACATTTTCAACTTTATTATTTCAAGTTATTCATCCTAGAATCAGTATCCTTTACAATATTCTTTCAGCTCATCTTGTTATATCAAGATATTCATCCATAGTTTTGATTTGATCTTAATTTTGGTATGCGGAATATTTTAATTAATTGTATGTACTGTAGGATTTCATTTTGTGCCTGATTACATTTTTTTTGATTGCAGTACAAAAAGAAGTTATTCCGTGGGTTATAAATGAGAGAAAGAAATGTTCTTCGGGCTTGAAACTTTGGCCACGTGACATCTGTGTGAGTGTACCGACCGGAAGTGGGAAGACACTTGCCTTTGTACTTCCAGTGATTCAGGTAAGTTTATTTATTAAGTAATTATCAAATCAACATTCCGGTTTCTTTAAACTTTCTTCTGAAACTAAATAAATAAATTATGAAAAAATTTATTCACTTTTAACTTTTGAAGACAGATAACACATTTAAAAAAACATATTATAACAAGATATTTTGAGAGCTGCACTACCTTTTTCAATCAAAAGGCAGTACTAGTGACCACAGTTCTCAAAATACAGTGTGTGGTACAATAATCTAACGATTTTGAAGGGTCAGTAAAAAAACACACAACTCAGTATAACTAAGTTCAGTGTTAAATGTAAATTCAAATTATGCAATTTTACTTACAATATTTCAATACTTCACGTCAATAGATTCACTTGAAACTATATTATCGTCCAAATGTTTTTCATTGTTCCTCACGCACTCAATCTCATACAAAAATGTCTTGTCGCTCGTTCAATCATTGCTGGTGAAACTGCTGCAATGTCTCGCTGTATAGCGGTTAGTCGGGTTAGTCCTGGATGTCTTATTTCACGACACAATAATATTCCATGGCCAGCAGAATCACCTGATCTAGCAATTTGTGATTATGTCCTTTGGGGCTATACTTATACTTTATTATACTTTATCTCAAATACAGAGTTTACCGTGTAAAATTGCAGAACTCAATTCCTATTCCGGGATCTGAGGGGGTTTCTGTAAGAATTTTGCGTATGTTGAACTTTTTGCTGGAATGGATAGTAGGGGTCCGAGGTGGTAATTTTCGCTCAGGTGTTCATTTGGTACGTTGTACTCAAAGTGGCAAAGCAACTACGAAATTTCTAATTTTCACAATGAAGCTTAGAGTTATTATTTTTTCGGGTTATGTGACTCCCATTGGCTGAAAAATAAAAATTTTGGATGAGGCGCCTCAAAATTCATATAGCATTTTACAGAAAATACAACATTTTTCAGAAAAAAGGTTTCTGAAACACTGGTAATGAAATTTAATATTAAGCGGTTGCCATCTTTACTCTTAACACGCTCTTACTCCAAAACCAATGATCAGAAAAACAAATTCGACTCTATTTTGGGTCGACTAATAGTTTGTAAGGGATGTTTTCCTCAACAACCTCTCAGTTTTCGAGATTACAGCAAAAAACTAGGAAACGTCTAATTCCCCATCATAAGATTGTGTTTTTCTCTATTTTTGGTGCTGAAGCGACCGTCGCACGAGCTGGGTCATGTAGTATTCGAATTCAGCTTCTCAAAATACATACATAATCGTTGAGAAAAAAGAGCCAATTGTTGAATACTAGTGAGCCCAACGGGCTGGGCTGGATAACTCGCTTGCAAACAACTCATTTGGGAAGCTTATCGTAGGGGAAGGCAGTAACGAAAAATGGCTGTTTTGAAGATACTGATTTACATAAAATTCACAAGACATCTATCACTTGAAGTACATCGTTGCTCTGATACACAGATCTATATTCCACAAAAAATACCTACTGTACTCATATACCTGTATATCAGGGTAATGGATAATAATAATAATAATGGAATTAGTGTATCTATAGAGAAGAAAAATTTACCACATGAAAAACAGCTGTTTATGTATATCCATATATCAGGGCAATGGAATTAGTATATCAGCTTATAGAGATTCTATTGAAAGACTGATCGCATTTATTCACCCACAGCTGATGATAACTCAAAATATATTTTGAAATCTATTGCGAATTCCATATGGTGAAAAAACTATTTTCTATGTATAGTAATGTATAGATATATTAATGAAGGGCTGATGACCTATTCTTTCGTTTCGCCTCAAAAAGGATGAAGGAGTGGGTCAATTTCATTGGCAAACGAACTTGATCTGTATTAAGGTTCCAAGAATATGTGTTTAAAATTTGAAGTTGATTGGTCAAAGCGTTCGAAAGTTATCGTCGAACATACAAACATACAGAAAAAGCCGCGAGCATCCACTCACGAGTCACAAGTCAAAAGTAAGAACTCGCTGCGCTCGTTCAACAAAATTCATATGAGATTTTCTTGGTTGAGTGACCACTGTATTTGATTACGTCATAGTGGGAAAACGTCTTAGCAGGATCCCAACTGACCATTCCAGCTAAAACATTCACCAAAGCTACTTTCTTACAGAAACTCCCCTTAGTTCCAGGACTATATGTGATAACAAGCGGCTATAAAAATTTAAGTGCTCTAAATTCGCATCACCACTTGGAAGTTCAAAAATGACACCTCATTTGTTATGAAATACATGTAGTATTGAAGTTCGTATATATTTTTTTTTCTCAAAAAGTTATAGTTTTCGAAATATCAAGCCAAATTGCATAAAAAATAAAAAATACTTGAACTTTCATAACGAAATTTGGATTTTTTCGATGTTGGGGGTAAAGTAACCGTTCTTCGAGTTGTAGCATGTGAAATTCGGATTCAGCGTCTTGAAATGCATAATCCGCTTGAACCTTTGAGAAATAGGCTTGGAAAAATGTTCTTTGGAATATTTCAGCTTATTTTTATCTCAATTTCTGTACTGTACTGCTATAAAATTGTATCACTTTTTTTCGATTTTTCTGCAAATTCACTTGGAACCTAACTAATTTAAAACCTAAATAAAGACACTACACATTTTTGAACCAGTAAATTTATTGGAATAACTATTATCTTCTGCACATGTTATTTCTATAACTAAGGCTGTCCTCACCGTTCTTCTTCGTCACTCAGCGTTGTAAATAAATGGATGTGATTGGCTGAGTGATGGTGAATCAGCCAATCACAGTCAGCTCAGTGTCTGAGATTCTTGGTGACCGGCCCGTGTGTGGACTTTCCAAGTGTTGCAAACTCGTGTTTATATGAACATTTTCCCAATTTTCAACCGTATAATTAGTTGGTGAAGTAATGATCAGATCCTTCCAATAAATTCTGTATGTGCTATTTATAGTGTGTTACTATCGTAAATTTCTCCATTTAAAATAAAAACACTTTTTCAGAGTTTGAAGGACAGTTTGATTCGACGCGTGAGAGCTTTAGTTGTTCTACCTGTTCAAGATCTTGCAGCGCAAGTGGCCAAAGTGTTTGTCCAGTATGCACAGGGCACTGGGCTACGGGTGCTCACTGTAACTGGTAGGGCAATGCCTCTTCATGCCGAGCAATCTCTTCTGGTTCGTCAAAGTAAGTGCTAACTTTCAGGGTCTCTCTAAAACAGGGTTGCCCAACAGCAGGCCCACGAGCCATGAGGTGGCCCGCAATCCCATATTTATTGGCCTGCCAACAATCCATGAACTTCTGAAATGTAATTAAAATCAAATCAAAATATTTATTCAAATCGAGTAACACGACCAGTGTAAGATACTAAGCCCTTTTTATTTGTACTGAGATATTTGATGAATTAGTTACACACTTAGTAACGCTATGGATTAATCTATAAGTAGCAAAGCAAATTATATGACTTTTTGAAGATGCACCTGTAAAATGTTTGCACTCGTAAAATGTAATTTATATCTCACTCGTGAATCAAATGCAATCATAGTACAATCGTTTAACTACTTTTTAAATTTGTATCCTTTTATTATTATTTTTTTTTAATAAGACGACTTCTTGGTAATAATGTGATAACTATAATATCAATGATAATATTGGTATGATAATAATTTTGAGTCTTGTTCCAATTTCAGGGATTGACGGAGGCTATGAGAGCAAAGTGGACATTGTGGTGACAACTCCTGGTCGGCTAGTTGAACACTTGAAGCAGACGCCCGGTTTTAGTCTCACTCATTTACAGTTCCTCATTATTGACGAAGCCGATCGTGTTATTGACAATGTCAAAAATGACTGGCTCTACCATTTGCAAAATCATCTTACTTCAGCTGGTCAGTACTGAAGTTTTGTTCTCTTGCCTCAAGTTTTAAAACTAACAGGGAACTTGGAGGGTTAATATCAATCGCGAGATTGATGCGGGATCCGAATATACCCTATTGATTTACTGAGTGTGATCTCACACTCCCAGTATAAATCGCATATTATTATTGACGATCTGGAAATAGCTGCTCAATATTGATTCTATATTGTCAATCTATTCACATGTAAATAAACCAATACAACGGACTATCCAAGGATCCGACGAATTTACATAAAATAATAATAATAATTATTATTATTATTAGAGCTTGGTTACTTTCATCTGGCGCTTGAGACCAGAGAAGGGAATATTGTTTATGAATGCACACCTGTCTGTCTCATTCTGTTTCAAAAACATTTGGCAGTAACTTACGGTTTACAGCACTGTACTTTCAATTGATACTTTTGGAATAGAGTATAGTTGACACAAGGTTAATTAAAGCCTTAATAACCTTGTAGTTGACACTTGTTACCTGACCAACAGCCGTTGCTATGGCGACGGCGTCATTATCCAAGCAACAGATGAAAGTGACCAAGCTATATTATTATCAGTTGTGCTGATAGGCATATGCAACCACGGGTAATAGAAGAGAACGGTAGGGTCGCGCAGTAGACTAGCGAGCCGATGACGTAACTGGTGCTCACTGCTGCTTATCGCTGTCGCCTGAACTAATAAATAGAACCAATTTACCAGTGTTCTGCAAAGCTTTCATGAGATTTCTGCAGAGATTATCGTGGAGAAAATCTTGAAAAAGGATGCAATGTAAACTTTTTAGGTAAATTCAACGATTTGCAGTACAGTGTTAAGTCATACATCATGAAATGACTTCTGTTGAACTCAATTTTTTCTTAAATATTATTATAATCAAGTAGGTAATTTGTATTTTCATGTTCGGAAATATTCGTGCTACTAACTTTAATGAACCATTTTAACGTTACTTGACTTTCGAACGAAATATTAAACTAAAACTGAAACTAAATTGTCTGGGTTCTATGTCTAGATGCGTCTGGTGCTCTATTCACCTGGTGACGTCACACTGCAGGCGGTGCGGAAGGGGAACATGCGCGTGCACCCTACCGTTCTCTTCTATTACCCTTGTATGCAACATTCAACTTCTCTGATTTTTATAAACAAATCATCATATGCTTCCAGATTCACAAAAAATCACATCGGGAGTTTTTGAAAAATAATTTTGTTTTTCCTCTCGACTATTTACGACATTTGCTTCTGATGGGTCTTTTCGCTAATGGTCATCCTCTTTTACACATATGTAATGCACCATTTCAGTTTTGGTAACAGTTATTTTCACTACGGTTAAACCAAAAAAGAAAGAAGAAGAAGAAACTTGAAAATAAGGAATTGATGAGAAGAGGATGAAGAATAGGGGAAAAATGCAAGAGAAGAAATGAGGAAGAAGAGGAATAAGAAAAAAGGGGTATTGAATTGTAAATAGATAATCTCATGTTCTACATATCCCGATTCAACTGAATCGGGCAACCTGCTAGTTGAAATTGAAGTGTTTTTAACTGAATTTTATTTTCCCATACAGGTATCAAACCAATTCCTGTTCCAACAGTGGATACATTGAAGTCGTATCCAGTGCGTCCCCAAAAATTGTTGTTTTCGGCCACAATGACTCAGGATCCGGAAAAGTTGAAACTGCTCAACCTGTTCCAGCCACGCCTTTTTACAAGCACACCAGACAGTGAAGCTGGTGAGTCATTTTGGCAGTTAATTTCAATTTATGTTGGCAGTAACAGAAAATGTTGCTTTGAAAATACTCATTTATATCATTAGAAGATGCTTCAGGAGGAACAGATCTTACTTCTGGAACTGGTTTGGACTGAATTCAGTTATTATTGAGATGCAAGAATGGCCCAGCAAACATGTGTTTTCAAGTTTGAAGTGAATTAACTTTGTTCCAGATCAGTACTGAAGTGCAATTCGTGTAGAAAATTCAATTTGAAGAAAAAATGTAAATTGCACAATAGCCGAATTTCATAAAATCTGCTTTTATTGAGCCAAAACACATTAATTTTTCATAGCTTGCAATTTTTATGTGGTTTGATCCTATAATATCCAAGTTTCATCAAGTTTAGGTGTGTCTTTGGCTATTGAGTTATTGGACATTTTTTGTTCAAAGTTAAATTCCCTACTAGTTTTTAGAAAGAACTAAAATGTTATTCTACAATTAACATAGATAATTCACTTCAAACTTGTAAACACAGTTTTTAAGGGTAATTCTTGCCTACTTTGTTGAATATCTCGACAATTACTGTAGTTACCGACCTCTAACTTGTTTTAATAGATTTTTCACCTAATTTTACATGATTCCTGACAAAATTACTTGTAAAATGAAATTTATGGTACGGTAACAAAAGCAAGGAACAACATGTGCAACACGTGTGCGTGCACCGGGAGGCTGGTCCACCAACGAGTCTAGTGCAGCACACTTTGGGCAGGAGTGCGCAAACATTTGTGCTGCACACCGAAACGAACTTTTGTGTTTAGCACTGTGCAGAACTCCATGGCTACTGTGCCCAGCTTCATGAACTTGTAGTGCATTATAGAAAAAAATGACTATAATCAATGAGTTTTGTGTCGCAAAAATATATCAAAATAAATTTTTGCAGAGGTTTAGTTTTTTTTTTTGAGCGCGTTAGAAGGCGCAATTAAGGTCGCAAATCAATGTTATTTTCCCTACACTAGAAGTGTGAACTTGTAGTGCACATGTCCGTCAACGTTTTGAAAAATTTGACGACAAAGAAAAATTTTGCACAAGCACAGTTAAAAAAATCGAAATAAGATGCGCTCCATCGCTTATGAATGCAAGTGGCGCTAAGTAGGTCGATAGAAGGTTCGTTAAAACAATGTGAGGCGAATAAGAAAACCATTTCACTCTTGAAAAAATCAATATTTTATTCTTGGATAATATCAATGTATGAGCAATCGTGTTAAAACATGACTGTATTTCGCACAGGTCCATTTTTTCAGTAAATATTCGGAAAAATAGAAAATTTTCATGGGAGGTAACAGGAAACATGTCAAGGTATCCGAATGAATCGGAATTTCGATGATGTTGAATAGTGAAAAGATTGTCAATATTATGGGCGAGCGAATTTAAAAACAATTTTTTTTACATGTCCAGTTTTTCAACATGAAAAATTAGTTTATTATTTAAAAACCAAAATTTCCCTGGGAGCTATCAGGAAACATAACACGCTATTCGAATGATTTTAAATATGTTTTAAATCTTGAGGATTGCTTATAGTAATAGTAATCATAGAAAATTTAATATGATTTTTGTACAAGTCCAGTTTTTCCACAAAAAAATAGTTTTATTGTAAGATAACTCGAAATTGTCCTGTGAGCCATCAGGAAACAAGACACACCATCTGGATTTCAAATATTTTTCAACTTTTTAAAATTCCAATAACTTCAACGTCTCTGTATATTTTACTTTCCACAAACAGGTATGGAATTTGGGAAAACGTATTGCAAAAGCTGCCAAAATTTGAATCTGCAAGTAGTGATCTTCAGCAGCAAGTACCATCCAGTATCTCTTCTAATTCTCATCTAGCAGACTCCTCTCAAAGTATCTCACCATCTGACAGCTCAACTGATATTAGTGGCCCCTCAATAGATGCTGGACCATCAAGAATAATAATTGTATGGTTCACAACAACCTTTTTCACTTGAAGATGTTATCTGCAGTACTTCAATAGCAAGTGTAAGAAAGTTTAAACTTCATTGTTAAGTTTTAAGAAGAGGATTATGGACATAATCAAGATGTATTACAAACAATTTTAAAATGGTGAAAAATATCATATGTCCAAGGAGCCCTATTTGACAGTCAAAGGTCAATGCTCATCAAGTGATTCGATTTTTAAAGGAGTTACAGCCCTGCGCCACAAAACAGTACTAGAGTGAAAATGGTGTATTTTTTTAAAAAGCTGATGACATGTATCATGTGCTATCAAAAATCAATTGAAAGGAGAATTAAAAAATCAATTATTAAAAGGATGAAATTCAAGAAAATATCGCCAAGTCTTGTCCAAATAGAGCTGGCTGTAAAACTAATTAATTCTTCAGTGCACCTTCTGTAGAGCTGTTGAGAAAAGCCTAGTCGAATACAACGCGTGATGAGAGGGTTGACAATGACCCCATATTATTGGTAGTGATGGCGAAATACATTCCCCCTATAACAATTTTATCAAAGATTTTGGAATGACAAACTTGACATACATTTTTGGAGAGCCACACAAATACATGCTGAGAGGTGTTGCTTTAAAAATTTGCAATCAAGAGTGAGCATTGATGCAGCTGGGAAAGTTGTAAAACCCATCATCAGGCTCAATAAGGAGAAATGCTCTCATATCATGCTCCATCTTTTTATCCTGTATCAAGCATGTTATTAGAAAAGCAAAATACAGAAGCAATAAACATTGGTTGAATGTATGGATTCCAAAAGAGGTAGTGATAGGCATGTCACTAGCTCTGACAAATCCTTGTATTCAAGCATTTGCCAATATGAGCTCATTGCCAGAGTATTTGGAAGAATATGGGAAGATATTGGACAAAGATCAGGGGAGAGCATTTCCCTTCCTTCTTGTTTTACTGGTTATGATGTGGCCCACACCATGAAGCTATTCTCCACATTCAGTAGTCTTAAGAACCAGCTCAAGAGAACAAGACGCCAAACTCCAGAAGGAGCCTCATCTTATTTTGAACAATTTTTTTTTAGCACAAAGATCATTCAAGGTACAGAATCAAGTAATAAAATTTTAAATAATATTCCCTGTCCAATTTGTAACACCAACCAATCTATAGACAGTGAGGATCTAGTATGTGCTACATGCTTAAGTCTTAGTAGGGATAACACCACAGAAGACTCTCTTTGAAACACTTGGAAAATTGGTGAGGTTTGGCAATGGTCAAGGCAAGAAAACAAAAATCTCATTTAGAGCCCAATACACACTGGTTAAACATTGATTTGAGTTCAGCAAAGAAGTACATTCCCATTGGCACCTTAAAAAATAGCAATTTAACAGCACTACAGCCTATGAAAATTGATGATTAAAAGCATTTGCTAACAAATACTCATGTGCTTTTGATGGTGTATTTCAAATTTGTGCTTCTGCATTCTGTGACAGCACATTGTTCATGAATATAGTGCAAGCTGCTGTAAACAAATGACCTCTAGCAGACAGGTTGATATCTGATGTTATTAACAAAGGAGTGATTCCAGCAGCCTATAGAAAAATAGTCATAATACTCTCAGGAATGAATATTATGTCACATCATTTGGGTATCAACATGATGAGTATAATGTATCTGCATTGATGAGTCCCTTGGTGAGGAGAGAGTTTCCCTCAGGTTACAAAAAGAGGATTTGTAGTTCTTCAATATGCCCAAACCATGTAAGAACCACCCCTATTTTCAAAGTAGAGTTGAAATTTGTGAAAGATGGCATCAAACATTGTTTTTCAAGACACGTGTAACCGGCTGCTTTGAAAAATTGACAGAAGAGACTTTTAAAACCAGCTCAAACACTATCTTTGATCCAGAAACTTCTAATTATCCTTTGTTTTGTGGAAGCCATGTACAAAGCTTCAATCTGGACAAAAAAATCTTATACTCGATATTATCGAAGAAAATAATGAAAGACTGTCTCAATGTTCGTTCAAATCAAGTGACGTGCCCCAACAGAAGATGAAATCTACCATTTGCAGGGTGTCATAGGATTCAGGGTATTGGTTCAGATGTGAATACTATTGGACATTATAGAGCTTATTGTTTGAGGCTCAACTAATAGTGGGAGATGTATGATGATTTGAAAGAGTAGCACTCCCACATTTCTGGAAATAAATACGTCGTAAGCTGCCATTCAATAATTTACACAATATAAGAAATAAAGATTATGATAGAATAAATTCATTAAAACTACCCCTAATTTCCATGTGTTTGATATCACCAACATTTCTCTATTACAAACATTGAAAGTTGTCTTCATTCATAAATACATGATATGCATTTAATTGTTATATATGTGTGCTATTGCACATTCAAAAAATTAATACAACTATTTATACATTTCCAACAGAATCCGAGTTTTAGCTTTTACATTGTGAATAATCATAGTAGATTCTTAAGACTTGATGGAAAATAACGATTAGAAAATTCACATGAGAACAATGAATGGAGACTTTCTCCTATTTAAATTATTTTCTAATCAATTTCTGTTATAAAATATTAATAGTTTGAATTCCAATGTATGGTATGAGTTTCCATTGACAATGCTTTATAGGTAATAAGATGTATATAACACGTGCTTAGTAATAACTGTTATTAAAAAATTATTCATAAAATCGCCATGTGATATTGAAATAACTTATTTCAATACAAGGACCCAACACTATACTCTAGTTTTCATATAACTTGGCAGCAGTCGAAGCCCGATGTAGCAGGTGCATTCACCAAAAATTTCCCTCTCGAACGTAGCCGATCGTAAAAAATTCCCTCCAGCTGGTTAACCTATGATACTAGCGAGGCCTACGGGACTAATGACTAATTCCGTAGACTTCGATACTAGAAGTACAGAGAGCGCGCGAGCAACCAGCTATCCGTTTTGTTTCAATACATTTTTTTTTGTGCGCTTTCCAAAATGTCATCAACGAGGAATTCAAAAGAATTAATTGGAAAAAAGTATTACACAGTCAGGCAAGAGAGGTGATTTACAATAATGTATTGCATTACTTTCTATCTGGAAATGGAGAGAAGATTACTTCACGAGAAGCTGTTAAAAAAACAGCTATAGCCACCGGTGCCAGTGAAAGAAGTGTATGGAGAATAAAAAAGAATCTGCAGCGAATGATAGTGAAAATACATCGTTCGGCACGCCAGGGAAAGAACGAAAGAAAAAATGTTCAAAATCTGATATAGACGATTTTGACAAAGGTGCTGTTAGAAGGATTATAAATAATTTTCATCTAACCGAAAAAAAGTTGCCCATACTAAAAAATGTTTATAAGAAAGTGTCACTTGATTTAGGGTACAATGGGAGTTTGTCATCTTTTAGAAGATTAATATTAAAGATAGGCTTTAAATGGAAAAATACTGAAAACAATAGAAGACATCTGGTAGAAAGGAATCAAGTGAAGTCTGCTAGAATACATTATTTAAGATCAATAATGAGATATCGTGAAGAAGGCAGAAATATAGTCTATTTGGATGAAACATATATCAACAGCAACTACGCAATGAAGAAGGGTTGGATTGTTGAAACAGGAGAAGGTTATTGTGCTCCTTTGTCAAAAGGGAAGCGTTTAATTATAGCGCATGCTGGTGGTGAAAAAGGTTTCGTGAAATATAGTCTACTCATTTTTAAATCATGGAAAAAAAACTGGGGATTATAATGATGACATGAATTATGATAATTTCAAGAAATGGACAGAGAACCATCTTGTGCAAAATTTACCTTCCAACAACATTGTTGTTCTAGACAATGCGCCTTACCACAACTGTTTTCAAGACCCATGCCCCAATTCAAATTCAAAGAAAAGTGAAATGCAGAATTGGCTAACTAAAAATAATGTTCCTTTTAATGATACTATGCTGAAGACGGAGTTGTATAATTTAATAAAAATTTCAAAATGTAAATTCAATTTTAATTCTAAAATTGATAGGATTTTTGAATCATTCGGACACAATGTACTTCGACTTCCACCTTACCATCCGGAGCTGAATCCGATCGAATACATTTGGTCAGCGGTAAAACGCCATGTTGCTGAATACAATGTTAACAATGACTTGGAGTCAATTGAAAAGTGTTTAAGCAATAAATTTGCCAGCATGAGTGCCGAGATCTGGAAACCATATTGTGAACATGTAATAAATGTTGAAAAAAAGTTGTTAGAAAATGAATATTTCATTGATGATAGTGAAACGTTCATTGTAAACATTGAAGACACGGATACATATTGTTCAACTGCTGGTTCGGATTTAGAAGAAGCTGATATGGTGGAAATAGAAATGCTACAATAATCAATCTACTGTAGGTGAGTTCGAAAAACAATTAAGATCTCATTATGCTAGTATTAGGCTTTCATTATGTTAATACGTTTCAAACTGTTGTTGGCAATGTATTATGTATGGTAACTCGAGAAAATGATTGTACATTGGAAATAGTTCTAGAGAATCACGCTAGATCTCGTTAGTCGGTTCCATCGTTCTTTCGAATGCGGTGTGCAGAGGGAAAAAATGCATCGCTACAAAGGCGACACTGTTCCCCCACCATATTACTTTCACGTCAGCCTATTCTATACACGCTGCCAAGTTATATGAAATCTACAGTAGCTTTTTGTTATTTTTCAAATGTAGACCAAATATATTGCTCTGTATTCAAATACTTTTAAAATGTTAGTTTTTAAAGATTATTTTGCTAGTAATGTTGTCAATAAAGTATAGTAACGATAATTATGTATAGCTTGTAAATAATATTCTAATACAGGGGTTCTCAACCTCAACCTTTCAGGCTCTGTACCTCTACTCTGATAAACTGACATTTCTTCACGCCTCCCCTCTACTATCTTCAGCACTACTTTGTGGTCACAAGTAGTAGAATTTCAAATTTGTAACTAAAGCGAGCTATAAGTTTGCCGGTTTTAAAATGAAGTATTTGATAACTTTTAACAAAATGTTCAATATTGACTCAATTTTTCTGACATACAGTCAAAATGAAGTGAATGATTAGACGGAATATGACAGGCTGAACAGCGGGAATCGAACATGAAAGCATTCAACTCGTTCGATTTCACTTGATGAGTTTTTCACACACAGTCTGTGGCCTATGAGGGTGACTTTGTTCTAAATTTATTGTACAATTGTGCCTATTTTTTCACGAAAAAATAAAAATGAATATAGAACTAAATTGTCTATAAATTCTTCAAAAGATGTTGAGTACTTCAAAAAGACACTATTATATCAGTCAATGCTTGAATGGAGATAAGGGCAAAGCAGCTAAGCATATTGCCAACTTGGATCATACAACAGTTACTCAATATTGTACTACATTAAACATTAGTCTTGGCTATATTATTGAGTTTATTTTCTCCAACTTTTAGTGTTGTACAATATATGGTGTTGTAAAATATAAAAGCAGCCACGAATGGGTTAATTACAGTTTTTTAAACTATTCTGTTATACTGACGCCTCCCTCGAAAATCTTCTCCCCCCCCCCCCAGGAGGGCGCGACCCCAGGTTGAAACCCCCTGTTTTAATGCATTTTATTTGTTGAAGTTTATGAAAATTCAAAACGATTTCAATAATGAGATCTCAGGGACCTGGTAGGCTACTTCCTTGCTGGAGGTTTAGTTGCCTGGTTCAAGACCTTTGGATTGCTAAGGGTGCTTCAGGTGCTTCACACCCTGGCGCGCAAGGCATTATGAACCTGCGTCCTGCACGTGATAGCCCTGCTTTTCTACTGAATCCAATGGATCTAGATTGGAGGCGATACCTCCCAGTTGGCATCTACAATACTGTCAACAGTACAAGTACTTATCATAGTAGGTAATAAGGGGACTTCTGATGCGACCAATCAGAAGACAGGGGGGCGTGGCCACCCCCCTTCCCCCCTCCCCCTGCTCAGACATTTTGTAAACGCCCACCCCTTCCCCCTGTCGCGGTCAGCCATTTTGTTTTTAAGGTCACATACCCCCTTCCCTATGTGCCCCCACTTTATTCCCAATAGATTAAAGGGGGACCCCCCGCAAGCACCAATGAGAGAGGACCTATCCCCCCTGACCCCACCTCTCACAGAAGGTTCCCAATAAATATAGAACATACAGCTTTATATCTATATATACATGCTTGCAATTGTATATCTATATATACCTGCTTGCAATTACTATATCTATATTTGCTCTTATCCGTAACCCCCCGCCCCCGCCCCCCGCTTTAGCTATTAATTGCATCTGCACACTTGCCACCACCTGCTGTGATTCTCAAAGCCCTCTCTCTCTTTCGCACGTGCAGTGTTAATATACCCCCCTGCCCCTCCACCCATCGATTTAGCTATTAATAACACTTCCGCCCCCTGCTGTGAAAAAACTATTTCATAACGTTTAAAAGCAGTGCACGTGCACAAGTTTTATGTAGATTTTTTTTTTTTTTATGTGACTAATTAAGCTGTGGATTGTGCTCATTAACTTTTAACATGTTCTCTGTGGGAGTGAACCATCTACATCAACATGACAGAGATGAACATACATCTACTTTCTCTCTCAGGTCATTAACCTTTGCATGAATAATCCTGTCTGTGTGAGAGAGAGAGGCTTTCTCTCTCACTCTCTCTCAGCTCATTTGAAGGTCACAAACATGTTTTAACCTGTCTGTGTGTGAGAGAGAGGCTTTCTCTCTCACTCTCTCTCAGCTCATTCATTACCCTCAGTTGAAAATTCAAATATGCTTTGCAATAATATTAAACTCATCTATAGCTATACCAATAAGTAAACTGAATGACCAAAACATGGGATTATTGAATCTCGTGCACTACCTTTTGAGGTGTGCAAGTGAAACTGGATCCTCCAATAGATTCATAGGCACCTGCTATTAGTAACATGGTTTCTAGGCAAACCCAACACACATAATCGCGTTTAGCATCATTAAATGTTGTTAGACACAAATAGGTGTAGAATGCTGGTGTACTTTTTCAGGTCATTAACCTTTGCATGAATGCACATGCCACGTTCTGTTGGTTTCCCCCTCATGATTAAAATTTTTTACATTTTTTATCCGCTAAATCATATAGAGCATCCCAAAGTTCGTTTGTATCTGAAATAATTTTTATGGGGGAATCGTTAGAACACCCATAGTGCAAATGTCCCTCCTCACTTATAACTATATCTAGGAGATCATATATTTCAGATAAAATAGGATAGCAGAAATTCTCAGTTTTTGTTGCGGACAAAGTTCCATCATCTGCCTCAGTTGAAAATTTAATATGCTTTGCAATAATATCAAACTCGCTTACTGAAATGGCCATCAGTAAACGGGATAGTTTTTTAAATTTTGTATAGCTGTAGCATCGCATCCTTCCTCTATGATAGTTAAACACATACTGAATGACCGGCGGTTTGTTAGTTAGAAAAAGCCTCCAAAGGAACGTCAACCTCACCGCCTTATTGGAGGTCACTCTTTTTTTATTTGGGTAAAAAGAGGTTCGCACAGGGCTAGGTCACATAAACCTGTGCTATGGAGAAAAACCCATTGTAAAAATTTACATTTCTTTCAACTCTACTTGTCCGTTCTCATGTTCGCATATTAATACAAAATTTCTCTTGTTAAAATCTGTCAAGTTCTCATTATTTAATACGCTTTTAAATTTATCACATAGTAATAAATCGAAATAAGAGTCTCCCTCACTGTCGGGATCGTAGAGATTTAGTAACACTCTGCCTGTACCATAAATTATTGCGCTTTCAACGGTCAGATATGAACCGAGAGGTACTGATTCTAGAGGCAACACCTCACGTGCCAAAGCGTTGAATGCGTCCACGCAGAACCGTCCCATCTTTCCTAATGATTCAAGCTTCTCAATTTCACTCCTTTTATGCATTCTCCCCAACACTGTTTGCGCAAGCGCAGTTTGTAGCTTCTTCCTCAATTTGTAATAATTTTTTAACGCAAAGCCTATGCGGCCTATAATAGGATAAATATTCGTAAACATCATTCAAATTTACAGTGTTTAAAAAAATTTGTTTCAACTGCCTCGCAAGTCCAATGTTTTCACGAGTAGAATTTCTAATGGCATCCTCACACAAATCAAACCACTGCAGATATTCTCGTAATTTGTTCTCTAATTCTTTATCCGCACACATCCACTTCTGAGGATCCATTATCTACAACTAATTATTTATACAGCGGGATTAATACCGAAAAATTGATAGGTTTCCTACCAACGCCCACGCTACAAATTCTCACTTTGTGTGATTCCAACTCATAACCACAGTAAACGCATACGACCTTTTTTCCATCATAGTAAAATCCTTGTCTCGCATAATTTCTTTTGCTTGTTCTACTATAAAAAGCGCAATTCCTCATACTTTTCATTCGATTATTTTCACAAGTATAATCCCCCTCCTCTCCTATCTTTGGAAGCGTGTTAGATGTTAATAGTTGCAAATAATGTTGTGCACTTATTAGAGCGCACCTCCCACCTTCTACATTTTTGTGTATGTTACAAACCTCAAAACACCACGTATCTTTAAACTTTGTGAAATTCGGTTTCGCGTAATATTCCGGTATGCAACGTACATCATTATGATTCTTTTTCAAAAATGCCGCTTTTTCTGTTCCCTTTGTAAAAATGCAATCATACGCGCCGAGATATCCTCTTATCAATGAATCTGTAAACTCCGTCTCCCCCTCATCCCATAATATTTTATGATAATGTTGTTCTAACCAGGTAGCCTCGCGAAACATTTTCCAGCTCAAAGTAGATTTCGGAAAAGGCGGTTTAAAGTGTAGTACCACATAATTACCAGCCCGATCAACCAGCGCGAATTCTTTTAAAATTATTTGATTATTATCTCCCTTAAACCAGTGTAGATCCGCAACGGCAAAATTCTTCTTCTTTTCTTCCATCTCACACTGTATTCCCACTGTACGTGTTTTTCCCTCTTCACTAGCCTCAAAATCTCCAATCGCCTCTTGAAACAGCGAAGAAGTGGACATGTTGCTCTCTCACACACGCCCACACGAATGATAAATTATTTTTTACATTTCACCTTTTAAACATCCCCCTACCGGCAATTTATTGTACTTCTCTAACTAATGAGGTTAAAGGCGTGTATTCCATTATTGAATCGCTTATAAGAATACAATATGCCGAAGTCGAGTTTGGTAGTTCTTTACTAAATTCCATATCTAATCTTATATCTGTGGATGTTTTCAAATGATCAGATTGGTGTGAACAGTCAATCACAATTATTGGTGATTTTTCGCAAAACGCTTTAAAATCAATAGCGTTCCCATGCTCTGCATTTATAGTACGATTATAGTAACTCGGCGCGAAATCTAAAAACATGCGATACATTATCTGCTTATTCCCCAACAAATTATCATAGGGATAATATTGACTGTTTAGAAATAATTTAACGTTATACAACTCGCACGAATCAAAATCAGACATTGATTTATTAATAGCATTTTTCCGAGCCGTTTGAAAGGCTAAAATTACATAGCGTGGAACATCTAAATGCGATGATGTTTTTATCGCCCACGAATGAATTCTCGATGTGGCCATGTTTGGAAATTCGTGAATCTCCCATCTTCTAAACGCAAGTTTTAAAGGGCGATCAGAATCGAGTAATTTCAAAAATTTCAACCTTACGTGATCTTCCAAATGGATGTACGGAATTTTCCACTGTAGTTTATCAATTGTTAAAGAAACATTTGTTCCTGTAGCCGATTCAACGCAGTTTAGATCCGACGCACTTCTCAATAATACAAGCTCTTGTTTCAAGTTTAAAATTATTCGTTGAAAATCTTCGAAAAATGGTAACAAAAGTTTCAGCGGCACGCAAAAAATGAATTTATTACCTACAGTTTGTAACCTGATCTGGAGAATCCACCAAGCTGTTTTGATCAAATACACTCTTTAAAAGTAAACCTTTAACAGATGATGAAATTCCTGGAAGTCCAGTCTTTGACACCTGCTATTTCATATCTTATCTCACCAAAAAGAAATAACAATTAATAAATTGAACTCTGTGTGTATTGAGGGAGGCATATATAATACTAGCTGGGGTGATGCGCGTTGCCACGTTCACATAAAAATTCTCCTTGATTTTATTATTCGCAACCCCCCTCCGCTGAGGTTACATTTCAAATTAGGAAAGAAGTTAGTCCTACGGCTCTTCCACCTGATCATAGAAGCTTCCTTGTTTTCTTAATCGGCAGCTCTGAATGAGGACGTTATTATAATGATGATGTAGAAGCTATTACCAGTACTCAATAATTTTTTATTAAACTGGAATAATTTGGGAAGACGTTACAATTTTAAACTAGCATATATAATACTAGCGTACAATTTTTAAACTGTCTAAAGTTGATAAACAAAGTGAATACTCAAATTTCCTTATTTCGAATATTCAATTTTATTTAACTGCAAAAACATGTGTTAAACATTTGTTACCACACGTTACGGCTGGGTTGCAGAAGCATTACAACCACCTAAGATGCGACTCGTATATGGAGAAATAGCATAGCATAGTTATTAACGACTGTACAAGCTGTAGTTGCTTGTTGTCAGAGCGTGTTGATTTTAGTACCGCGATAATTGCTAGTATCATACTATTGCAACGCTAGTCGCTGTGGGTGTGAAACTTTTCAAGCCAATTGTAAAATCATGATTCATATTTCAAGTTTACAGAATACTATATTTTATCTGTCTCCAAACCAGAAAAGAATTGATATTGGTTAGGTCAGATCTTGAAATTTTTCTTAATTCAGCCGGCGATTCAAAAGGGAGAGTTACAATTCGGCTTTTAGACTGTGATACAAAAGTTGTACTTATTGTATCCCATGTGTTCAATAGAGAAGATCCTTGGTCGAAAAGTAGATTCAAACATTTTTAAGCATTTAACAATACGAATGGAAAACATGAAACTCCCTGTTCCAATATTTCAAATAGTCTTAAGCATGTATCATAAGAGAAGAATGATATAGTTCATCAATTGGACAGTGCTTACTAAAGAAACATTGGTTGGCAAGTGAAACAGAACCATGTGTTGAACATTATAATCATTCGTTTCTGCGGTGTTTGAGTTGACTCTACCTACTTAGTCATGGTGAGAGTTTTTTAAAAGGCCAGGTTAGCTACATGTTGAGAAATCAGTTAGAGAAGATGATAGTTTTCATAGCAACCTCAAAGATGATTCAAAATGAACTTTTTTAACTTTACAATTAATGTTACATGTTTGTCATGAAAAATTTCTACTGAAATGGGGCTAACTAAATACTTGGCTGTTGTAGCTGATGAAACAAGCGATTTATCAAAATAATTTCAACTGTCAATTATACATAAATATTTAATAATATGCATTTTGAAAGATTTTTTTTTGTCATTTTTAAATCCACCAAGATATGATGCTGCCAGTTTTTCTGCTTGCATTATTGAAAAAATGTATAAATTGCATGAATGTTGAGAGATGTTTGCAAGCACAAGACTAAAGAGAAACTATCTGCTTTGGCAATGCTCTCCATTGAACTAGAGCTGATAATGAATGAGCATTCCTAATTTCAACCAGAAAAGGATAGACGAGTTTGGTTAGCTAAAAGCTGAGGATTGATTTTCTTTTCAAATCAGAACTATTAATTTGTAATATTATAATAATGCAACAAATTGTTATGATTCGATTTTAGAATCCATTTTATATTCGAGTTCAATTCTCCAAGTCAACCATGCTAAGAAACATGCCAAATGTAGTATTTCAAGATCCAAGCTCAAAAAATCATAGTGAATTTATGATCATACCCTCACAATGCTATTTCATTTACTATGAAAGATTATGATTTTTTATTGATGTCTGCAACCTACAACCTCCAAACTAAATTTCCGCCAGCCACCACTGATTGGCAAACATTCGTTTTTAGAATGGTGATTATTGCAAAACACACAAACAGCTTGTGCATTGGAACATCATGAACAGCAGATCGAATAATTTCAAATTATTTAACATATGATTAAAAGATCCCACTACATTACCATATGTTAAATTAACGCAATTTGCAAGTGTTAAATAATAATTGTGAAAATTGCAAATTAATTCTCTCTCAACCATAAATTTGTACCAATGCACTAAGCCAATAGTAAATGAACTTGTGTAATTCACTGATTTATCAATACAACTCTTTATATTCGATAATGTTCGATTTCTTGATAAAGATTTATTTGCAAATGCATTGAAAATCCATACAGGCTTTTCAATATTTGTATCATTTCGTTTCTCGTGCAGATTGCACGAACTATCTTTATTTAAAAGTAATATTCTGTTAATGCAGTGATAAAAACGGTAAACAAAATCCCCCTCCGGACATAAATAGATTGAGCTCGCTAAGTGTTACACACATACTGATGAAAATAGAACGTTGTGTTGAGGGGGAGACTGTCGAGTGCGATGCATGAAATTAGCGGTACTTCCTTCTTCCTGCACATGTGCGTGTCTCACATACTCTAGTAGAAAAAGAGAACGCACAGCTAAACTCATACACACACACACCCGTATCACTTCCCCTCACCAAACATCTTTTATTAGTTTGAAAGTGACAACTCAAACATCTTTTTATTAGTTTGGAAGTGCCAACTACTGCTGTATTACACAAGGTAAGTGAGTGAATCATTTTTCAAATATAGACATTTATTTAAATCATATTTAATACAAATTATTTAAATACAAAACACATTGAAAACGGTCAAAACACACACACACACACGTTTTAATCCGACTTGACATTGTCTACCCATTTGACCAACTTCACATCAGTCCAGCGCGGGCTGATGTGTTTGACGAAAATAGCTAAACAATGACAAGTAGAATTAAAATTATCAATGTTGCACTCATCAATTATGTTTAAAAATCGTGCTGGGAGAAAAATCTCCATCTCAATTCCTTCCTCGTCTTTTATTTTTAATATAATTTTTCGCCCATAGCGAGTGTTCACCACTCGTGCGCGCACAATGGGGTACACCACACCCTCCAACAGGGAGGATGTGGCAACACACTTTTTCTCACTTGCACTGTTATCGTTAAATTTCTTCACGTAGTAATCGGAGGAGGCGCTGTGCATCTCCCATTGTAGCGGTACAGCTGAAGACTCTTCCTCCTCCCACTGTCTCTGCACAGCTTCTGCACCCTCCTGAGGTGGGGCAGCTTGGAGATCCTCCCGCACCCTTATCCTCTGGATCTGTAAATTAAAAAAGAAATGTTTACCAACATAATCACATTATTTACTACAATTTCAGAATGGGTGTGACTTCATAGTATAAACTGAACAAGCAAAGTCGCGTGATGAAGCCCACAATAATGTCCAAATTTTAGAATAGTACTGTAATAATTTCGGATGAAATTAATTTGATTATTTAAATTTTTGAATATTTATAAAAATTGTCCTTGCAATTTATCCAACAATGAACAGTGTGCCTAACAAAACAGCATCTGAGCCACACCCGCTATTAAATTTTAGAATAATACTATCAAGTTAAAAATAATTGCACATTAAAATACAACATTAATCGAATATTTTTTAAAAAAAAAATTGCCTTGCAATTTATCCAACAATGAACAGTGTGTCTAACAAAACCACATCTGAGTCTCACCCGGTTATTAAATTTTAGAATAATACTATAATAATTTCGGATGAAATTAATCAAAAAAAATTTACGAGTCAATGTTTGAGCTGATAATAGTAATTCTTCCGCAATTTCCGTTGCATGATAGCACTTCAAATCCGTGTGAGCAGACATTCTAGTTTACACAGAGGAAAAAATATGAAATCAACTAACCTCATTTATTCCGCTGACTGTCTCTCTCCACCCCTCGCTCTGGCCCGCCAGTTGTTTGGGAGGGGGCAGCATCTCCGACAGGTCTAGAGCAGCGGTGCGCTTCCCTCCGAGACAAATTTTCTGTAAATAAAATAAAAAAAAAAATGTTTAGCAATGCAAGTTAAATAGATACAAACACAGCAAGTTAATAACAAACGATATTGCTGCAAAGCTGTTCATGATTGACATCGCCTTTGACGAGATGCTAGTGTCTGGGTGAACCTGCTTCAACACCCTGTAGATGTAGAGAGTGTAGCTTTCCTTCCTCTTGCTAATCAATTTACTCTTGAAATTCGAACAATTGAACGTTATAATCAACTTTGTTCAAGTATAGTTTTCTTGGATGTATGAAATTAGTGTAAATTCAATATTAGCAGAGGAAAACAATTACTTTCTCGGAAGCATAATTTGGTAAACTTAAAAATGCAATTGTAATTTGAAAAATCGTTCACATTGATAACAAAACTGATAGTCACGCAAATTCATTATAGAAAAATGTATTAAATAAACAATACTCTTAAAAATCATTCACATTGATAACAAAATTTTTGAAAATGTATTAAATAATTTCTTTATGCCCAATCACATAAGAAGTTGTGAGTGAAAATTTTTAGAATAAACATTTAACTGAGAGTATTTCATGAATTAAAGCGGTATTCTTGAAAGTTTAGATCATAGTAATAATCATGAGATATTATAAAATAGAGAACAAATAATTTTTAACTAACCTCATTTCTTTCTTTGAGAGGTTGTCTGGATGTGTGCGTCATCTTGGTGGGTGGCTCCTCCTCGTCGAATAGAAGCCTTCTCTTTGTTGATGTCTCTGCACAAAGAGAGGGTCTCTTCCTCCAATCTTTGAGCTGCTTGAGCGTAGCCATCGATGATGATGATGGTGCAGACACGTTCGATGGGATGACCGATGTGGATGTTGTAGAGTCCATTTCGCTAGTGATGCATGCTCGTCGAATCTAACCCTTTTTATAGGTTCGTTTTCTCTCTCACCAATAACTATGTTCTATCCTTGTTTCAGGCAGGTGCAGTCGCTTCGGACCAACGGATCGCACCGTCTAGCTTTGCGCATACGTGCTTCCTAGATTTGCTGTGCTATTTTTATAATGTGAGTATGCGTTAAATTTTAACCAAGGGCTTGTTTCGATTTACAAACTTGTTTTCACTAAATTCAATAAACTCTCCCATTCCTATGCTTGATAAATTCCCGAATTTAGAGGTGCAGTTAAAACCGAACTCAGCATGAGGGAGGTGCGAAATTGTAATAATGATTACGAGTATAACCCAAAATAAAGATGAAAGAATGCCCATCATTAACATTATTGATAATATTCTTTCAAAAATATTGAAAATTGATTTTAAAAACGAGCTAAACCCTCCTATTTGATTTAAACATGTAACAGATATTAGTATAATAACACAGATTTCAACATAATCCGCCGATAATATTGAGAGAAATAATAAACTGAACCAAAACTCTAATATAAAAACGATTTCCTTTAATATGGAAAAAGTAATCCATTTTTGTATGTTTCAGATCTGAGATTCTACAACAAAGTGTATGCGCTTCCTCGTTGTGCAGGTTTGTTTGCTTTTTTAATTAATTCTCCTCCTCCTCCTCCTTCTCCTTCTTCTCCTTCTCCTTCTCCTCCTTCTCCTCCTCCTTCTCCTCCTCCTTCTCCTTCTCCTCCTCCTTCTCCTTCTCCTTCTCCTTCTCCTCCTCCTCCTCCTTCTCCTTCTCCTCCTCCTTCTCCTTCTCCTTCTCCTTCTCCTCCTCCTCCTCCTCCTCCTTCTCCTTCTTCTCCTTCTCCTTCTCCTCCTCCTTCTTCTCCTCCTCCTCCTCCTTCTCCTTCTCCTCCTCCTTCTCCTTCTCCTTCTCCTTCTCCTTCTCCTCCTCCTCCTCCTTCTCCTTCTCCTTCTCCTCCTCCTTCTCCTTCTCCTTCTCCTTCTCCTCCTCCTCCTCCTCCTCCTTCTCCTTCTCCTCCTCGGTATAATCCACTGTACACATCCTCATTTGTAGAGACTCCCGATTTCATTAAAAAAGAAATGTGTAATAGGAACCTTCATGACGAGAAGTGCTTTTTGCGGGCAATTTTATCTTTTTCCCATTACCGACGCAGAAATATGACTGTAGATTATTTGAGCAAGTTTGCTCACACACTCGACACAAACGGTGTTAACTTTCCAGCCACCATGAGAGATGTTAGGAAAATTGAAATTTGAATCCCAATATAAATGTAATTGCGTACGAGAATGGAAAATTTTTCCCATACAGGTGTAGCATATATAGGTAACGCAGACATTAGATGAATCTTTTGCTTTTAACAACTAAAACCGCACCGCATAATTTCTTTTGCTTGATCAATACCGCGAACGGGAAAAACGGTTTATCGCGTCTTTTGAGTCATTTATCAAAACATCGTGCCCAAGTACACATATGCGAATTTTGTTTCCATCGTTTCACTACAAACAAATCGTTGAACGTGGATGGAAAACAAAATTTGGAAAGACATCAAGAGCTTTGTTCAAAGTTCGCGACGCAAAGAACTGTGCTGCCCAAAGAGGGTGATGTAATCAAATTTACAAACTATACTTATACGCTTAAACCTAAATATGTAATTTACGACGATTTTGAATCGTTTATCGTGTCAATTAAGAGCGGAGAAGAGGGGGAAGAAGAAGCAGATGCTTCAGTCCCTGTTACTAGTAGCTTCACAAAAAAGACAACTCGACACGTTCCATGCGGTTACTGTTTTGTCGTACTCAATATTGACGGCGAAATTTGTCATGGACCCATTCTTTATCGCGCGCGAAATGAAAGAGAAAAAATGTAAATAAGACTCGATCGACTTCAATATTGATTTCCAATTCTACAATTTAAATTATGGTTCAAACCGACTTGGAACTATTAAACTTTATTTAATTTTCCCAGCTCTACATAATATGGCCCACATTCCCAATGCTATTTTTTCAGCATTGCCACACTCCAATTCAAACATAATTTATTTTTTCATAGTTTTGTACCAATTTCAGAAAACTCGTCATAGAAGGCAGCTTTTAAATTTTCAATCATAATTTTTAAACTGCTCTGTGGGTTGTTTATAATAAAATACACAAATTGGATAAACAGAAAATAATGTGAACCATTAGAAAGTTTGCCTACACATTAAGTTGATCATATAAAAGACGAATTGAATTAACAAAATGTAACCGTTTGACAAATGGGTAGAACTTATTATAGTATGAAAACTTTTATTCGCAGCAATTCAAGTTTAAAAGCAAATATAACAAAATCTGAGCGATTAGTGTTTTATTTCTCTTTCCATTGTTGTAGTATTCCCCTCCGTTGCAACCGCAGACCAATATCGTGTTGATTGGTGATAAAACTAAGGTAGAGATTTTTTTTTTTTTTTTTAGAGCTAACGGAAGATGTGTGAGGATGGAATTTGCAGCAATCCGTTGAGGTCATCCCATCGTGGCATGAAATTTTCGTTCTCCACCCACTAAAGCCAAACCATTCTCATTTAAGATTGTTCAAATATTTGAGGTTGTGAGCAGCATGTTTGCAGTTTTCCCCTGGTCATCTGTCACAAAACTGATGAATATTGTGCCTGTAAATAGCTCCTTAACTGAGCGATTAATTAATTGCGTTGTGAAAATTTCATTTATATCGATTCCATATGTTGTTCAGATTCAGTTATTGAATCTTTCGAAGGAATAATCTATGGAATCAGGGAGGGTATCGCAAACTTGGATTATCAAAGGAAGATGATAGATGTGAAATAGAATCTAATTCGACTTTGATGCCTATTTACCTTCCTTTAGTTTACCTCATGTTATCCATCTTCTGGTGAAAAAAACCCTGCAAAGATGACAGGAAACAACAGAGAGATCAAAAATTTCAGGAGATTTATGTGTTGGCCTCAATTTAAGCTTACATTTTTTCTACTTGGATACGTGGTGGCAAAAGTTTTAGGCTTATGTTAACCGTATCCCTCACTATTGAACAGTAACAGTAAAAGAAAACAATAACATACTCAAAAAAATAACCACCCTATTGGAACAATTTAGTAGGGTCTAATTGAAATCCTACATGCACTTTTTCTTTTGCTGGTGGTGTGTGAACCGAAATTTTAGTTTTTTATTTCAGGTTAGTTGGGTTTCTTTTATATCCTCTGTGTTAATTTGCAACCTTTCATTTATTATAATGTAAATTTGCAGCAATAAAGAATTGTGTACCGGTACTACTTTCTTTGCTCGAGGGGAGATTTTCAGGAATTTCAATGTAAAAGTTGTTTAAAACATTTCCTCTGTCGGCTCTTTCTGTCAACACGATAGAGATCCAGCAGTGCAGACAGACGTTATAAATTAAAGTGTGAAAGGAAACACAATTACAAAAAGGAAATTGAGGAGATATAATTCAGTAGGATAAAATTTTTTGAACAAGGAGGGTGGAAAAGAATTGTGATAAAACAAGTGTGATTGGGTTAGCGGAGATGCACTTTGAAAGTTGGAATGTTTTAAGAAAGAGGGAAGACAACGCAAGACTAAGGATTTCTTCATTCGATGAGTGAAAATGCGTGAATTTTCCAATCAGGAAACAAAATTTAAATTTGTTTCTATTATTCTACTTTCGCTTTCAAAATTGATAGGTTATACCAAACGCTGTTAGAAATGTGCATTGAAATCTGATAAACCAATGGCTATTATGGATCAACTGCGATAGCTCTTTAAAAACTTCATTTCAAGTGTAAAATCTCTTCCAACTCGAAATAAGAATCCGTTTGAACAAAAAGGAAAGTGAGAAATTTCAACAGTGCGTTTTCTGTAGATAAAGCACTCATTTTTCTGGTAAATTGACAGTCGAGCGTAACAAAATTGTAATTTTAACTTATCTTAGTGCTCAGTTATTGTGTTATGAACATTCTATTGTGATGTAGAAAATACGTTTAAGAAAGTTGATTACTGTTGAGATGTTTCTTCTCGATTCAACAAAAACATGGGAGTTACCTTTTATACTGCACCCAACACACATGATGGTGAGTCTACGCCATGCTTTCTTGGAATTGAGATGATAAGCACTTATTCTTCTTTTTCTACTTCTTCTCACCCTTCTACTTGCGCACCTTCTTGAAACCAAAATGCTAGTTTGTGATTTATATATATATATATATATATATATATATACAGAGCGTATCATGTATTTAAATCTTTCTCAATTTAAAATCTTTCCAAGGCTTTAAAACTTCGCTTTAGATGGAACGCTTCTCAAATTGACTGTTCTTGATTGAGTGTTCTCTCCCTGAATGTGTCTCACTCTCGTTGCTCAGGTTGGTTTTACGCTCTAGAGTTTTCAGTGACATTTTGGGAGATCGTGTGCAATCATGACCTCAAGAAGTTTCTGGAAGTTGATAGTATGAATGAAAACTGTATAAAAAGGATCTCCTCGTCTGTATTGAGTCAGACAGTTTGTCATTTGCTACTCACAACGTTCGTATCCAGTTGTAGTTTATACAGCCCATGTGATCATGTATCCAATGAGCATTTATACAGACTGTGATTACGAATCTAGTGCTACCTGATTGATAGTGTATATATATATATATATATATATATAAAGACAGCGTGTTTACGCATATCAATGTGTTGTGATCAGACTGTTGCTTATGAGTCTTCCATTTATTGAGTGATTAACTGTTTTTAGACATTTCTTTCCACTCCATTGAACGTCCACTCATAAATGATATAGTCTTAAAAATAAAAAGTAGTTGGGAAATTTAAAGATGAGACAATTATCACACACTTTGTAGGATTAGGGTCCAAAATGCATAGTTTCAAATGTGTAGATGATGAGAATGAATTGTATAAAAACGTAGCTAAGGGTGTAAAGAAATCTGTTAAAGATCGCTGTCTAACATATGATTTGTACAAAAAATGTTTATTCGAAAGAACTTCGCATTATGAGCGATTTAATATGATAAGGAGCTATAAAGTATATCAAATAGAATGTGCAAAAACAGGTCTCTCTTGTTTTGATACGAAAAAGATTTATAGACGCATCGGGCATAAGCATATTAGCACGCTGTCATTATAGAATCCCCCAAGTTGAAGAAGGAGAAGAAGAACCACTCTTTTCAACCGCAGTGACAGTTTTAAAATAGAAATACCCAAGGAGCGTGCCGACACAGTTGAGATACAATCACACATGTGTCACGGACTTACGCGCCAAATTAGCTAATGGCATGCGCTGCCTGCTCTGCCGTTTTCGCCCTACCTCCTTCCTTTCATCACGCATTTTTACTTAGCACATTGATTCGCCAGATGTGTTGAGCGCTAGCATCTTCTCTCCACATTCCTTCTAACCTCCTCTTTCGCTATAGCTGGTGCTCTCTTTCGTTCCAACGCCGGTTGACACAGCAATGTGCTCGTATTTGAACTCGTCTACCCGCCGGCATCCTCGCATTTTTTCTTTCTCTCCTCTTTCGTTCCAGCAGCATCTCAGCGCAAGGGTAGAGCGTGTGCGAAAGAACAGAAGAGCTACTTCTTTCATTGCGTCTATGTTTTTCCTTGAGGGAAACAATTTGAATAATTTGCGATTTTATGCCCGTATTTCTAATCACATAATGTCTTTTGTCCAAATGTGCTTCAGTCAATTGTAATATACTTGTTCTTTTCATTATATATAAATTTAATTGGCTCTAGCAGAAAATAGCAATTCCAGCAGTCCCCTGAAAGAAGCCAACTTGTGTCGTTTGAAAATCTCAATAGTGGATTAAGTATAATTAACAATGTGTTGGAAAAACGCATGCATGATTTAGAACAGGTTGTTTTAACTAGGAGAGAATTTGAGCAGGAGAAGGCTAGTGTGCTGGTGAGTAGACATACCCTCAATAATGAGATGAAAATTATTAGCAAAGAGGCAGAGGCAGAAAGAGATAAACTACTCACTCGAGATGAATTCAATAGGGAAAATTTACTCACTAAAAAAGAGTTTATAATTGAAAAAGCAGGATTCATCTCATATGAACAACTTAACACAGCTGTAAAAATATCACAGGACCTATTAATGGATTATGTGCATAATAATCGAGATTTCAAGAGGCATTTAAATGATCTGATGTATAGATATGCCTATTATTTGATAGAAAAATGTGTAATGGCTGCCAGAACGTTTGATTATAAAGAGTTGGAGGGACGAGGACTATTGCCAGAACATACTGTCAGCGAATTTCTTCGGCTTATTGGGATGGATGAGCCGACGATAAAATATGATAGTAGTTTGTTTTTACCTCCTCAACAAGAACGCCTATTACAACGCTATCAATCTAGGAATCGGGGAGTGTAGAAGCATTCTATTTCTGTGTACAGCCCCCCACCTGCTAGGCACGTGTTGCGACCGTTAAATTCTAAGGTTAATGACCTGAGAGCACGTCTCTCTCACACACACACACACACACACACATAAAACTTGTGCACGTGTTCTGCTTTTAAACGTTATGAAATAGTTTTTCACAGCAGGGGGCGGAAGTATTATTAATAGCTAAATCGATGGGTGGAGGGGCAGGGGGGTATATTAACACTGCACGTGCGAAAGAGAGGGCTTTGAGAATCACAGCAGGAGGTGGCAAGTGTGCAGATGCAATTAATAGCTAAAGCGGGGGGGCGGGGGCGGGGGGTTACGGATAAGAGCAAATATAGATATAGTAATTGCAAGCAGGTATATATAGATATACAATTGCAAGCGTGTATATATAGATATAAAGCTGTATGTTCTATATTTATTGGGAACCTTCTGTGAGAGGTGGGGTCAGGGGGGATAGGTCCTCTCTCATTGGTGCTTGCGGGGGGTCCCCCTTTAATCTATTGGGAATAAAGTGGGGGCACATAGGGAAGGGGGTATGTGACCTTAAAAAACAAAATGGCTGACCGCGACAGGGGGAAGGGGTGGGCGTTTACAAAATGTCTGAGCAGGGGGAGGGGGGAAGGGGGGTGGCCACGCCCCTCTGTCTTCTGATTGGTCGCATCAGAAGTCCCCTTATTACCTACTTATCATGTGTAGTATGATACTCGGATTATATAAGTTGATATGAGGTAGTGTAAAACCGCTTCTCGGTAGTTCAGAACCCAACCAAGACTGTAGTTTCAACTCATCAATCATCATCACTCAAATCAACCCATGCTCAAGTTTTAGAACTATGTGGGCTTCATTAAAACGTGTTTGTAGTCATAACAGGAACTCAATACACTCTACTCAGATAGATAAAAAACGCGTTCCATGACCTAAGTTCAATCCACAGTGAACATAGAACACATAAGATGAGGACTGTGATTTATGTACAGTTAACTCACAACTAGCCGCAAAATGGACTTGCGCGGGTACCGCGGATAATCAAATTTTGCGGATGAGTCGCAAAATTGCCAATACTGGTTGAATAATTTCTGAAGATTTGAAGGTACTAAAAAAACATAAGTGCTTGAAATCAGTTTATTGTATAACAGAAAAGGTACGTGATAAAAAAGTGAATCTACGTTTTGTACCATATTGTTTAAGAGGAAGTTATATTTACTTTTTACAGAAACGTGTTGTACTGTACATTATTTATGACTTTTATTAGCCTGCATTACATCCATTTAAAAATATTTTTCCGTTTCTACAAGAGAAGATTATAAGTTTCAAAATTGTTTTTTGTATTTTTCATTTCTTTATACATAAAACGTTTTACTGTAAGCACTTCGAAAAGAGGATAAAGCGCTACGAATTTTTAAAATTTTATTGCTGATGATGCCCACATGAGTCCGAGACTTGTGTGTGGGTAATGAGGTGAATGATTACACATAAATTCCTGACGGTGGAGCGGGATTTGAACACACGACCGCTTAAACGACAGCAAGCTGAAGTTGCGACGCCCCAACCAACTGCGCTAAGTGGCCTTTACTGTATTTTCTGTTCACTGAGTATGGCCACCTTAACTTTAATAATAATTGTTTTGTTATGATTTGAGGATAATACTTTATTTGATTTATTCGATTTTGTTTAGACTCAAATAGCGTTGCACAAGACGAGCACGCCGGTAAACTGGTGATACCGTCCGAACTGAAACAGAAGTGGCTGGTTTGCAACGAGCAACTGAAGCCGTTGATACTGTATCATGTGCTGGCAACGAAAGGATGGCGCGGAATTCTCTGTTTCACGCACTACACCGATGCCACTCACCGACTGGCTCGCCTTCTCTCTCTGCTCAGCGCCGCCTGCCAACTCGACCTCACCGTCGAAGAGATCTCGTCCGAGATTTCATTCAACCAACGAAACACCATTATTGGAGATTTCACGCAAGGCAAAATTGATGTGTGAGTGTCAATGCATCAGTGAAAACTTAAAGCTACGTTTCAAAAAGATGACCGACTTTAATTTATTACAATATATTAAAATATAATCATTTAAAATCTCTTTGAACTCTTTGTAGTGTTTCGTTTCGAGTGAACTTTTAAATTAATATTTCCAACCACAAAAGAAACAAGTTATATTTTTAAGATATTAATTTTCGATATTCCTTTTTATGATGCTATAAATCATGCCAAAGACCGCAACTGCGACATTAACAACTGCATTAAATAGCTGATGAAAATCGGTGAATGCTACAACACAAGAATGTTTAGTCAATGCCGGGAATCGAACCACGGATCTCCAATTGCTGGGCGAACGCCCACATCTTAATCACATTGACAACCTCTGTGAAGTAGCATTCATTAGAGACGTAGCCATACCTGCCAGGGTAATAAACTTCGAATTATTAGAAGATGTTGCTATGTTCTTATTGGAAGATTCGTGGTTCGATTCCTGATGTGGACTTAATATTTTTGTTTTGCGGCATTCATCTATTTCCATTAGCTATTCAGTTGTCATTTCTGCAGTTGCGGAGGTCTTTGGCATGATTTATAGCATCAAAAGGAATACCGAAAATTAATATCTTGTTGATATTTAGCAATTTAATAAAATTGCAACATCTGATTCCAACTTGAATTATCCTATGAAACTAAATTTTCCATGTGACCCAACTTACAAAGATTTGTATTTTCTATTGGAAATGTTGTAAAGAAATCAGTTTTGGGATTGTAGCTTGTTGAATCTTCACATTATAATAATATTTTTATTTCGCCTTTTTTTTATTCCCATGAACTTAAGTCTTAATGAATAAATAAACGAAATAATAAATATTGCTATTTTCATGAGAATTGAATGTAAGATATTAAAAAACTGTTTGAACTTGAAAATCAAAATAGAAGAAAATTCTCACACAAACTCGCAATAACGATGGAGTTATTGACTTATTTTTTGAGAATGTAAGAACTGGAACAAATCCTTTTTCTTCTTCCAGTATCTCACAACAAAGACGAGCTGTTGAGATCACTTGAGCTTACCCTTCAAATATCTCTCCATCGTTTGTTCCGCTTTTTTAATTCATTCTTTCTCACTTCTGCCTGTGAGAGGCAGGAATGGAATTCCTGGCCTTACTGCTTAGTTCAGTCTCCATCTGTGAATATTTTCAAAAATAACTTTTTCAAGAATCTGTTTGAAAGAAGATAATTAATCGAAATTCAACTGCCCATTTAATTGCCTATACTTTCTTTTTTCTAGCTAGTATCCGGCTCCTTCTATTGCTCTTCTGATCTGATTTATCTTGACAAACCTATTAATAACTTTTTCTGTTTCATTTTCAACCATTATTTTCATTCATATTTCTAATTTAATTCTACATATTCCTATTTATTAATGTTCATTTTTATTTTGATAAACATTCGTGATTTTTTTATTTGTTGACTTTTTAATTATTTCAGCATCATTTGACATACTTTCTTTTGTTGTAATTAGTGTCATAGGTCTCTTAAGATCTGACAAAGTAAGATGTAATAAATAGATATCAGATATATTTCTCCTTTCCAGTAAACCTAACTATGGAGCCCCATACCACATAATAGGCAGTTTGGGCAAAGATGCGTAACTGATAACGCTAAAACTAACTTGAACACTATGCATCTGTCTGCTCCATCTTGCATAGAGTTCAGGTCAGTTAACGTAGTTCTGCTTAGACTCAATTTTTTCATTTGTTTTTTTGCATTTGTATTGAATAAGTAAATTGAAATCAAATTTCTCACTACATGTGTCTCTTGCTCTCTTTGAAATTAATCAATTCTTTGTGATTGTTTTATTTTGTTAATATTTGTGTTTTAGACTGGTGTGCTCTGACGCATATGCAAGAGGCATGGACATTAGCGGCGTGCGCTATGTTATTCTGTATTCGCCTCCAAAGCATTTGAGTAGCTATATTCATCAAGTGGGCCGAACCGCCAGAGCCGGAGTGTCGGGCACCTCTCTCACTCTACTCACTCACTCACAGGTAACACCACCACAAACCTCATCTAATTATCCATTGTTCAGGATATCTATTACACAGTATTAATACTTCGTGGGCTTGTTGAACTCACCAAAGTAATAGAAAAAGTTTATCTAAACATAGGTCCGGAAATGCTTCGTTACAGTAAAAAAGCATCGTTTTTTTTATAATTTTTGAATAAAGAAGAATTTGAATTTGAGTAATAAAAATAGTGGAAGTTGGCACTCAGCCCCAAGTATTTACTCATTATAAAATTTGTAGTGCCGCCATTTCACTCGTAATTTGATCAGGTTCCATCTAAATTAAGCTGAAAATTTAATAGAACAAGTTAAAACTACAGTAATTTTTGAGATATTCAACAAAACATGCTAAAATGGTCCAAAACACGTTTTTTAAGTTGAAGTATATAAACCTGATGATTGTGTACTGAACCTGTAGTTTTACTGGCAAAACTTGTAGTTAATTTAATTCGGAAGAAAAAATGTTGAGCAGCCCAACAGCAGAAAACACACCCAGATTTCATAAAATCTGCTCTTATTAAATCAAAACACACAACTTGCTCAGTTTACAAATTTTATGTGGTTACAAGTTAATGTAAATCCTAATTTATGAAGGTTATGTGAGTTTTAGGCTGTGGGGTTTTACTCAACATTTTCTCTTCAGAACTATATTCTCTACAAGTTTTGTTGAAAAAATGCAGGTTAATTGATAAATCGATCAAGTTTATCCACTTAGAACTTGATTAAATGTGTTTTTGGACTTTTTAGCAAATTTTGCAGAATGCCTCTAAAATTACTTTAGTTACTTCTAACTTGTTCTATTCGATTTTTCAGCTCGTTTTACATGTAATTTGACCAATTTACAAGTCGAATGAAGGCTCTAAAAATTTCTGAATGAGTTTCTCCAATTGAGTTTATGAGAAACTTGAGCTTGTTTGGAATTAAATCATTTTTTAATTATTTTTACAACAATTTATTGTTGTAGTACACAGAATAATGCCATTTTTTAGTTGTTTTAAATTCATGTCTATGATAGGAATATTATCTGCCAATTGTTCGATAAAAGTTTCAAGAAAACGAGAAAAGTTTCAAGATGGGTAGACCACACGAGAGAAAGAGAGTGGATGAAAAGTCAAGGGATGTGGGAAATGGAATTATTTCCACATGTATCACTACATGAGTCTTGGAGACTCCAGTTAAGGAGTATAAGACAAGCCAGACCAACAATTTTATTTATTTATTTCATACAAAAATTTAAGAGTGCAACAGGCATAGCCCAAACGCACTCATGAAATAAACTTGATATATCATGTAAATATTACAAAAAAGAATTAATGTATAAAATTACATAAGAAAAACAATACTATGAAAGAAATTACATCAGCTGAAAAAAATAATAAGAGAAGAAAACATTAAAAACTTTAGAAAACAATACTAGGAAAAGATAACAGTATACAATTTGAGTTTGAAAAAACACAGGATCAGAGAAAAAGATAAGTTTCAAAAAATGCTGGGTAACAGTGGAGAGAACAATGGACAGAAACAAGATCATTATATACTTGTACAATTCAAGAGCATCCAAATAAATTCAACACTTCAGTTGAAGATTGCAGACATTTTATTTTTGAAACAATATTTAGACAAAGAAAAGAGATCAATTTGACCATCACAGCAGAGGAAGTCACGAGGAATTCGATTCATTGGTGAATAATAATGACCAACAGTGAAACATCTACTGATTGAAAACTCTTGTCGATTTCGATTATCGAAGGCGGGAACTTAAATTTAACCTTGCCAACAAATTGGGACAATACACCAAACCGTTCACAAGACTATACAGGAATAAACAAGACAACACCTTGCGTCTGGATGCCAAAGTTTCAAAGTTGAACAAACTGCGCAACCTGCCTGTAGGAAACCCCAAAGGACGATTTTGACTTCTAGCATACAGCAATCTGAGGAAATTATTTTGAATTATTTCGATCTCTTGTATGTGGCCTCTCTGATGGGGATTCCAAGCCACTGCGCAATATTCCAGCAAGCTTCGAACCAGGCTGGAAAACAGAGTTTTCATGGCATCAACATCTCTAAACCCAGCTGTGGTTCTCATGATGAAGCCAAGCATTCTATTTGCCCTACTAACCAAAGCATGGACATGGGGTGCAAAGCTCAAAGTAGAATCAAACAACACACCCAAATCCTTACAACTGTTACCACACCTATATATTTGATGCCAAATGGTGTGATAAGCTTTAGAGTTGGAAACGAACTAGAACCTAGAGTAGGTAAAAAGGTATCTGTACTGAAGTTATTTAATAAAATAACTTAAGTACAGAATGCACAAATTGAAAAAAAATGAAACCAGGTTGATTGATAAAAGACAAGAGTATAATTTGAACCACCAAGTTAATTATACACTAAAGTACTAATTATACCTAAAGTAGCTTCATACACATATAAGCAGGGTACAGTTAGGAGACCAAGTCTCTTGAACATCGGCCAGGTGATTAACATGACCAAAGGCACTAGAAACTTAACAAAAGGCAGGAGGACCGAAAATAACTTTTTGTTTTAAGAATTTGCGAAACACTTACTTGAAAGGTGCCGAAAAGGCGACGAACGTGCGTCTAAACGTACGTTTATTATATGTGTATAAATTATTTTTCACCGAGCCTCTTGCGTTTTATTCCCGCCAGACACGGGAAAAGTTTTCTGATGAATATTGTTTTGATTTTAATAAATATAACATATAGAAATCAGCAATCAATAATTCATTGAATTTCGATTGATAATACAAGAAATTTGCAGATTTTAAGCTAATTAATATCTTTTTTGTGTCTATCTCCTATTAAAAACTTATATTCTAACCTCAGGGTATAACATACTACGAGTTGAAGTTGATTTGTGATTTTGTAGCTTTCTAATATTATTAGAAATATTTAAATTTTAATATACACAACAGATATTTGTTTACACGATGTATATTTTTTTTAAATAAAGAGGCCGAAAAATAATCGTCTAGAAACCTTCTTGGGACTGTCGGGTATTAAATGCAAGGGTCCCTTTTTACCCATATAATGCAAAGAAGCTGGTTAAACTTGACACTATGGTGTGATTTATTTTATTGTTTTTTTCATCATTTCCTCAGGTGAAAACATTCCATAGGATGTTGAAAATGTCATCATTCAGTGGAAAATTAAAAGAGATGAGAATAGATGAAAAGGAACTTTCTTATCTCGAAGAGCCATATCGCAATTCACTTCTTGCACTGAAAAATGAAGCTGCTGTAAGTATTGAATCGAATGTGTTGTTGGATAATTTTTTAATTTTAATAAACCGAACGCCAAAAATAAAAAATTACTAAGTCTGTTGAAATAATTTCATTGAATTTTTAAAGTTAGACTTGAAGTTCACACACATACACCATAATAATTCAATAGTAACATTACGCCATTCAATAATTGAAGAGACAAATTTTAACCTTGAGAAAAACCCGTTTATTTCAATATATATATATTAGAGAAAGCCAGGCTTTGCACTGAAGTTGATTGAGGAAGTAAAATGGGTGTTATAAAACGGATGTTAATAATGATCTTTCTTTTTATTTAAAATCTCTATAAACGCAATAGGTGTACCTAATAATTATCATCATTACCGCCGAACATTTTTCTGTTTTTAAATCCTGTTCAGTATTGTTTTAGAGCCTGTTTTTTTTTTCATATTAACCTCCAACCATAAAAGTCTTGTATTTTAATAAATATAGAAAAATCCATAGTTTTCGAGGTTGAATTTTTTAACACACTGTACTTCCAGCGCCTGTCACTTGAAAGGGGATGATTTTTTCGAAATATGTTCATGAGAAATTTCAACTCAATTTCTATTGTATAATCCATTTCTGTCAATAGAATTGGCAAAAAATCAATCTTCAAAAAGTTTTTAAAAATGTGACACATCATAAAAACTACCCCTTATACTTAAAAAATAATTACTATGCATTTTCAACATCAGCCTGCTCTCAATATTCACCTCTATTCATGAAAAGTCGAAATTAATCAATAACAAATATTATTGAAAGTTCGTTTCTTATGGAAAACTTTTTTAAGAACGTTCCTCTACTTCAGTAGACGATTTCTTTCAGAGGTTGGTTTTGAAGAGTCTCAATAATAAAACGTCACTACAGGCCTACTTGAAATAAGAATGTCAAAAACATCAATCAATAGCAAAACATTACTCAATTGGATCTATAGGATCAATAGGCAATAGAATGCTGCCTAGTTTGATAGCCATTTCAAACATGAAATTCCATTATCATACCTAACCCCCATGATTTTAACCATCAACATGAATTACCTTAGATAAAAATAATGTAAATTTACAGTAATTATTACTACACAAATATTTGCAATACTAATGTTCATAATTTCAATTATTTTGAATTATGGAAGTTTTGAATTTGCCGGGTAATGAATGTAGCCTTGAACAGCGCCACCTGACGGGAAACCAAAGATCTTTATGGGAAATTGCAGAAAAATTTATTATCAAGCGACTTCATATGAAGTTGTGATTATTATGCAAATGAATGAAGATAGTATCACTCGGTCAAATATACAGTGAATTAAACTGCAATGGTAGAAAGTAATGAGAGGGAATTTATGAACTGATGCTGCCATACCAGATAGGCCTTTCAAGGTGGTAAAGCTTCTATACTCCGCCTAAAAAATGTGTAAATATGTAATACAGTATATATTATATTATTAATATTATTTTATGTGCCTATGGACCCCAATGGATCACACAACGCAGTTTGGTTCTTCCTAAGTCTCCAAACTTCTCGCATTCCCTCTGCATGGATTCTCTTTCTCCATCCACTTTGTTCCTGGTTTCTTTGGGCATTCTCTATCTGATTTTACATTCCACTTGTGTCTCTGTATGAGTTTCTGTTTTGAATTTTTTTGTTCAGTTTGTGCCTGTTGTAGATCTAAGTGTAAAGGCGTTTGAGTATTCGGCCTAGGAGGAGCAAATGTGAGGGCATAATCTGGCCCATGGGACCAAATGTTGAGGCCTGTGGTAGCTTAGAGGAATTGAGGAGAGAGAAGAGCAGTGGAGGACCATATGAGGATAAGAGGAAGAGTAATGAGTGTTAGATGTACACTTACCAGACGTTGAGCTGAGTTGGAGAGATGAGGAGGGGCGCCCCTTATTTCCTGCTGCTTGTAGTCGTCCAGTCTGGTATTCGTAGTGCGATGATATATGAGTGTGGAAGAGGAAGTGTGAGAGAGTGTGAGTGATAGAGAGGAAGAGAGTGAGTGAGGATAGTGAGAGACAAAGAGCTTGAATGAGAGAGGATGAGAGAGTAATCGCGTTTGGGCACTGAATAAAGAGACAATTGCACTGTCTGCTAGGGCTTACTGAGAAAGACTATATACTATCAAACTACTTCTTTGACTAACCGAGAGAGACTGACTGAGAGGGAGGCTCAGAGCTAGGGCGGTTGGCTGCTATCTTATAGTAGATAAGATTGGCCGTAACATACCCCCCGCCTTGAACCAATGGTTCAACATATGAGGTATGAAGGGTAGAGACCAGAGAGAAGAGACAAAAGAGTGTCCAGAGAGGAGAGACAAATGAGAAGAGATTAAGAGCGAGATTTCTCATGTCTACAATAGTTACTCGATCCACCACTGAGACATGAGAAGTGAGACTAAGAGATTATTTGAGGGGGAGAGGTGACACCTTGACAACTGGACGAGAGAGTATGCCATAAGTAACTGTAAAGAGTTTGTATGTTGCGAGAGGCTGAGAGGGGTCATCACGCCAATAAATCAACTGGAATTCTTGGTCTTTGGGATGAATCAAAATTTGACGAAACATTTGTCGAATGTCACAAGTAAATACAACTGGAGAAGAGCGGAACTGCATTATGTCGATTATGTCATTGTGTAATTTCGGTCCAGCATGCAAGAGTGAGTTGAGAGATTTTCCTGTTGATGTTTCAGCAGAGCCATTAAACACGACACAAATTTTATCATTTTTGAAAACTCCGTGATGAGGGAGATAATAATGAGGAGTTTGAGTGAGAGATTGTGAATTCACAGCATGCATGTGGCCACTTATGATGTAGTCGGCCATGAATTCCTTGTAGGCTTTGTGAAAGGCAGGGTTTCTCATAAAACGCCGCTCAAGAGAGGTAAATTGTTTTTGAGCTGAGTTGGATGAGTTACCTAACTCATAAGGGTCACCCTTGAAGGGCAATCTTGCAATATAACATCCTGTAGAATCGTGAGCATGCGTATTTTCAAAGTGTTTTTCACATTCTTCATCAGCTTTAGAACGTTTGGTAGCGAGAGGAGGTTCTTCAATTTTCCAAAATTGTTGTACTTGAGAGCTGAGATCGAGATCTTTAGTAGAGAGAAGAGTATTAGACGTAATTTCATGAGCAGGAAGGTCTATAGCTACTGTAGAACCAATTAATACATATCCGAGAGATGTGTGCCATGCTTGAGGCATGTCCGAGCCGAGATCTAGAGTTGCGCCTGTTATGAGTTTTGAGAAGATATCAGTTCCGAGGAGTATGTCAATGGGAGCTCTTTTATAGAACTGAGGATCAGCTAGAGTGAGAAATTCTGTGGCCTTTAGTACAGCAGGAGAGAGATTTTTCTGAGGCATGTCTCCAGTGATGCTGGATAATATCATCACTTTGTGATCTGGTGCAATAATATCACCTTTGAGAGTTTTCAGAGTCACATTAGTCACACCACGAGAGCGAGTACTAGTGCCTGAGATGCCACTAATTGTTAGTTTTGAACAGCTAGTTCGAGAGATCTTTAATATTGTTGCTATATGCTCAGTAATAAATGTAGCTTGAGCTGCTGTATCTAATACAACTCTGGCGACGACAGTATGTCCATCACAAGTTGATAAACGTACAAGAGCTGTAGGAAGAAGAGTGGTAAGAGATTCCTCCTGAGCCGCACCAATGAAGAGTTGTTGAGATATTTTATTAACAGAAGTTTTTGAGAGCGGTAGTATTTTAACATTTGATTGAGAGTGGTGAGTAGATTCGGCGTTTCGAGTGAGAGAGTTCCGAGCAGTGGAATCCGAGGTTCGAGTAGATAGTCATTGTGAGGGACTGGTAGGTCTGCTGTTACGAGGAGTGGAGGCAGATGTTTTCTTAATATGCAGCAGCGAGTGGTGATGTCTATCACATATTTGACACGAGCGTTGAGAAGAGCATTGTGATAGTTCATGGCGATGACCAAGACAATTCGAGCAACTATTCGAGACTGATACAAAATGTAAGCGCCTTTCTACTGAAAGATTGTAGAATTCTGGACAAGTATAAATTTTATGTCTGTCAGAGCCACAATAAGAGCAATCCGCTTTGGAGGGTGTGTCAGACTCTCTTCTTTGTTTCATTGGAGGTTTAGAGACCTGTTGAGTTGAGTTATTTGTAACTGAGGTCTGATTTTGCGAGACAATATTTGCGTATGAGGCCGGTGGTGAGATAGTACGAAAATATCCTCAACCACGAGGAGTAGATTGTTGAAATCTAAATTGTTGTAGAGGTTTCGAGACATCAACTATTATTCCACGACCACGACCACGAGATTGAGTGTTGAGAGGAGACGAGACAGCCGAGAGCTGAGGGTAATTCGGAGGTGATGCTTCCTCAATTTCAGAGCATTCTTGATTAATGAATTTTATTATTTCATTGGCCTTTGGAATAAATACAGTGTCCTTGTTTTGGCTAGAGTGAATTGTTGAGCGATAATGTTCATATTTTCTTCTGAGATTAATATCCATTTTTCTTAAGATAATAGCCGACAAGAGAGGATTTTCTTGAGTTGTAATATCAACTTCAATACCTTGGAGCGCTTGGATATTTTCATTATAAGAGTTCAGAAAATATCTCATTTGAGAAGGAGTGTTATCGACTGAGGGTAAATCTAGTAGTTGATTGAGATGTAGCGAAGCGAGTCGTCGAGGTGAATGGTATCTATCTTTGAGCAGGTTATAGGCTACCTGATAATTAGCAGCTGAGATAGGTAGAGCTTTAATCAAATTTAGTGGTTCATCTGAGAGAACACTAAGTAGATACTGGTATTTCATTACAGAGTCCATGGATGCATTGTTATGAATACTTGAATCAAACATATTTATAAATGAGACCCATTCAAGCATGTCACCTTTAAAATGCTTCAACTCGAGTTTCGGTAAGCGAACAACAGAGGCTTGTTGTGGAGAAGTAGAGGTTGCAGTCTTATTTTTAGAAGCATTAATTTTGGTTTCACAAAATTCGAGATGAGAGTTAATATAATCGACTAGTTCATCAGCACTATTGAGTGGTGCGTAATTGGGAACAAACTTCTTATCTTCTTGTAACTTGAGTTCATGATATGAGTCAAGAGCATCAGCAAACTCTTTGCGAAGCTTGTCAACTGATTTTGAACGAATCATAAATTTTTTAAGTGCTTTATCTGCTGTTTTCTTTGTCAAATCATAAATTATTTGGATTTGTGAGAAAGCATTATCCTTCTTTGCTTCTAAAACAGGCAGTGATAAAGTCATATTTGAGAGTATTTAGCGAGCAGAGTGAGTAGAGTACAGAACAGGTGAGTAATAGAGAAAATTCTGCTAAGTCGAAACTGTAAACAAAGAACAGCTGTGGTCGGCGTTCTGATTAAGATAATTATTGTTGAATGGTGAGCGAAGAGCAAAATAGAATGAAAGTGATTAAATGGACCGAGAGCCAGAGAGAGATAACATCTTTGAAGTAAGAGCACGAGAGTGAGTGAGAACGCAATAGGGAGATAGAACGTCCTTTGTAGTAGAGCATAGAAAGACAAAGAATGATTGTCTGTAATACGACGCTGCGAGTGCGAGAGAGAAAGAGAACAAGAGTGCGTCGAGTGAGAGAGAATGCTCGACAGAGTGAGATAACGAGTGGAATTCAGAATATTATTTTTCAACTTTGTAGGAAGCCTGCTGTAGCTTATCAAGGAGCTAAGAGATAAGAGCAAGTTACAATTGCAGGTTTACAACGATAATCCTTTCAAAATGCACAAAATTGAGCAACTTATGAAACGGCTTAACAAGAGTATTTTTGAATAAATTATTCACTTTTCTAACTGATTCAAATCCACCGGATTTTTGAGTATCAGGGGTAGCCAAATGATAATCAATATCCGGGCCGTGAAGGACCAAATGTAAAGGCGTTTGAGTATTCGGCCTAGGAGGAGCAAATGTGAGGGCATAATCTGGCCCGTGGGACCAAATGTTGAGGCCTGTGGTAGCTTAGAGGAATTGAGGAGAGAGAAGAGCAGTGGAGGACCATATGAGGATAAGAGGAAGAGTAATGAGTGTTAGATGTACACTTACCAGACGTTGAGCTGAGTTGGAGAGATGAGGAGGGGCGCCCCTTATTTCCTGCTGCTTGTAGTCATCCAGTCTGGTATTCATAGTGCGATGATATATGAGTGTGGAAGAGGAAGTGTGAGAGAGTGTGAGTGATAGAGAGGAAGAGAGTGAGTGAGGATAGTGAGAGACAAAGAGCTTGAATGAGAGAGGATGAGAGAGTAATTGCGTTTGGGCACTGAATAAAGAGACAATTGCACTGTCTGCTAGGGCTTACCGAGAAAGACTATATACTATCGAACTACTTCTTTGACTAACCGAGAGAGACTGACTGAGAGGGAGGCTCAGAGCTAGGGCGGTTGGCTGCTATCTTATAGTAGATAAGATTGGCCGTAACACTAAGTGTACTTGTTTAATCCAAGATGTTCCTGGCTCCTTTACTTTTCAGTATGGCTTTCAAGTTGAAAATTTGCCCTGAACATGAACGACCAGGGCGAAAGCCTGCTTGGTAGTCACCAATTTTTTGTTCTTGTTTTTCTTGTGCTCTTTGGAGAAGACTTGCTGAAAGGATTTTGTATGTAACTTGCAATAGAGAGATTCCTCTGTAGTTGTTCACGTCAGTTCTGTCTCCCTTTTTGTGTTGTGGATGAATGAGAGCATTTCCAGTCATCTGGTAGTTTTACTGTTTGCCAAATATGTGTGAAGCTATTGAAGTGAGTTCGGTCCAAGGTTTTTTAATAATTATGCAATAATACCATCTTCCCAAGATGTTTTTTAAACTTATGTATGTGCCTGAGAATCTCATCTTGTATTGTTGGTAGTGATTCTTGGTTAGTGTCAGAACAATATTCCTTAATGAATCTTGTGTTGGGTTCAGGGGAGGTAAGGAGCTCAGAGAAATAATGTGCTAAATCCTGGCAGTTATCTTGATTAGTTAATGCTAGATGTCCATCCTGTTTTCTAAAACAGGTTGAACTTCAGATTCGCTGGAGATTTTTCACTATTGTATTTTTGAAATGTTTGCTTACGTTTTTCCAATGCCTTTTTATATTCTGAGTTCCACCATGAGTGCTTTTTGTCATTTTTTTAGTGGTATTATTTCCTGTGATTTTTGTACGGAACGTCTCCCATTCCCCTTTGAAGTTTGATTACTTGATCTTCCCAGTATCAAATTTTGAAGGTGTTGACTCCTTTTGATGGATTCTTCTTGGAGTAAACTTCTCTTGTCAGTGATCAGAGTCAATATTCAAACCTCTGAGGACATCATGTATCTCCCTTTGCACTGGCTAAGATTTTGCCAGTATTGCCTAAGATATTAAGATATTTGGAATTCACCAATAGTTGGAATTGGTGAATACAAGAGAAGTCTTTTGTTTTCATGGAGATTTTCTGAGTGATGTGGACATTATTTTCAGGTTGTACTATTGGCATAATTCAATTAGTCGTGTGCCATTCTTGTTTGTGAATTTGTGTGCTGGGAATTTTCCCACTGTTTTCCTTTGCATTTTCTCTCTTCCAATCTGGGCATTGAAGTCACCTAGCAAAATGTTTATGTCTTCTTTAGGGATCTTGAACATCACCTTCTCTAGTGTTTTTCTGAAAATTCTCTGTTAACTTAGTTGATTTTTTATTGCCTGCATTCGTAGGGGCATGCACATTGATCATGGTGTATGCTTTGTTGGCACACTGCACCTGCATAGTCATTAATCTGTTATTTATAGATGTTACTTTTTTGGTAGAGCTGACAATCTTTTTGTTGACTATAAACGCCATTCCTAGAAGTGGAGCTTTTTTGCCTACTTTTTTCTGTCTTGCTTTTGAAAATGCGATGATATATTATATGTATATATATTCTCTTTTTCTTCAACACAGTAATTTTTTTAGGCATACTGCCTATCAAGTAAGTAAAGTGGATGAGTTCTTCGGCTAAGCAAAGTCTCAGTTTCAATTCATAATTCAAAGTGGATGGCAATGCAGTACAACTACTGTAGCTTCAATTTCTTCAAACAGGGAAGTGATAGCCGTGAGCCATAGCAGGTATCTGTTCAATCAGATAGAGATAAGCTGCGTTCTCCTAGGCACTCTTTGTAAGGGTGACCGATTAGATTGGCCAGCAAAAGAGAAACTGTTCTCTGCTGTAAAATCACTTCCCGGTGGTTCAGAACCCACCTAAAACTGTAGGTCCAACTCATCAAATCACCATCATCCAATTCATTACCCACGCACAGGTCTCAGACCTATGTGGGCTTCATCCTCTGAAAAGAAAGAAAGAAACAACCAAATAAATTAGTACTGTTTGATACGAAACAAACGCTGTATCATTAGTGTGTTTTTGAAAACTGTTGACTGAGTGACTCTTGCGATCTTTGTTTTTTCTGCTATGGTGATGTTTGTGCTACAATAACTGAAATAGTGTGAAACCACATTGGATTTTTATAACTATTTTTCAACTGAATTTTTTCTCAACTTTGCGAAATAATGATTGGATTTTATCTTTTTCACAGGAAGAGCAGAAGGAAGGGAGAGAAAAACTCAAGATTACAAAGAGAAAAAGAAATCAAACTATTCATTTTTCGAATCACTACGATCAGAAAAAGTTAATACAGAGACATAAAAGATGTAAAAGATAGTATTTTAATAATATTTAATAATGATTTGTATGGATTTTAATGACTGGTTGATTTAATATTTCCCCTTATTTCATCAGAAATTGAATTCCATTAATTTTATTCAGGGTGCAGACAAGATAATGTGTAAAGTTCCTTTAAAAAAAATAAAAAATTCCATCTATGTCTAGGCTTATCAAGAATCGAACCACAGACCCAATTGCCGGTTAGACAGCCAATAGGCTACTGATAACTCTGTATTGTAGCAGACATTTTGAGTTTAGTCACAATAGCTTATAAGATAATATAAAATAATAAACTGATACAAAAGAGTACCCAAAAACCCGACGCTGATAGGGAATGAATTGTGCTGATTGGCCTTTGCACCATCAAACTGGGAAGTGATATCCGTGAGCCATAGCAGGGAACTGTTCAATCAGATTAGATAAGCAACTCTGTTAGGGTTGCAACCCTGGGCCCTCTCTGTAAGGGTGGCCGATTGGATTGGCCAGCAAAAAAGACTTCTCTGCTGTAAAATCACTTCCCGGTGGTTCGGAACCCACCTAAAATTTTAGGTCAACCATGTTTCCAATAATATGGCTCAAGCGGCGAGATGGAACTACCTGTAAGGGTGTCCCCACCAATAAAAGCCATACGCATTTACTCATTTACTTTTTTCTTACAGAGTAGAAACGTTACAGGTCCTCAGGCCGACCGAGATTCTCCTAGCAGAGACCCCAATGTATTCTTTAGTGGGAGACCCCACTGTTCAATGTATTTTTGATTTAGAATAATCCTGGATACTAAACTTCCTAGGCCACGTGGTTCTTGAGAATCGGTAATGAACTAAATTTTCAAAAATAATCTATTCTAGGCCTAAACATAGTAAAACACCAAATTTTAAGAATTATTGTCAGGTTATGGCGTGTACCTACTGTGGGTCGTCTGACGATGCTCTTAACATGAGAGTGAAACGGCCGTCACGCCATAACGTCAGTTATAATTTCCTCTTGTGTTTTTTTAAGTTTTTATTACAGCATAAATTTCGACACCATCCGATAGAGTGGGTCTACGACAAAGTTGACCACATTCCTGAGTAGTCCCAGTCTGTCGGGTGCATGCTGCTACAGACTGGGTCTATTCTTATTACTTCACCTCCCGACAGAGTGGGCCTGCGACAGAGTGGACCTTTCGGGTTCGCAATATCGATACATACAAAATATCGACAGTTCAACTTCAGTTAATCGACCTCAACAACATCAAAAACTTGATTATGAGATTGGCAGCTCTGTCCTCTCCTCTGTGAGTAGGTTTGAGGCTCTATAATTATCACTGGAATAAAGTATAATTTGATGAATGAAGTCTTCTTGGAGCCTCAAGTTTATGCCATTATTGAGGTGTACAAGACAAGTCACATCAACAATTATACTCCTGGATTTCTTGTTCCATGACGAACTGCGTTGATAATATAAACTTTTCAAGTGAATTCACCAACTTGCAGTCAAATGACTGCAAGTCGGTGAATTCACTTGAAAAGTTAACAATTATACAATCTTCTATAATAGTTACCATAAATTACTGTATTAATTAGTTGTGGTGAGGCTCAATTTTTATGTGAAAGGAACTCTTGTACACTATAAAACCTTATATCTATATCATGTACACCAGTAAAGTAAATTAATATAGGATGCGATATGAATTAAGAATTCCATACCGACGATCAAATTGAAGTAAATGGGTATGATATGTAAGTTGAAATGGGAAATACATCAAACACCCTTCAAATAATATAAAGTCTTTTTACTGTAGTCTGTTATCAAAACGAATCTGTGACATTACAACAAAATCTTCAAATCAATAAATTAATATTATTTGACTGCTAACTACTGTTTCTGGCTGGATACCATTCAACCTTATTATTTATCTACATATGTAATTTTATATATATATATATATATATTTATTTTGAAACTGATTCTACATTATAATATATCAGTAATAAGTGTTCTATGCTCAATTGCAAGAGTTCAAATCAGTGGCGTAACGTTTTCCAATTGGGCCCCCCCGCAACCGATTTTCCGGGCCCTCTCCTCAAAATCATATAAATATCCCCCCTCACCCTTACCACCCTCCCCCTGAAAAACTTGCATATTTTGTGGGCAGTTATCATAATTATGTAAGAACTAAATGACTTTTCCTCTATTAAATTTTAAAATTCAATCATGTTTCAAGGGGGGGACTAGTCTAATGATTTTGGCTCTAGCCTACGGGTTCCTGAAAGATGGAAATAGTTGATACTTCATTGTATTATAAACAATTAACTTTATAGAAACCTTGAAATTGAGGCCAGAAGTGATATTCTCTCAGAATTCACCTCGTTCCCGCACACGGACTCAGGTTCAATTTTAATGAAAAGGCACTAATCTAAATTACGGTGAAATTACTAAGTCAGGAAAAGAGAAGAAAATTCATGAAATTTCCTGGCGGAAGAGAGAAAACTGAAAATACTTATGCTTGATACTATTACAGTTTTAGAAAGAAATTCTACTGCATTGGGAGAACTGCCACAATTGAACCAAAACTATTATTTTATAAACTTATACAATAGCCGCGTAACTGATCCGATATATCAAGGGTTTAAATATCCCTTCTAAATATTGTTTAAAAATGTACAAGTCGATAAAAAATAGAAATAACTAGAAAATTAAAAAGTATGACATTACAATACCACACATGTTGTAAAATAGAACAGAAATGAAAAAATGGCACTCCAAATAATAAATAAAATCACGATCACACTCACGAACTCACTTGATACGGTTTACTCTAGGGCTCTAGGCCAATTTACCGTACACGTGTACATGCATTGAAATGATTCATACTGTACTGTATGAAGAATAATGTTGACTGGTTTCTACACAACCCTCCACTTCCCATTTCTTCGTATGCTAATAAACATTAAGGAATTTAATGGGAAAATAATTAATTTTCTCCAATATTTGCACAGTGGTGACATGATTTATAACAGTCTAGATAAGTTTGTTTGAAGAGTGTTTTGTCCTCGATATCTCTTCATTTAATTTCCTGAAGTCACAACATCCTGCAACTGAATTCCTCCACTAAGCTATTTACAAATTGATAAAGTAAACAATAAACATTTACCTGACAATAATTAGCTTACTCTTTCTTTTTTTCTTCAATGTTTCAGTTTTAGTTTTATTTCTTTTGAAAAAAAAATATATAAATCAGTCTGGGCACGGGCCATTTCTTGGAAAATTATATTTTCAGTCCGAGTCCCCTTATAGCCCTGGCCCCCCCGCGCCGCGGGGTCTGCGGGGGTGTACGTTACGCCACTGAGTTCAATGTTGTATTTGATATGCTCACTGCGCAGTGGCATATTATCCAAAATTCGAAGAGCAAATTAAGAATAACAATATTTGCCATTAAAAAAAAAAAACATTGCAATAGGCTTCGTCAATATAATTGTAACATAGTTTAAGATGTTGATTCTCAGCTTATACTAATAAATAATAGTGTCATTTCCCCTAAAACTAAAATATTTCATACACTAAAATACACCAAGTTTGAAAAAAATTAAAATCATATTTTCAAGTCACTAATATCACAATACATGTATTCATTCAAATTATAAAATGGCTTTTTTCTTAAACATTTGTTAATTACTGATTTAAAGCTTTTTTCTGGTAAAATAAGAATTATTCTTATTTCAAGAGGAAGTTTTTTCTGGTAACATTCTTATTTCAAGAGGAAGTATATTAAACATGGTATAGATGACTTTTATGAGTCTTTGACAATCTTATATAGGGATTAGGCTAAGATCAGAGTTCGTTCTAGTATTATAATTATGATTATTATTATTTTGATCAAAATTGTGTAAATTATTTTCAACTGTTATCAAATTATAATAAAATGTAGGTATAACATAATATTAGGAATAACACTGCAATAAAAATCATTTATGAATGACACTAAGAAGGTAAAAACTGGAATAACCAAAACTAATATGTGGAAATTCATGAAGAATTTTGACCTATGAGAGATACAACATCCCATTGATATATACTGTAGTATTCATATAACTTGGCAGCGTGTAGCAGATGGGACATGCTACATCTGAACCCAGCATACTGCTGCCAAGTTATATGTAAACTACAGTACTACTAGATGCGTAACTCTAACGCTGAAGGCTATGGCATAGTGAAGCCACTTTTTTCTGGCGGGAAAAGGCCAAATCTGGCAAAAGTTCAAATTTAACACAGGCTCTTATGGGAAAAGGTCAATTTTCATTTGAAGATTTCTCGCAACTCCCTTGATGGATTTCAATAATTATTTTTTTTGAAAGATAGTAGCCCATGATTTTGTCTTACATATAGTAGTAATAATTTGATATTCCAGATGATTTTTTCTGGCTCAAGCCAATTTCAAACTCAGAGCAGTGCATAAGCAGTATCATAAGTATGTGATTTCAGGAAAAACCTTACAATAATTTTTTTCTCAGCGTATTCCTATGTACTTTGAAGCACTGAATCCGAATCTGAACTCTCGCACCTCAAAAAACGCTCGCTCCACGAAATATTTCCAAGATGGCGGCCAAAATTTCATAAGCTAATTTTCTCAATCTTTATGAAGAAAAAATTCTAGAGTAATATTATTTGTGGTCTGTGATTCCCTGATTTCGAATATATGATTTTTATTATGAGAAAATTCGGGAATAGAAGATATTTTAATTTAGCAAACATCAAAGTCCAGCTTTTACAAATTTTGACTAAAATAACAATAATATCTTGTGGAGCAGAAATACTAAATTATAAAAAAACATTATAAACTTTCAGCAGTGATTCAGCAGTAGGCCTGCAGTTGTGTCTGAGGTAGCATTACAACAATGCGAAATTGCTGTCACACAAATAAGTAAATGTTAAACTCTTTAGTGAAGATTTTTCTAAATATCATTAACATTTGAAAATCAAGTGAAAAAGTAATATTATGGAACTGCAACATGAAAGGAAATATAAATGTACTGCTGTATGAATATATATATATATATATATTTAGATACCGCATGCTTCAAAATTCAGTAGGCTCCTATATAAATTCATATTGAGAAGCCCAAGAATGCTCACCAATGCCATTGCAGTTCAAGCAAAATCGCTTGATTAAAAGAGTTATTTAATAAATTACTGTATGGTATATCACGAGTAATTAATGCTTATAAGTACAAGATTGAAGTGGTGAATATGGTAGTGGATTATTTTTAATTAAAAAAACCCATAAAAGTGAGGAAGCAGAAAACAATCTTGTAAAGCTATGCTTGCACATAGACAATAAAAAGATAAAATTACTTGTTAACTTTTCATGTGAAATTTAACGACATGCAGTCAAATATTTGTTAAGAATGAGTATAATAACTCACTTAATCTGGCCGAGTACTTTCGAATCTATGAGATCCATCTTCAGAGGCGCGGGTTCCTAGATCATCATGTCAGTTTTTTGGTTAGAAGTGTTGTGGTTTTTGTAAAATATGATCAAAAGGTTTGTGAGATTTAAAATTTAGTTGTTCATTGAGAATGTTTTGTTTATTGTGTGTGGTGTGTTTGTATATTTCAAATTGTTCCAAGGTGTTGAGTTCGTGTCCTTTAGATTTTATGTGTAGAATGTGTAGGTTGGTACTGATGTCAGTGAAAGTGTGTCCAGTTTGAATGATATGGTTGGCAAAATTCGATTCAGCTTTGGATGTGAGGGCTTGAAAGTGTTCCTTGTAACGTTGTTTGAATGTGCGGCCTGTTTGTCCTATGTAGAATTTGTTACAATTAGAGCAGTTTAGTTTGTAGATCCCTGGGAGATCGTATTTGTTTGTGTTCAGTGTGGTTTTGAGTGTAAGTGCATTTTTTATTTTGTTTTTTGTTCTGAATGAGATGGTGTGGCCGGCTTTTTTGAAGATTTTTGCTAGTCTGTGTGATTGTGGATTAATGTATGTCATTGTGATGTATTTTTTGTCAGTGGTGTTGGTGTTTTGTTTTTTGTTTCTTATTTTATGATTGAGTTTGTCAATTAGGTCGTGTTTGTAGCCGTTTTCTTGTGCTAGGTATTTTATTGTATTTAGTTCAGTGTGGTAATTGTCGGTGGAAAGCGGTGTGTTGTTGAGTCTGTGTAGCATTGACCTGAATGCTGAGTGTTTGTGTTGTGTTGGATGATTGGAGGTGCTGTGTATTAGGGTATCTGTCATTGTTGGTTTTCTGTAGATGTTGAAGCTGTGTTGTTGGTTTGTGTTCTTTGTAATTGAGAGGTCTAGGAAGTTTATTGAATTGTTTTTCTCATATTCAGCTGTGTATTGAATGTTCTTATGTATTTTGTTTATGTATGATCGAAGTTGTTCACATTGTCTTTTGTTTCCTCTGTATAGCAATAGAACATCATCTACGTATCTGTGCCAGTATATTATGTTCTGTGAAAATTTGTTATTAAAGAGTATATGAGTGTTTTCGCAGTGTTGGAGATAGATTTCAGCAAATATGCTTGAGATTGGTGAGCCCATTGGCAGTCCATCAGGTTGTGAGTAGAATTTGTTGTTGAAGGTAAAGTAATTTTGTTGAGTGATGATTTTTAGGATGTCTATTATTTCATTTATATGTTCTGTAGCTGTGTTGTTGTGAATAAGGATGTTCTGTATTATTTCTATTGTTTCATTGACAGGTATGTTGGTGTATAGGTTTGTTATATCAAAAGATGCAAGAGTGGAGTTGTGAGGAATTTGTGTGTCTTTTATTTTTGTGATAAGATCACTACTGTTTTTTATGTATGTGTTGTTGTTGATATTAATTAGTTTTCTCAGTGTTTGATCTATGTGTTTTGCTAGTTTATAGGCAGGTGCTTCTTGGTAGTTTACAATTGGTCTAATAGGTATGTTGGGTTTGTGAATTTTGGGAAGTGTTTGAAGTGATGGTGCAGAAGGGTGTATTTGTTTCAGTTTTCTTTTTTGTGAATTATTAATTATATGATTTGTCTTGTTGATTATTTGTTTGATTTTTGTATGGTAGACATTTGTGGGATCAGTGTGTAGTTGTTGGAAGTCTAGCTCGACATATTGTTTTCGATTTAGGAGGTAGTCCTCTATCCACATAAGTGCTCTGCCTTGTATTTTCATTTTTTTTAGTTTCCTCTTGAGTATGTTCCAATCAAGGGTATCAAATGCTTTACGGAGATCGATAAACAGTCCAGAGGCTGATTTCTTGTCCTCCCATATCTTACATATTTCATTGCAGAGTCCAGAGATTGCTGTAGTTGTACTGTGATTTTTTCGGAATCCATGCTGACTCACAGACAACAACTTATTCTTTTCCAAATGTGTGATCAATTGATTGAATGCTGCCCGTTCTATTATCTTGGATGTAATGGGAAGATTTGCTATTGGTCTGTAGTTCTTTGGGTCAGTCTGGTCACCTGTTTTATATTTTGGATATATTTTTGCAATTTTCAGACTCTGTGGAAAAGCTGCTTGTTCAAATGATGCATTTACAATGTGCAGTAGTGGTTCTTTTAGTTCATCCTCACAGTGTTTTAGAATTTTTCCTGTAATATCGTCATGACCTGCAGAGTTGTTTGGTTTTAGTCTTCCTAGGATCTGGCTTAGTCCCATGTCAGTAATAGCTTCAAAGTGGTTGAAAGTTAGAGCATTTTCTGGTTCTTCCAGATATTCTTGAGTATCATCATAGCCACTCAATTCCATCATTGGCTGCGTGAAGCCCGCATTTAGAGTGTTGCTAATTTGATAGGGATCTGTGATTTTTTTGTCTTGCACAGTCAAGTAGAGGTTCTCCTTTTTAATATTTTTGAATTTGTTTCTTTCGTCGTTTATTGTTCTCCATAAGACTTTAGTTTTATTTTCTGCTTGTTGAATTTTCGTTTTTAATTGTAGTTGTCTTTTATTTTTGATATCCAGGTCATAGGCTTTTTTTATTTTCAAATATTGTTCTTTATTGTCCTCTATCCGGTCTGTAAGCATATATTTAGCATATGCTTGTTGTGTAGCATTCTTTAGTGTTGTGGTTTCTTTATCCCAGAAAATATTATATTCTGTCATTTTAATCTTCTTAGATTATCTTGGCATATTTTCGTCTATGCTTGAGCACATGATCCTTTGAAATTTATTATATTTATCTTCTATAGAATGAGACGTGATTACTTGTTTCCAGTCGACATGACTTAGCTGGTGTTTGAGGCTATTTAGGTTTGTTTTTTAGTAATTTCTGGCATATTTATAAGTAGCCATCTGATGTTCAACTTTATATTTTATATCACACAATATTGAGTGGTGATCTGAAATTAAATTTGGGTATGCTATTGTTTTTACTTTTTCTACAGGAATGTTTAGATAGCACCCATCTATACTTGTGCTTGTTGTCCGAGTTTTCCTAGTAACAGGTATGTCATAAATGTAGCAGCCGTGCTGTTTTAGTAAGTTGTTTAAATCTTTATAACTTTGTCTATCTGTTTTTAGTATGTCTATATTTGTGTCTCCTAGTAATAATATGCGGCAATTTCTTCCTGAGTGTTTCTGCAGTACACATCCTAACTTAGTCAAGTACTCAGCTTCTGTTCTAGGATCAGGTGATCTATAAGTACCTATTATTACCAAATTTTGTTTTTTGAGTTGAACTTCAGCTGCTATTGTTTCAAAAATTTTTTCTGTTGGCTTCTGTGTTTCGTCAAATATGATCTCTTTTATTTTTGCAGTTAATGTGTCCTTCCTGTATAATGCTATGCCACCCCACATAAATGCAGTTCGACAGAATTGAGTAACTAGTGTATAACCAGGTATATGAGTGCTCAATAGCTCATCAAGTCTTAGGCCATGTTCTGATAGTATGATGATATCAGGTGTATAAAGACTTATCTCTATTTGTAATTTATCAATTTTATTTTGTAGGCCTCTTTGGATATTCAAGTGGTAAATTTTAAGATTTTTTATTTCATTTATTCTGGTTGTGCTGTGATGAGTGTGCGTTTTTCCGTTTTTTCTAACATCTGTTTTGCTATGACCTGGATGATCTGCTATTGTGTTTATAGTTTGGTATGCTAAGCCGGGTGACGGGGGGAGGCTGTATCCTCGTTTGGGTGTGGTTCTCGATTTTTGTTCTCATTTTCATTCTTGCTAAGAGCATTTATTACTCTCTCTGCCAGTATCACGGATCCTTCTGCATTCAGGTGCACTCCATCCCACTCTAAGTGGTTTCTGTTTAGACTTCCTGTATTGTCAACGAATCTCACCTTTAACTCAGAGCACATAAATCGAAGCGCTTTATTTGTTTCCATTAGGAATCTTTCATTTATATCCTCTCGTATTGGGATGGAGGCCACATACCATTCTGTTTTGGGGAATCTCTTTATGTTAGCTTCCAGTGTCAGCCAAAGCGGACGCATCACATGGTTTGGGGTTCGGGCTCTAGTGGTATTGTTTGTCCCTACATTAAGAAGTACTTTACTTGGTAGGGTGGTCTGGCCTGCGAGAAATCTACTCACATCTTGAATTGTTCCACCTGGGATCAGTTTTACATTTGCCTTCATTTCTTTCGAATTTCTTATCCGCATTGTAGCATTTTTCAATATAGAATCTCCAATTATCAGTGATGTCTCTGTGGTATTCAGCATCTGTATGTCAGCGTCGTTGGTATCCACGGGCTTTATGTCTTTAATGTTTTGTTGAACATTGTCGATTTTTCCGGTCTTTGTCCCCTCCACATTTTCAATCAGTGTAGCTGTGTCTTTCTGAACTCTTTTTCTGGTAGGGCAAGATTTTTCAGGATGAATCCCCTGCGTAAAGTCATAAATTATATTCTCGAGCTTGTAAATCACGTCTGTTTTTCTGGCCAGGACCTCTGATAGTCTATTATTATCGGTCTTTAGTGTCACTATTTCGTCTCTTAGTTCAGTTATGTCCTGCATTAAAATTTTTATTATTTCATCATACTCACTTTCTTGATTTGTTAGAATTTGTTGTTGTCTTACTGCAGAAATACAGTGTGTACCATTATTATTTTGTTCACCAGTATCTGGATCGTCACCGTTTTGTTCACCATCTTCAACTTCCTTGTCCATTACCATTGATGTCAGTTCCTTTCCATTCACTCGTTTTTCACATATATCACATACCCATGTTTGCTCTCCATCCTTTCCTTCCTTCATTAGTTCATATTGCTCGCTTGTGATATCTACGCATTTTGTGTGATACCATTTGTTTTCATCACAATCACATGCAACTGCGCTATCATCCTTCAAAACCGGTAGTTTGCAGTAATTACAGAGGTATTGACTTTCTGTACACACTCTTCCACTATTTCTTTCTTTTACCTGCTTCGTGTTAGGCTTGGTCTTAGAGTTGTTTCTTGTGGTAGATGCCGTAGGTTTAGTCAAAGAAGAGGGAGTAGACAGTGATTTTCGAGAGGCATGTTTCCCCGATATGTCGTTTTTCGGTGTTTTCGTTTCTGTGCAGTTAGATCGTTTTGTGTTATTTAGAGTTTGCTGTTTAGGCCCCATATTATCTCACACACAGCTTAATGTATTGCTTATTTATATCAGCACAGCAGGCAGGCTTTGCAGTAACGCATTAGTAATTGTTTGTCAGGTTATGTATTAAAAAGGTTTTTATTGGCCTATAGTTCAGGCTTTAATTACTGTTTCTTTAATCTTCTATTTTCGGCTACTATCAGGGTTTGTTTCCATATAGGCTATTTATAAACCAATTCTCCACGTATTAAACCTGTTGTGAAAAGTTTCAGTTTCGTCTGAGTCAGTAAGTTTAACAATAGGTCAGATCAGATAGATCTCATAGATTCGAAAGTACTCGGCCAGATTAAGTGAGTTATTATACTTATTCTTAACAAATATTTGACTGCATGTCGTTAAATTTCACATGAAAAGTTAGTATTAACAACGCAGATCGTCATGGAACAAACAATCCAGGAAAATTACTTGTTTGAAAATAAATATTTCCACCAGACTTGCACTGACTGGTACATCCATAATCACTACATGAAACAATCATGTTAAAAAATCATTTCACATCACAAAACAAGTCATTTTAGCACTGACAAATACGGGTCTTTCCATTACCGCTATACAAATTTTCGTGGTTTTGCCCGATTTAGAAGCGGGCGATGCTAGCGCTGTGACTTCACTGCGGATCCCGGAGTTACGCATCTAGTAATATAATATCAATGCAACATCCACAAAGAAGTTGTATAAAAGAAACACCTTTTTAACACCATGAACAGTACGATTCAAATTTCAAGGCAAGGCCAGGTTATACAACGGGTGCGACAGACGGGGGATTTCAGGAGCAGAATGTGACGTGCTTATTGGTTGCGCGCGCATCCAAGCATGGGCCTGTAATGTGTATGACGTCATACTTTGAAGATTGGTCTAGCGATCACTGCCATTTTGATATGCCACTTGTAAGCCAATAGCTCAATGTTTATATTATATACATTTAAATAGTATTATTTTATATAAATGTTTGTTTAAACACCGTAACATTATTTAAAATAATATTTTTTCTATCTAATTTATGATTCGTACAAATTTAATAACTCTAATTTCATTCAGTAACCAACACAGTTTCACTTTCGTTTTATAACCTCAAAACTACAACATCATAACTTGGATGGGAACACCGCTGAGCGATGCTTTCATTTAAAAAAATTCATCGAAATTGGTTCAATAGTGTTCGAATGATTGATGTACAAACATAAAAAAAAAACAGGTCGAATATAGTAACCTTGTTCTTTTTGGAAGTCGGTTAAAAATTAGGAGAAAGTGCACTAGATGGGCTTCTAACCAAACCTAACCTAACCTGGCTAGATGTGACTGAACCGCCTCATACCTTTATTATCTTGATGCATAAGTGCCATTTGATGAAAAGTGCCTAGCTCCCATTAATTTACATTTTGTGATAAAGAGTTCCTTTTAGTTTATTGTTTGGTAATTGTGCCGCAGCTGTTAGCAAGAAAAAAATCACTTGAAACTTCACTAACTTGTAGTATTATGTCTCCTGATCACAATTATTAAGTTTTTAAGTGTTGGTCTCAATTAATTAATTAATTATTCTATATTAAAAACTCACCTTTTGAACTGAACCCCAAAATGATTATCTTTAGCAATTAGCTTGAATTGAGTGTTTAGAATGCATGAATCATTGCAACACAATAATTTGCATTCTAGTTATTGAATTAAGCCTGCAGTCCACAATTCTGTGTTGTACGCATAACCAAACCTAATCTAACCTGGCTAGATGTGACTAGGTCAGTCAAAACAACAGTCGTACAAATGGTGTCCTCCCGAATGATATGTGTGTTTGTGATGCCTTGTGCCTAATTATAGAAATTCCCAAACAACCCAGCCTTGCTAGATTGCATCTTAACCTAACCAAAGCTAGCCTAGCCTAACCAAAGCGAACCCAACCCAACCAAACCTAGCATTGCTTGATTTTTAGCATTCCAATTCAGCAATTTTAGGTTAAGTTAGCTTTGGTTGGGCTAGGCTAGGTTAGCTTTGGTTAGGCTAGGCTAGGTTAGCTTTGGTTAGGCTAGGCTAGGTTAGCTTTGGTTAGGCTAGGCTAGGTTAGCTTTGGTTAGGCTAGGCTAGGTTAGCTTTGGTTAGGTTAAATATCACAAACTGCACCCACTATTCAGACTCATGGGCTCAGAATATGTTCTTTATCATTGCCGGTAAATGGAATTTTACTGAAAACCAAACTTGAATAAATTAAATATTTGGAAAATTTCATTTACCGGTAAAAGGCTTGAATGAACCAATGCATGCTCCCATAGCACACCCGTTATTACCGATGGCACTGATATATTGATGGCACTCCATTGCTCTAACTATCTGCTCGTCTATGATGTTATGCTTGAGGTACTATAAAGGCTTTACAGAGCCATAGTTAGTTCAAAAGGTGAGTTTTTAATATCGAATAATTAATTAATTTTTTTTTTTGGAGGATGAAGCCCACATAGGTCTGAGACCTGTGCGTGGGTAATGAGTTGGACCTACAGTTTTAGGTGGGTTCCGAACCACCGGGATGTGATTTTCAGCAGAGAACAGTGTCTTTTTTGCTGGCCAATCTAATCGGTCACCGTTACAAACAGGACCTACGAGAACGCAGCTTATCTATCTGATTGAACAGATACCTGCTAATTAATTGAGACCGACACTTAAAAACTTGATAATTGTGATCAGGAGACATAATACTACAATTTAGTGAAGTTTCAAGTGATTTTTTCTTGCTAACATCTGCGGCACAATTACCTATTGTTTTGTCTGTTATTAAATTTTGTTGAAATTTAATGTTTTATTATTAAAACTTTTTCATCCAAAAAAGGATATCATAGTATTAATGAATAGCCTAATACTTATAGTATTCACATAATCATAATCGTCCAAGTTATTCAATTTAAACACTTTATTGACAGAAGCCCATGGGAGTGCAGTATATGAGCTTCTCTTAAAAATGACGCAATTAAGTGAATTAATGGTATGTCATGTCTTTATCCGACTAGATTACCATCTGGGTATTTATTGAGTATCCAAACTTTTCGAATTTTCCAACAATTTTTTCCCTACAGACTCAACACACACTAGTAATTAATAATACACTGATATTTTGCGGGGGCGAGGCTTATTTGGCATTTAAATTAGAGTTTTCTAATGGAACTATTTTTTTTCGCGTATGAATATTTGCATCTGTTGAATATTATACCATATGTGACTGGTTTCCAGTTGACCGACCAAAACAAACTTCACGAAAACGAAACGAAAAAAGTAAAGCGTATATTGTGTAACATTGCCAGACTAGGCAAGGTTAGATTTGGTTTGTTTAGGTGGAATCATTTAGTTTTCTTTGGTCGGCCAACTGGTAGGATTGAGTATCCAAACTTTTCGATTTTTCCAACAATTTTTTTTTGTGACATCTACACACCCCATGAAGCAATAATGCGTTGAAATTTTTTGGGGGTCGCGTCTTTTTCACACAAAAATTTAAATTTTCGAAAAATTTTTTTTTGATGAAAATTTTATTTTTCATTTAAAAAATCCATAATTTGCAAACATTATGAACTCCAAACCATAAAACGATATAAATCAAATTAATAATCACATATCTGAAGAAAACTAAGCTTACTAACCTTTCAATACTTCGGGGGATACAACTCCGGAGCCGCTTTAAAAAAATAATGTAGACGCTCCTCCCGCTGGTATCGGCGCTTAAACTGAAACTCAGCAAGGTAGCCGGCGAAATGCGCTTTTTTGACTCCAAACCTTGGAATCGTACAGCGCACTTCGCGCCAACTCCTCTCAACCGTATTCGTGTGAGCTTGGGTTTCTGGGTCCACAAAGTTCAATGAGTGATTGACAGTCAAGTGGTCATACAGATCTTTTTTGAGGGATTGATACGCCTTCCAACAATCACTAATTACTGTGGAGCCAGGCAGGATCCACTCTTGAATCAAATTCAAAAGAGTATCGCTGTCCCTGGCTGCAACAGGCACAAAAAATGATTTATTGGAATCACGTTCAACCCCACCAAAGACCCACTGACCCCTCACCTGTCTCCCACGATTGTACTTCGATCGCCCAAACTTCGCCTCGTCAATTTCGACAACCTTTCCTGGTCCGCCTAACTTTTGTGACAGTTTTTCTGAATTGAACAGAAAAACTTCCCGGCAAAATGAATACCGTACCAGTCAACCACTGTTGTTGTCGAAATTTCCAGCTCTTCACAAATAAATGTTTGTCGGGGTGGCTTTAGGTGCAAAAGTATTGACACTAAATAGAAATATTTTTCTATTGGGAGTCTACAATTGTCCAAGAACGAGCCCACCCTTGCCGAGCCAGTAAACCCACAAACCGCAGCCGCCTTCTTCCCACGTCGAATTTTTTTTTGACAGCGAAATTTAAGATTTTACTTATTGACAACTAATTCCGCACCACACTTCAAACACACTGTAATCTCTTTAAAAATACCATGCCTGAACAAAAATTCGATCACCTCCTTTTCACTAAGGCGTACAGATTCTAAAAATTTGAGGTTGCACTGTGTATTACACATTACAAATGGCGTTTCACGTAATGAATAAATTAAAACAATCAGCTCTTGCCGAAAATAAAAAATTATAGCCTTTCCAAGAAAAAGCTATATTTTCCATGTGATCTAACAATAATTGTCGATCTGACCAAACACAAAATTATTGTATTTCAAAGAAAACATATGTTATCAAACTATTATATTTTTAGATTGATTGGTTACTTGACTGACCTTTCCGTTGCTCAGATCTACCAGTTGACCGACCAAAGAAAACTAGATGATTCCACCTAACCAAACCTAACCTAACCTTGCCTAGTCTGGCAGTGTTACAGTGTGATGGAAGTATTCATACGCGGAAGAAAAATAGTTCCATCAGAAAACTCTAATTTAAATGCCAAATAAGCGTTGCCCCCGCAAAATATCAGTGTATTATTACTTACTAGTGTGTTTTGAGTGTGTGGGGAAAAAATTGTTGAAAAGTTCGGATACTCAATAAATACCGAGAACGATTCTAATTTCTAATTTGCATTTCTTTTACGTTATTGTAACTACCCAAACTTGTGCACATTGAAAAAAGGGATGTATCAGACTTGGTCAAACAGTATAGAGCATACATTTTTCATTAATTATCTCCAGAAACAATTTTCTGTTGATAAAATGTTCATTTTACATATAAAAGTTGAGTTCGATGAAGATGGAGTCACTTCAATCTTTATCAACGAAGAAGAGATGCGTTTAATATTCAAGTGTCCAAGTAATACACGCAGTATCCAATCAACAGAAAGCTAAAGGTCTTGTACCGCCGGGGTTCCCAAAACAGGCAACAGATTTCAAACATTCGACTTATTTCTTTTAAACTTCCAAAAATATAAACATAATTCCAACGTTCATTTGAAAACATTCCAGCTTACAATCATCACCGCTGTTCTTTGTAGTAAAATGACAATGACACCTCAGAAACGATCGTTTTGTGTGCTGCAATTATTTGAAATTAGAAGGTTTATATATGGCTTAATGTGCAGGAAAACGACAGCGCCGATTTGTCTAAGAACTTCTACCGGGAGTGTTTAAAATTTTAAACTTTCGTCTTTTAATGAACGTTGGAATTATGTTTTTTCTTTGTAATTTGAAAGAAATAGATGTTTCGCTCTTTCTTACTAAATTTTAAAGCATTCTAGTAAGAAACTAGTCTAATTATTGCGTGCAAAAACTTACTGATAAGTGTATCGTTAATATGAGCTCTTATGCTTTCCATTATTTTTAACTTGTTGAAATTTTGCTACAGGCATCTGAAAATAAGACTAGTGGGGAAGGATGCAGCGTTTGGCCCACAAACATCTGGAGTACCGGTAGCAACCTGGCCGACACCACAATGGAAAACACATATATTCCCATAATAATGAAGGAGGTCAGTTTTCATCTTAGAGCAGAATTTTTAGGCGATTATATAATTTACTGATAGCAAATTAATGTACAATGGCAAAATAACCTTAAGTACACCCAAACTTCTACTATCAGTTTTATTGAATGAAATCTCACGAGAGTGGCAAACCGAAATTGATCATGCAGAAACATACATGACTGAATATAAACAATAAATTAACAATGGATGATGACTCTTTTGGATGATTAAAAAAAATACAAAATTAAACTCAGTTAATGAATAACTGTTAAATTAATCAATTCAACTTGAAAATTTCGTAGAATTAACTTCATGTTGTAAATTTAATGACTAACAGTCAGTTTTATATTGTGAATATATAATAAATGTACTCTCATTCGGCCGAACGTTTTCGAGGTATTGAATCTCATCTTCAAGGCCTTGAAAACGAATATGAGTACATTTATTATATATTGACAATATAAAACTGACTGCTAGTCGTTGAATTTACAACAAAAAGTTAATATTAACAACGCAGATCGTTATGGAACAAGAAATCCAAGAATCGTAGAATTACTTAATAATGAATGAAATAATTAAAACGAATAGGCTAATAAATAAATAATTGGTAAATTTAATCCATTGGCTGGTAAAAAACTTTTATAATTGAATTTATTTCATTTCAGGAATACAAATGCCTGCTGTATGTTTCTACATCTTCAGAGAAAAACCCTTCACGCAACATCTTATACCATCCATAACAACCTGAAGATGTGCGCATCCATGATGGTGCGGCTGGATAACTTATTCTCATGTAAGTAAGGTAAAATGAAACTAAAAATGTGTTGAGCTGACAATTTGACACTTTTTATTTGTCTAGTGACCGGACAATTCCAGGTATGAATATGATTGGTTCTAATATTGTAAATAATTCCGGAGTATCAACCCCACATTCGGATCTCCGGGTGGGGGCCTTACTAGAGCCTGATCGTGATAATGCTGGTGATTCAAACCACAGAACGAACATGAAGAGGAGAAATGACGTCAAAGTTGCAGCATGGAACATTAGCACCATGCTACAAGCTGGAAAGTTGAAAGAAATAGCAGATTAAATACTGAAGTACAATCTCAATGTGGTTGCTGTGCAGGAGGTAAGATGGATGGGTCAGAGAAGAATAGATAAGAGGGTATTTTTCCGAAAATTCTTTTTCTACAGTGAACCGCCCGAAATAACAGGGTTGTATGGTACAGGCTTCACAATGTGTGCAAAAACAAGGAAATGTTTGCTGGGGTTTGAACCAATAAATTTGTTGCATATCAAGAGTCGATTCAGAAATATAACAGTTTTGTCTGTCTATGCACCTACTGAGGAGAAAAGCATGGAAGAAAAAGAGATGTTCTATGATATTTTGATGAAGATCTGTGAGAGGATACCAAAATATGATCTGGTTTTGTGCTTAGGCGATTTCAATGCTGAGTTTTCTCAGGTGTGTTGCAAGCAGGTACGCAATTCATGATGAAACAAATAATGGAAAATTCTTGGCTAACTTTGCTAGCATGTCAAACATGTCTATAAAGAGCACATGCTGTGATCATAAGAAGGCTCACAGAGAAACATGAAGAGTACCTGGTACTGACCAGATGAACCAAATAGACCATGTTCTTGTCTCTAGAAGGCATGCTTCCTCAATCGTGGATGTAAGGACAATGAGAGGTCCTAATTGTGATACAGATCACTTTCTGGTCAAGGCGGTTTTAAGAGAGAGACTTCCTTATGTACAAAGCAACAGCGGAGTAAAAAGAAAACGATGGAATGTGGATTGCTTAAAAGACCCACAGTGTGCTGCAAATTATAGAGGGAAACTTGAAGAAACTCTACCAGAAAAGTGTGAAAACTAACTTAGAGGATCTTTGGGGAAACATCAAACAATCACTTGTGACTTCAGCAGGGGATGCCATTGGGGAGAGAGGAAAAATTCGGAATAAGGAATGGTTTGTTGTGGAGTCTGAGGAAGCAAAAAGAGTGAAGAATAGTGATAGGAAAAAAATGTTGCAGAGAGAAACAAGAGGAACACGTGATCAGTATAAGGCCAGTAGATTGCATGCCAATAGGCGTAAGAAGAGAGAAGTCATGAGGAGAAAGGTTGAGGAAATACAGCAACTACATGAGAAGGCTGTCTACAAGCAGGTAAAAAGTTTAGGAAAAGGATTCCAGCCAAGACTGAACATGTGTAAAAGCAAGGATGGAGTTACACTCACAGATCAGACAGAAATAATGAATCGTTGGGCACAGTACTTTGAGGAAACACTGAATGTTGTGCTGGAAGAGAGTGACCTCAGAGAGGAAGAGATAATGTTTGTAGAACCTCAAATAATGAAACCCTTAGAGCATGAAGTAGTGAAACCATCAGGAAGTTAAGAAATGATCTGGAGAGGATCAAATCACAGCAGAGCTCATAAAAATTGGAGGAAGGAAATTGGAAGAACTAATTCATCAGCTGATTGAGGAAGTGTGGGAAAAAGAAGAAATGTCACAAGAATGGAGGGCTGGTCTCATAATATGTCCAATATTTAAGAAAGGGGACAAAAGCATGTGTGAGAACTACCGAGGAATAGCAATGCTTTGTGTAGTGTACAAAATGTTCTCCTGTATTTTGGCAAAACGAATTGGTGCATATTCAGAGGAGATCATTGGTGAATATCAAAACAGTTTCAGGGCAGATAGAGGAACTACAGATCAGATTTTTGTAATGAGACAGAGTCTTGAAAAATGCTATGAATGTGGACTGGATCTATGCCTGGATTTTCAAAGGGCCTTTGATAGCCTTGAAAGAGGCCAATTGGCTTTTGCTCTGCGGCAATTGGGCACACCAAGAAAATTTATCATGCTGGTGAATATAACATTTGAGAGTTTCAGAGCTAAGGTTATTGTTGTAAATGATAGTGGTGAGTTTTGAGGTACATTCTGGAGTAATTAAGGGCGACCCACTCATCGATCCTGTCCAATTCGACACTACACTATGCAATGAAACAAATACAACCTCAAGGTAACATAATTTATAAAATGAAGCAGATATGAACCTATGCTGATGACTTTGTGATAACAGCGAGAAATCCAAGAGTTCTGGAGGAAACGTTTTTGTCTTTTGACAAAGATACTCAGAAAATGGGGTTAAAAATCAATCAGTTCAAGATAAAATATCTGATCGTTGAATTTTCATTGTGGAGGTTACATCTTTGAGGGATTATCTGAGTTCAAGTATCTTGGTTCAGTAATTTATAATAAAAACGACCTGAGTGTAGTAATTGCCAATAGAATAATGAATGCAAACAAGGCATATTTTCATTGCAAATCCATTTTATTCTCAAGGCTGGTCTCCCGAAAGATTGAACTGAGACTATAGAACTCTTATTCGACCAATTGTCACATATGGGTGGGAAGTTTGGACTCTGATGATGAGTGACATAAGAGCTCTTCGGGTTTTTGAAAGAAGAATATTTGAAGGATATGGGGTGCCATTAAAACACCAGACGGATGGACCATTCGGAGTAATGAACATAGTCGAGAGGGAAGATATTGTACGATTCATAAAACCACAACGCATTCGCTGGCTTGGACATGTTGAGAGGATGAGTAGAGGCAGACTGCCAGATATCATAATGGAAGGAAGAATTGAGGGAACAAGAAGAAGATGCCTGGAGGATGTGGAACAGGACCTACAAGTGATGGGGATAAGGGGATTGAAAAGGATTGTGAGCGACAGAGTCAGATGGAGAGGAATTGTCACGGAAGCCAAGGTCCACACAAGACTGTAAAGATACAGGAAGAAGAATCCATTGACTGGTGAAAAACTTTTATTATTGTATTTATTTCATATCAGGAATACAAATGCCTGAATGAAGATCTGACACAAAGCCGATTTTTATTTTTTATTTTAAAACAAAACAATTGTATAACTAGTGTGACGATAATTTTTGGATGGCTGGCAACCACCAAAATTTTTCATAATTGGAGGAGAAGAAGTTATTTCAAAAATATAAAGAGTTACCGTACTATAAGATTAGGAGAATTATTTTTAAAACCGGCGCCACTACCGTTACGAATTCGCCAATGCTGTTTCGGCAGGACCATCGGTATTAAACAGTCATACCGGCGATAATAGCGATAACTTCGATACTATCAAAACTACACGTGATAAATGGTAATAAATTATATTTAGGCGACTTTAAATGTTATTTAAAAGCAGGAATATGCTAAATTATTGTGTCAAAAATGTAGCACATACCTCGATTTCTTCCATTCTTGTGAAATTCTATGTATAATCCGTTGTTGCTTGTAGGGTAACCTTTTTCAGGTTAGATTCACCATCACTAGTCCGTATTATTATAATTCTTTGTTGTACAGTGAAATCTATTTGCTCAATATTATCTTTTATGAATTTAAAATGTGTAAAAATGTATTTTTTATTCATTAATGGCTCAAATATGATTTTTTCGTAAAAAGCCACAGTCCAAAGCCACGTGGACTTATAATTATCGACTTGTTGAATGTTGAGTAGTTGATGATTAACATCGAAATTTATGTGAACTTTAATGTTAATTTTCTAACTTCAAATTAGTTTTTGGCATATCTGGTTCTTTTTAAATTTATTTACATCATTTATCACAACCCATGTAAACAATAGTATCGTTTTATTCAATTTTTTCTTTAATTTAATTCCAACCACATGGGTTGAACATCGCCAAATTTGGCAGCATTTCCTTTAATTTGGCAAAGAGTGGGGATAACAGTAACCACTTTCTTGAAGGACTACTGTTACAACCAGGAACTTGCTCTCCAGACTCCAAAAGGACTAAGTTGTCCATTGGTTGTCATTTTTGTGCTATATGTTAATTTTATTTTTGTCTAAAATTCCGGAAAGTTTATATTCGAGCAAGACTAGGATTTAATTTGAGACCAGTCCATTTAAAAATCTTAAAATCTAATTTCCTAAAAATCGCGAGAAGCAGCACTCCTCTACACCTGCGGTCAGACAAAGGCTATCTACACCACAACATTCAAGTGAGTCTTTATTTTAAGGGGCCCCAAGTGTGTGCGCGATTCATAAAGAAGGGAAAGTTCAAATATAGGCTGTGTCAAATTGTGCAAATTCGAAGTCTTGCCTTCCGCCAAGCCGAATCCCGACCACGTGCACAGTAGATTCAAAATTACAGCATATTCTCTTAAAAAGAAGAACTATAAAATTTATATATTATTTTCCATTTAAATTAACTTTCAAAAATTCTTCATTACTGTTTTATTATTTTATTATTGAATTTTCAAACTTCTATCCTATTATAATTTTTTCAATACATGTCAAATTTTTGTTAAATAAAGTCTCCGCATCATTTACCCTTATGCTTGGTGAGCTCTGGCAGTTTGAGCCATTATACTGTGTCTAGACGGAATTTTCGTCTAGCACATATTCTTTTATACTGTTCAGGCCATCAGCAGGGGAAATTGTGGTTGCCTTCCATAATTAGACGTGTTGTCAGGGTGGAGATTTGGGGGTATCTACTCAGTGTCCGGTGTGGTCCAAGGAGACATATAGCTGCACCGAGTGATACGTCCATCCTCCATACCTGGTAATATTGTTGTGGAGGATTGCCGCGAAATCCTCAGGCCATTGGATAGCCTTTTCCTACAGGATTTTCGTCGCACCTCCGCAGTAGCGTGTGACTACAGGGCACACAATCGAGCAGCCGAACCCGAGACTTGCGATCGGTAAGTCGATCATAGACGCAAGGCCTCGAAGGGGAGATAATTTTAATTCATATTGTTTCCCCAGGTGTCCCTCAAGAAGCACGTTACACTAGTAAAAAAATAGAAAACATATTATGTAAACAGAAGGACCTAGAAGAATATCAAAAGTATACCGGATATTAAAATAAGTTTATCAGTAATTAAAGTTAAAAGTTAGAATTGTGGAATCACTGAATAATTATTTTAAAAAGTCTAGAACTTATACCATGACAACCTTACCATGACAACTGATAGTGGAGCATTCAATACTCGATAATAATCACCATCGTAAAATGAAACACATGCTGTGTTAAGGTGTATGACAGATTGGATCAGCGTGAATACCGCCATTCCACAGCATGTGTTTGATTTTGCAATGGTGGTTATCATCAACAATTAAATGCTCAACTATGCAAGCACCCTCAATCTAGGTACCAGTTTGGACTGGACTTCTAAATTCTTCAATTTGATTACAATTTAAAAAAAGAGTTTTCCAATTTAAAAAAAAAAAAATTGTTTAAACTCGCTTGCATTACTGTTTGCAACTGTATTTTTGGTTTTACTGATGTATTCGCCTAATATTCAATCAGATTTTGTTTCATGTTCCAGTGTCTCTAATCTTTGATTCATTTAGAAAGCTCTATTATTGTAAAAACATATGATTTGTTATGTTTTGAGCAGCAAATATTTTGTAAATGGCTATTTTTGTTTTTTGTTGTAAGATTGAATAGAGAATCATGTTTAATCCCTTGCCTGCACAACTTAAATAAGTAGTAAACGCAATAAACTCATAATATTTATATTATTTATTCAATTGATAGTGTCTTTACAATCTTTCATCTTTACCTTATCATTATTCATTTTTCCTCTTGATTTTATTTTAAGCAGTTACCGTATTTTGTTTCTTATTTTCAAGCGATTACTAATTTATATTTTGTATAACTGCATATTCTGTTGGTCGAATAAATTATATTATTTTACAGATGGCACCAGCATGTATGGAGAATCCAATTCATCAGTGAAAGTGGAAGGAATTTATCAGATCCATTGAATGGTGGTGATTCCTCATTAAGTTATTTTGGAAATGAAGACAAGCAGAAGTCATGCTATGTATGCAAATACTGCCCAAAAAGCTTCAATGATCTAGACAACTGTGATAGCCATATAGCAACTCTCCTCTCACCGGCTGGAAGCCCTTCTAATGTGAATATTGCAATAAAGTACTCATATGTATAAACTTGCTGTGCAGAACTGACCTTTTTTTTAGTCGTGGCGGACGCGTTTCGAACTATGTCCTTCTTCGGCGCTCGCCACGACTCAAAAAAAGATCAGTTCTGCACAGCAAGTTTATACACATGAATAGTTCTACTGCAGTTCACGAAAAATGGATATCTACAACAATAATTGCAATAAAGGTTTCGCATACAGAAGATCTCTGACTGCTCATGAAAGAATACACACTGGCGAGAAGCGGCCTTTCCAATGTAAATTTTGCAGTAGTAAAGGTTTCTCATTTAAAATTGCTTTAACTTTGCATGAAAAAATACACACTGGCCGGAAGCCTTTCCACTGTGAAATTTGTAGCTAATGTTTTACATGAAAGAGTTGTTTGTATTATCACATAAGAATTATTCACAGTGGCGTGAAACCTTTCTGATGTGAATATTTCAATAAATCTTTCCTACAGAAATGTAATTTGAATACCCATTTAAAAACTCACTCTCGCTTGAAGCCCTTTCAGTTTGAATTTTGCAACTAACGTTTCCGACAGAAGAACACTTTAAATGACCACCTCATCAGAACACACACTGGCGAAAAGCCCTTCCTTGTAAATTTTGCCATAAACGGTTCTCAGCTCAAAATAATTTAACTGTGAATGAAAGAACACACACTGGCCAGAAGTATTTCCAATGTCATTTTGTTACAAATGTTTTCCACGGAAGTTTAGTTTAAAAAACACCAAAAAATGCACGGGTCTTTTTCGTTTAAATCCCTTATTTTACGGAAAGGGGTTTGAAAGATAATGCCTAAGAATGACTGATTTGTCTTTCAAAAATATAATGTAATGCTAAAATTGAAACTTTGATGTGAATTTCGATAAATTTGACGCCTACCTATGTTGTTGAATATTTATTACATGCAAATATAAGTAAACAAAATCGCAGTGCAATATGTATAAATGTATTAGAAATAATTCTAACTTTCTTGATACAACTAAACATCAACAAGTTAGTTATAAGATACAGTAGTGCGTACGTATTACCTCATTAATAAAGTACCGTAATATGAATTCCGATTATGATTATTGTTTTGAATTCATGTTTCAAACTGTTGATTAAATTCAGCTTATGGTTTATTTTAATCTATTCTTGAGATAAGATATCCTGCTGTTTTAATTTTGTTATTATTTAATAAACTAAAAACTCACATTCAATTCTTTCAGTTGTTCACCTTTTGATACTTTTACTTACAGATAATGCATGTGATATGAGGATATGTCTAATTGGATTAGTGGTCACCAAATTAAGCGGCTGAGTAGACTTACTGATTTTTGCAAAGTGAACTGTCCCCATCAAAAACATTGTAATACTGAGTAGACAGCATCCTACTCACCTGCCGAATTCAATGACCGCTGCATCACACAATGGATTTATAACGGCTTTATTCGTTACGAGTAGAAACAAATTGTTTTTTATATGCTAGTTCAACATTTTTGTAGTCATTGGAGTTTATTTTACTCCAGTTAACTCACTATAGGTCGACTACTTTTTTATTAATATTTTTTATTTTGAATTTGTAATAGATTTAAAGGTTATACGATCACTCCCCACACTTAATCATTGAAAGGTGCCTTTTCATTTGGTCGCTGAAATAATCTTGACCAGTGCTAGAATTGTGACGGTACGCCGTACCGGTTACTCTGATTGTTGGAAAGGCAAATATAAAACCTTTTGGTGAAAATGTGTGTATTTCCAATCCAAATTTAACTTAATTCATTTTTCAAAATATGTCAAGAAAAATGTGAAAATATCGTTCTTTGAAGCATGGGCGCCCGCATAATATTTTCCCAGGGGGGGCAAGGCCACCGATGGGTCTGGGGGGTATGACACTTTACAGTAAAAAAGTTTAAGAGTCAACTTAGTCAGTCAACAGAATGTATACAGTCAGTCAACGCAGCAACCCCTGCCTTGCTGCCTACCATAGACTAAGTATCACTTGCTCTTCAGTGTCTTGCTTATTGTTGTCAATTACGTTGTTTCTTTCGCTATAATAATACTAGCATGCATGAATACTAGGGTTTGGTTATTATTTATGTAGTCATGTTTTTCGTTAACGTAACCTTATCCCGGCGTTTATGCGGAATTGCCGATATTTATTCATTTTGGACATTCTAAATTTTTCAAAACACTAAAACCTGACAAAAATTTATGCGTACTATCCTGATTCTCAGGGGGGGCAATGGCCCCCCCTGGCCCCTCCCTGCGGGCGCCCTTGCTTTGAAGTCTATATTAAATATTGAAATTTTCAATATTTCCTAACCTCGATCAGTGTTCAATAGCATCGGAACCTCTAATTTTACAAACACTCCGCAAGTTATAGCGTTACTCTGCATACCCTGATAAACTCGGATCATCGGTACCTACTCTACTGCACCAAGCCACTCCCCCATTGAAGATTTTTATCTTGCTTGTGTTAAAAGGTTAATACAGGAGAATTTTATAAACCATCAAAAGTGTAACAATATTAGAGGCGATTCCTCAACTATAATATAGCCGTATAGATCAGGGACGGATCCAGCAGCAGATTTTGGGGGGGGGGGGAAATACCTGAGTGGGTATGGTTATCCCGGGGGGGGGGGGGGGGGTTAAAAGAACTAAAATAGTGAGTCTTGAAGACATTTAAGGTTATTTTCAATTGAGACCTTTCAAACTCAAGAAATCCAGGAATTATTTTCATTATCTAAAACTTTAGGTTCAACTCATCAATCATTATCATCCAACTCATTACCCACGCACAGGTCTCAGAACTACCTGGGCTTCACCCTCCGAAAAAATTACATTATTACTGTAACGTTAATAATGTATTACAGATCCAGGAGCATATAGAGGCTAAAGATCTTGTATTACATTACATGATTGTCAGTTTGATATGATTGAAACGAATTATTTTCATAAAAATAATTTAAATTTCACATGAAAAGTTAATATTAACAACGCAGTTCGTCATGGAACAAGAAATCCAGGAATTATTTTCATTATCTAAACCCAGCCGCCTAGTCGAATCCAATTCTGCCATACTCTATTTCCACCTATGGTACTTATAATATACCTCAATAGTGTATCGATATTGTTATAACCGCTATCCCATTTAAATAAGTGTAAAATGCACAGCCTGGAGTCCATATTACACAGTCAATTCGCTTGAAAATTATCAACATTTTGATAAGGATTTCAAGACCTGAGGGTAAGGCTTGAGCCCCAAAGTCTCCCATAGTTATGAACTTTATTCTACTTGACAACTGTGAATCATAAAATATACCAACACTAATCAGCCTGGAGCACATAATCCCTAAAGACAATTTTCTTGAAAATTCGCTTGATTTTTTTTAAGGTTCTTGGGGGTCTTCAGCCCCTTAAGCCCCCCCCCCTGGGTGCGCCACTGATCTCACATAAACATCAAGTGGGAATATCACATTGAAATGTTCATAATATGAACTTAACTACAAAAAAAATAGGTTATTGGTTAAGACAGTAGCTATCAATTGAGTTAAAGCATATTTTTCAAATAGATAATATGAATCCTGGGAGCTTACAAGATTTCACACAGAATAATTATTTCTAAAAAAATCCCCTCATCCTCTTTTTAAACTTGTCTTTGAACAGAGTTCTTGTTTCCAGGGACAACCATTGTTCCCTTTTAGCCCTGCTTTACATTTACCCAGATATCACAATCATTTGATCACCCTAAATCCTTAGTCCAAAAATGTTGGACTCTTGACTGTCTACTGTCTGCTATAAAACTATTGCTCAATAAACAATAAAGATTTATTAGAAAAATAATTATATTATGAGGTACTTGTTTCTAGAAAGTATAAAAATAATGCAACACAAATTTTAATAACCTTTCAATGTGTATCGTTACATCACACAAAGCAGTGCCATAGCTACAGGGTCAGTCTAGGGAGGGGGGCATGACCAATGATGTTGCTGGGAGGGTTAGACTCACGGTAAAATAATTACAATAGTAATTTGTAATTTGGAGTAGTATACCTCTAACAATAAATTAAAGCAATATACATATACATGGCTTTTTATTCCTTAACGGTGGTTCGGGGTACTCACCGAGAAAATTAAAAAAAAACACCTCTCTAAAACCACAGTTCAAGTGATTCTAAGCATTAATTCTTCTAACAACACTTCAACCCAAGTAATGTGTCAAAGTAAATTCTATGTAGTTATTGTCAATGGGAGATCCGAACCTTACTTTAAACTTCCACTTTTCTACATTTGATCCCTCACTGCTCCTGATTGAGGCACAATACAGTACCGCAGGCTATTTGAAAATTTATTTCAATAAAATTGAGAGGTACTCCTTGGAAACGTTTTTTAAATAAAATTACTACAAAACCACATTTATATGGGTTTTATGAGTCTTCATTTAATCTTGCCAAAAATTGTCTCACAATGGCCTGCTGAAATTCCAAATTTAATTTATCTGGGGAGGGGGGGGATGTCCCCCTGATTCCTCCCCATAGTTACGCCACTGGCACAAACTGTTAATGAAAAATGAAATTTACAAGAAAAATGACATACATTATTTGCAATTGAAAAACTATTCATTCAGCCAAAATATCCCAACAATTTTTTGAAGATTCAGGGTCTAGGCTCTAGGATGATTATCTCAGTGAATGTAAAGCAGTGCTAGTAAAACAAGTCAGATTTATCTGCCATAGTAGTTCTCGGCCCCCCCTGGCTACGCCACTGGGTATGATTAAGACCAGGGGCGCACCCAGACTTTTGGTTTGGGGGGGGGCTTACCCGTCATACCAGGTAAAATTTTACTATGGAGGGGGGGGGGGGGTAAAATTGAGGTTTTGCAGATCTCTTTCCATAAGATTGTTGCCCAATAAAGTTATGTGTGGGGGGTCATTACTTGACTTTTTAAAGGGTATTAGCTATGGGGAAACAAAATGTATCCATCATGTATCTTCTCATACAGTGTTTCAGGATGATTTTCCAGACGGCAGAAAATAAAAAATCATATGACGAATGTATGTCTGGAAATGCTTTATTTCAGAAATAAAGAGGGCAGAAGATTACAGCTATTCTCAACATTCATTCAGAAATCTCTAAGGCCTTCATGTAGTTGGTGTGAGTTCAATTGAACCAATGTAAAATACTTGTGAATTCATTTTTTTTTTAAATGAGAATGATATGAATGTAGGCTACTCAATAGTCAAAAACGCTCTCAAAGTTTATAAAGTAAAGTTTAATTGAATCAACGCACACTAATTTTGCACGGATTTCTACTTGCTATTCTTGTATGTTCTGATATATTCTAAATTCTGATTTCATGAGCTCTGGGTGCATTATTTGGAATCAATAACCAAGTTCATACTTTTCAATCTTGAAAATGCCTACTTTTGTCCTTTTTTGCTTATTTCATAGGATAACTCAATATCACGGTAGTTAATGTATAATGGGATTTTCCAGCTCATTTCACATAGAATGTATTCAATTTAACACCTAAATGAGAGCTCTAGAAGCCTGGAGTTTTCTGAATGAGTACTAATTTATCGTTTTCTTATTGATGAAGATATAGCTCCACTGATCTAGTATCTTTATTTCTGTAATGAAGCGTTTCCGAAGGAATAAGCTTTTGCAATCTGGCAGATTCCTTGCGAAATTTTTTCGCAAACACCTATATACCTTTTTTTAGGAATGGTAGCCGCGATCCGGCTATCTGTTCAGTCAGATAAGATAAGCTGAAAATTCCTGGGCCATCTTTGAAAGGGTGGCGATTGGATCGGCCCCAAAAAAACTCTGTTCTCTGCTATAAAATCACTTCCCGGTGATACAATCCTCACCTAAAACTGTAGGTCCAACTCATCAATCTCCATCGTCCAATTCTTACCCACGCACAGGTCTCATCCTCCGAAAAATAACATTTCATTATTCCTGGATTTCTTGTTCCATGACAAACTGCATGCGTTGTTAATATTAACTTTTCAGGTGAATTGAACGAATTGCAGTCGATTTTTAATTTAAAATGGACTGCAAGTCGTTAAATTTACTTGAAAAGTTACATTATTACTGTAACGTCAAATGTATTACTGGTCCAAGAGGTTCTAGAGGCTAAAGATCCTGTATTACATTACATGATTGTGAGATCGATATGAGTGAAACGAATTATTTTTATTATCTGAAAACCTAGCTGCCTAGTCGAATTGAATTCTGCCAGGCTACAAACTCTATTTCCACCTATGGTACTCGAAATAGACGTCTTAATAGTGTAATGCTATCCTATTCAAGCAACTATGAAAAATGAAATGTATGAGCTCCAGGTTCTGGAGTCCATATACCACAGTCAATTTTCTTGAAAATTATCAACAATCTTTTTACGACCTCGGGTTCTTGGGGGGGAGTTTAAGCCCCCTAAGCCCCCCCTGGGTGCGCCACTGATTCAGACACATATATATACAGTAATTAATAAATTTCCCTTAAATTAGTTGAGGTACCGTATTCAATATAAGACCTTCGAACTTGGTTATTGATTTGTGTAGCTGTTGCTCATTGAACAGATTAAAATAATTTTTAGTTTTTTTTTCAGTGTTATGAAGTATCATAAAAGTAGGCATAATCAATCAACTGTTCAGTGTCCGGAAAAAATGAATCTCGAGACAGGTGCCAAAAAAGAACAATGTTAAAAAATGATTTGTTTTCGAATTTATATAAACAAGGCATCTATGTCTTTCGGAATTTGAAATATCAAGTGTATTTTGCAAAAAAGCTAGCTCTCTTAGTCCTGAGGGGAATAAAACGATTAATTATTTTGTAATAAAAATTTACGGTATTCTATAATAGATTTTGAATCAAATCAAGCACCAGTGCAAAGTAGATGCGTGCGCAGGCAGGTGCTGTGCGAGTTGAGAGCCGACAAGCCACTGCCATTTTGCATTGTCAGTTTCCATCATGGCGTGTACTGGTGTGCGAGTTGGTTTCGGTCGCGTCGTTGAAACTCATCAATGACACAGTGGTTTGCTTTTAGGTGTAGTGAATAATGAATTTGTGATGACTAAAAGTGTTTAGTTTTTTATTAATTGCAAGGAATGGCGCAGGAATTGGTTCTGCACAGTCCAGTTGGAGCCGAGGCTGTTGTTTATCAATGGCCCTTGACTTCTGGAAGGGGAGCAGTAAGTACAAAGATGCTCAGTTTTTAAGTTTATGTGCTTGGTTACAGTAAACAATGCGTTTGATTTGTTTTTTGATAAATTTACGCTGAAAGTTGAAATTTATCTTTGAACACTACCACAACTGAGTTATCTAGGCCTATTCGTTAATAGGCCTTCTAATCATGAATGGCAAATAGCCTATCAAAATAATTCTAAACTAAATTGAAGTTTCATCCAGAAAACCAGATTTTTGGAACAAAAGATTGGAAGAAAATTTAACGTTGTTATCAGATTATTTGAACATAAAACCATTCTTCAGACTAACCACGTGACCATTCTTTGAACTTCACTAGTAGACTATTCTAGTAAACTAACCTAGCAGAATTATAGAATGAATTTGAACTGTCTAAGTTATGACTTTTCACCTCAATAGCCTAAATATCATAAGTTTATATTCATATATGATTAGGCTATCTGAAATCAATATTAACAAATTGTAAAGTACAGTGCTTGGAATATTGTAAGCTATTGAAGCGGGAAAAGCACGAGTCTAGCAGTTGGGCTTATTAATTTATGAATCATCTTTCCTGAAGACTATACCTTACTGTCATTCACAAATAATGATCATGATTGAGTTCTTGCTTTAACAGATCAATTTTAACACTATTATTTGGTGAAACCAAGTGGCCTACTGTAGTTTGTTGTAAGTTATGCTAGGTTTTGGAACTTGAATCAACGGTTACACTTGAACTGTTACACATTATTTTGATCAATATTTATTTTAATGCAATCCATCTTTGCTTTGATCGTGATAGGCTATAGCATAATGAAAGCCTCACTAAGTTTTCTGTATTCAGCAAATCACAGATTTATGATTGCCAACTTTTACCCATTCAAAATTTGCCTAGGATGCCCTGAATCATAAAAACCTAATTAATGATGAAGTAAGTAAAAAGGTTTACTATCCTCAAGGCGGTGAAGTATGCAAGGTTAGGTACACGTGTCAACTTTTTTATTTGCTGGGCTTTAATCAAATTATAGCCAATAATATCAACGCAGTACCCACCTAGATCTATTTCTATGACTTGGAATATATTTAAGAAAGCATGTATCGTAAACAGCTTTACCCATAACCTTTCTACCTTGGACCTCATTCTCATTCATCTCATCTTTTGTCACCTCACATTATCATTCCACCACAATCATCTCTCATATAGTCATTTTACTATAGGCTTTCCAGATTTTAGATTAGTCTTCTCCAGTTTTTGTTCTAGCGTTTTTTGTTTTGTTTTTAGTTTGAATTTGTAAAGTTTTAATTTCTATTTTACTTCTTTTGTAATATTTTTGTGTTGGGGGAGCAAGATTCGGGGTTTGTTTCCTGTATGCTTCCATGTGATTTTTATAAATAAATTAAGCAATGTAGTTTATTTGACAATATTATCCATCACTCATTAAACAAAACTTCAACCATTTTTTATAAAATCTTATTTTTATATAGGATAGGTTCAATAGTTCGTTTCTTCGACCATATCCATCAATATCTTATATAATATATATATTTTGATATTTAGAAATTATTGTCTTATCTTTTGTCTTGAGTGGAATTGTGATGTAACTGTCATTGGAGTTTGGAATCCACATAACACTCGACTTGTTTATTATTGGTTGAATTTTGGCTGGGAATTTTCTTGAAGAATGAAGCTCATATAGATCTGAGACCTGTGCATGGGTAATGAGTAGGATGATGGTGATTGATGAGTTGGACCTACAGTTTTAGGTGGATTTCGATCTACTGGGAAATGATTTTACAGCAGAGAACAGGGTCTTTTTTGCTGGCCAATCCAATTAGTCGCCCTTACATTAACCAAGAAAGCAATGCTTATCTAATCTATTTGAAATAGATTAGATAATAGATAGATAGACCTTTCTCTTCCTATCACGTGGTATATATAAATAAATTATATATAATGGCTATAAATAAATTATTTAGATGAAAGAGCTGCAGTAGTATTCAAAGAAGTCAAAGAAATGTAATTTTTCGTAGTTATTTTCGAATATTTTATTTATTAAGGACCCGACAGGGCCTTAGTGAAATCGTACCTTTGTCCGTCCGTCTGTGCTCTAGCGCTCGAAAAGAACAGGGTCTTTTTTGCTGGCCAATCCAATTAGTCGCCCTTACATTAACCAAGAAAGCAATGCTTATCTAATCTATTTGAAATAGATTAGATAATAGATAGATAGACCTATCTCTTCCTATCACGTGGTATATATAAATAAATTATATATAATGGCTATAAATAAATTATTTAGATGAAAGAGCTGCAGTAGTATTCAAAGAAGTCAAAGAAATGTAATTTTTCGTAGTTATTTTCGAATATTTTATTTATTAAGGACCCGACAGGGCCTTAGTGAAATCGTACCTTTGTCCGTCCGTCTGTGCTCTAGCGCTCGAAAGGAAGATTCTAGACTTTTGAAACTTGTTATACAGCTTTCTTATAGTCCAAGTAAGATCTCTATTGATTTTGGAGTTTATGGGTCGGATACAAAAATAATTATTCTGTAAAAGAGATATCCACTATATGAGTTTTGGCCAGTGAAAATCAAAACATTGAACTGCTGTTTTATATATAATGTTGTTAATACAAAAACATTGTAGAATATTACGAATGCTGATGCTTAGCCCAATTTATATTGATGTCTTCATTTTTGATTTTGTTGAAATCTTTTCTTTCATTTAGGCTATTTTAAATCGTCGAATTGAAAAACAGAGAGAAAATATTGAGGCATCATATAGTTATTATGAGAGCTGTTGAACAAGAAGAAGAAACAAAACTCTTTTTCAAGAACTACCGATGTGCATTTTTGTGAATTGGGAGGCAGTAGAGTTGGTAAATCAAAGCGATTAAATGCTGCATTTAATAGATGGATGGACAACGGCACGATTTCAATAAGGCCGTGATGGGTCCTTAACAATAATTATTATTTTATGTAAATTAGTTCGGTCCTTGGATATTCAGCTGTATAGGTTTATGAATTACCAAAAATTTCAATTATCTTATTGGTTTATCTAATATTTTTCTATTTACTGTAATCACCACATCTCAAGTCAACTAGAATACACCTTTTGGAAGTGCTCACTATTCCTGTAGGAGTTGGAAATTAGAATCTAGGCAGGCCATCTTTCCGGTCAAAGTCACAAATCTCTGTAGTAAATGTATCTGGTGTGCAAATCTGCAAGTAGTTAGTGCAGAGGTTGTACATTTCGCCAATATGTATTTTGCTAAATAATTGAAAATAGAAACTGACAGGATAATATCAAGTTTCTTAGAGACTATCAAAATAGCTGTACTCGTCAATTTCCGCATTTGCATTTATCAGTAATAATGTGAAAGAAAAAAATTGTTCGACCTTGAAGTGTTTGAAGAAATAATTGGATAACTGCCTACAATTTGAACAATTCCACCTCTTAGTCAAAAAAGTTGAATAATAAATTGCGCTAGGGTACTGTGAAGTATTGAGGAAAAAATGTTTCAGGTGTTGTTTTATCTTACCTGAACACGATAATTTGTTATCAAAATTAGCGAATGCCAGTAGGTTATCTAAAATATAAGTCAAAAGTGGGGCTCACGTTATGAAATTTTGCTGAAAAAGTCTGTTAAAATTGTTTAATAACTTAATTCTATGTGTTTTTGTGTTGTAATGTTTCTATTTCTTCCAGAAATTTGGAATATTATTTATTCATATTTTTTATCAGGACATTGTAATAGGGTTTGAATCCTCTTTCAAGCTTGGGAATTGGAAATTTAATACTTGATTAAATTTTAGTAGTTGCTTTTTATAAAGATATTCCATCTTTGGATTGGATTGTCATGTTTGGTTGGTGTATTTGATAATTGGAAGCATGTAACTTGTCCATTCTTGAATTTGCAAGTCTTAATGTTTCATTTTTGTGTTGCAGGAGAAGCATGACGGTGCGGCGGAAATTGTGGAAACAATAAGGTAGGCTGAATGGCGGTATCACAATAGCTTATCACAAAAAGCATATAACAAATGAAGAAATAATCATGTGTTTAATCAACAAATAATCAACACTTGCATAACCAGCTCTAAAATAATAACATTAGAACGGTGCTGAGAGATGGGGTTTTCACAGACAGACGATGCTGTGACGCTATTAAGAAACTTTGTCCCATCAGTCAATCTGATTTATTGGGTAATAAATTGCTCAGGGATTAGTGCTCATTTCATTACAACTGCAATGTGTGTCAGATACAACCAAAGCAAGTGAAACGTTGCCATTTATTGTGGACAGATATGGTGCACATAAATATAATATGAGTAGAATATCAGAATAGGAAGAAAATACTGGGTCTGTGACCCAATATTGTACATTAAATAGACAGACCTAACCTAACCTAACCTAAGACTTCGATTCTAATTTAAAATTTTGTGAAAAGCAGTTTTGGGCATTAGCCTGTTGTATTCACATTGATTGTGTTAGTTAAATTAATAAATAAAGAATTAAAGCATTATTATGGTCGTCAACAACGCTTAGACCATAGTTATAAAATTAGAGAAGAAACTATTAAAATTAGTTGGTGCTTGTAAAATTTAATACGTTTATAAAGGTGTTAACATGTTAGATTGAAACAGGTTGACTTGTAGGAAAGTAAAATTTAGAATGCTATTTATATGAAATGGATCAGAGGTGTTGGCTAGGCGTAAGGATGAGTCTGGTAAAAAATTGTCAGAAAAGCAAAGTGGTCAAATGAAATAACTAATGAATGAAAAGTGGGAAAATTCGTATGTTATGAGGTTTGGCGATTGGGCGGTTCTTGTTTGGTGAAAATTGTTAGCAATGGAAAAATAAAAAAATGTTGACAGCTGCGGAGCTGGTATTGTGTTGTTGTTTGGTGCTCTGTACGTAAAATTTTCACTTTTTAATTATATTTATACTTTTTAATCATATTTATTCATCTCATATTCCTTTTCTTCTCTTAATTTTTTATCTGTTCTTCCGCCTTTCCTAATTCTGCTGCTTTAATTTTTTTGTTTGTTTTCTTCACTTTTTATATTTTCTTATAACTTTCCCTTAATTTTATTTTCCTACTTCACTTCTCGTACAGTTTAATTTTTTTACTCTTATTTCACGTATTTTTCTTATGGTTGCTTCCTTTTTCTTCTCTTTTCTTATTATTTTACTTCTTTCTCTTCTTCCTGTCGTTCCTCAGCTTCCTCTTTAATTTGTTCGTAATGCTTCTTTCTCTTATTATTTTATTATTCTTATTCTTACTTCTGTTATATCTTCCTATTCTCTTGCTATACTTCTGCTCTACTCCTTTTTGTTATTAGTTCCGCTCATTCAATTTCTTTGTACTTCGTCCTCTTCTCTTTATCATCTCCTTTGTTTTTTTAATTTTTTGTGTTGCTGCGATTATGTTGCTGGTGCAGTAGCCTTGGCGAATATTTGAAAGTGACCTTGACCCCCAGAGTTGGGCTCAGACAAGCAGCAGCAGCAGCAGCAATGCAGTATTTGGCAAACTGGGATCTCTACTTGTCCAATAGAATGAGTGTGCAAAATTATTATAGCACAACATGAGCTTAGGGCAATGAACTCCCCCTCCCCCAAATCACTCTGGGGCCTGCTACCTGCTTCATAATTATACAAACTAATATCATTTTTAATTTGTGGTTACTGACAAATAGACGTTTCCACTTGCAATTGGTAGTTTTCTGTGAAACAGTCCCTGTTGTTTATATCAGTTTACAAAGATTCTGCAATTTATAGCTGCAAATACAACGTATTAATGAAACTAGTCTTGGTTGACAGTTAGTGCATGCAGTCTCTAGGCTCTACTCTTCATTTATTTTCATTGCTTTGAGCTGAGTGATATTTTTGGAACTTGAAACGTGATGAATTTAGTTATTAACTAATTGTTTTTTAAATGCTATAAATCGAAACCAAAAACTATTAAAGGATAATTTTAACGTTTGGTTGAGTATTTAAGTGATTTTTGGATGACAATTCTTTAGAAGCTGATTCAATCCACGTAATCTAACTAATAATTTTGGCAAATAACATTAATTCATTTTGAATTTGATTAGAGGTAAAGTCTTCTCTCTACTCGTTTATGTAATAAAAATGTCTTGTGCATTTATTTAGAACTGAAGCTGTTTGGAATTGTGTAGCCTAAATCAATGAGGGAAGATTACTTTTATTAAATGTTTATTCGGGGGACAGTTTGAATCTTTTAATTTTGAACTTATCAGCTATTATCACTTATGGTTTGAAATTTTAACAGAAACTGGATGTTTTCACGATAAAATTTCAGTTACATCTGCTTTATTGCCACCAAGTGGTTTTGAATCTTAATTGAAACTGAAAGTTTTCCATGTATTTACTTATGAACACTTGGAAAAGGCCTAATATTTTTGTAGTAAGATTATGTTTAAGTACCAGTTTTATTAAACAGGACCCAAGTTTTAAAACCTGAAAATTCAGGTTTTATCGTACGGCAATAATATTATTGAAGCAACAAACAACACGTATGGAATTTTTACAAAGGTGTGTTTATTTTGTCAATTTTATGTGTTTTGTGTTGTGTTTACTGCCTACCCTACACGATGTAGATAGAATAGCACTGTTGGAGCGTTCACAGTGTTCTAAATTCGTTCGAGAGGTTGTAAAATGTGAGTGTTTTTTGTAGATGCTTGTTCAAAGTGAAGAAGGGCGTTTGGAGTGATGCCACTACAATGCGCGTGGTTCAAAATAGAATTCTCTTGGTTTGTGCACATGCTGCTATAAATACTCTGATTGAGTACTAGTTTCATGGCCTGTGTATCTGTCTTAGCTTTGGCCCCACTTTATAGAAATATGGAAATGCTTCATAAATGCCGATTGTTTGTTAGTTGTGTGTGATGACAATAAAATTATGCTGCTTGTAATCCTTCATCATTGGTTGAATAGTTCTAAGTGAGCCTAAGATACTAGTTGGTTGCCAGGTTGTCTTTTCTTAGTTGTGCAAAAGGATCTATTTACCCAAATGAGGAGAGTTCAACACTGAGTAGCGACACTGGTTACAATTGTTTATTATTTTCCTACAAATACTGAAACCACAAAATCTCTTACTTTTCTGTGGCAAACTGGGTTTTAGTAATAAATGACTGAATAGTGAGCTATTCATTGAAGTAATGTTGTGGGTGACAAATTGATTCCTTTTATAGGCTATATATTTACACTGTCATTTGTAAGAAAATTATAAGGAGCAAAACACTACAATCATCAATATAAGAGGATAAAGCAGAAGAGCCCTAACAATAACGTAAGCTAACTAAAAAAACCCTATTGATACATCAGACTTTCATCTGTTGAGTTTAGTTTTTAGGTACATTACATTTTTGGCGGGGCTCTTATGCTTAAGATTCCAATATTTTGTTGATTAATTTGTAACAATAATGTTATTGGATGTTTAAAATTTCCGTGTTCCATAGTTAAAATTGCTATTTCTGGAATTAAATATTTTTCTAATAGCGACCGATGTTATTACGTACACATTTTTATATTTCTTACAATTTATTACAATTGTATTATGCTACAAGTGTATCAAAAAATTATCATCAACTTGTACGGTATTAACAATGTAATTTACAAACTTGAGAACTCGAGTAATGGAACTTGAGTAAAGAACTTGAGTAATGGTATTACGAAATATGAATATATTTCAAATTTAGTAGGCTATTTTACTCCTATTGCACTGAATGAATGTTATTTAATATTAATACTCGAAAATAATCAAGAAATATGTTTTATTTAGGCTGTAATCTACAGAATCATTCAGATTCACACTTTAATGATCTCGAATATTCCCATTTAATTGTCAACCTCCAAATAAAGAATTTATAATATTAAATTTTTAAAATAAATGAAAGTATTAATAACTTTGCAGAACGTGTATCACACTTGGAAATGTGGTTAGGGATCAGAGTACTTGAATGACGAAAATGTTCCTCTGATTAGTGTAATTTGCATCCAGGATAATCCTCGTAGATAATAATTTTCTTTACAATTGTTTACTTCAAGGTCGGGCTTGAATGAGTCAGATTGCTTTAATCAACGGTTATTATGCTCATTTGAAGCTGTACTTCTCATCCTACTCATCGAGGATATCAGATATCCTCCTTTTTATTCGACGAGGAAAAGCTCAGAAAAATTCTTTTCCAAGAATAAATTATCTTTTGAGAATTTAATTATCACGAAATTCTCCAGTTGGAATTATAAAATAGGATATTAGGAGTTAATAGAATAGAAAGTATCTCATATTTATTTAAATAACGGTGACGTGCCCTCAGTTCGCACTTTAGTACAGTGTTTCTTCCAATGACATAAAAATCAAACTCTTTTATAATAGTGTATTAATTTGTGAGAAACAGAACTTCCTTTTACTTTTCGACCACACTTTGTACAATAGGTAGGTTACAATGCCGGCAGGTTTTAATAGGCTGCAATAATGGTGGTAGTGCTGGTAGTGTGCTTTGTTTACAATCAAATGCCTGTGGCCGATTATCAGTGAAGTGAAGATCGGGACATTGCAGCTGTATTGCCTTGTCCAACGTCCCGTTGTTAGTTGACTAGTTGTCTTTGCTCGCATGTCTCATCCAATACCGCTTCAGAGTAGGATGTGTGAATAAATTATTTTTTAACAAAGATTCTGAGCAATCCCTAACATACATTATACTGTATTATTTTGTAGCTACAAGTTGATTAAATAGCCTATCTTAAGAATTTTGCTTTGCCCTGAATTGTGTATTCAAGATGCTTCTTTACTTTAATTTTTCTTCTTGCTAAATCTATTTTGGGCACGCCTGTAGTAGGATCTGATACATGCCTCTTCACTCGTCAATATGAAATATGCATGAAATAATTTTTGAAATAAAAAGAGTTCGTAATTTCTGATAGAGTATGGAAACTTCCAAAATAGTAGGATACTTACATCAGTTGCCAAACTTATTCATTGTTCTTTTTTTGTATTTTTTTATCATGTTGATTTACTTGGAAAGTTAGAGTGTAGCGAACCTTGACTTTTCGAGCATTATTTGCTGTTTTGGGCTACAGTCCAGTCAAATTAGCACAAATTTTGCTCAGAAAGGAAAAAATTCCAAACACGTCAGAAAATCTGGTTCTATGTCCAGAAAAACATGCTGAATAACATACTGAAAGTCCCCAAGAATCCTATAAGCTGTGCTTCGGCTGCCATCTTGGAAAACCAGTAAAATTGTTCAACGTCATTGTGCTTTTTCAAAATTGAGGCCAAACTACTACTGTATGCTTCAGACGAAAAAATTACCCGTCTTTTTTTAAGACAAACATTTTCAATAATTTGACACCGGTTATACCCCTGGGCCTATATTAGGTCCTCGGCTACAATTTATCAATTATTTTTAATTTTTTAGGAAAATATAAAATGTTCTATTTTGAATAATTGAAACAACTGTATCTCACTAATGGCGAGATCTAAGTGTGTAACTCAAAATCCCTGCCTGGGAAAATAAGTTTTCTACAATACAGTATTTAAAACCACTCTCATCTCTTTATCTTCGGTAGTTTTTGAGCTGTAGCTATTTATAAACTTGTATGGACCCCCAAAACTCCTAAAATTTCATTTGAGAGCTCAAATAAATCCCCCAAAAATTTTTACAACTGATTAAATTATTCAAAATAGAAAATTTTCAATTATCCGAAAAAAATACCAATACTTTGTAAAATTAGTGTCGAGGACCTGATATAAGGGTGTAACTGGTGACAAATTATTGAAAGTTTTTCTGTCTTAAGAAATGACACGAGTACCTTTTTTTGTCAAGCATAGTTTGACCTCAATTATTTTGAAAACAGCTAAAAATTGATTGTTGGCGTGGCAAAATTGAAACAATTGTCATAGAAAAGGAAAGTATTGTTTTCTCGTCCAGTCAAATTAGCACAAATTTTCGCGATTGCTAGTTGAATGTTCAATAATCTTTATCGCCTAATTGTCAATGCCGTTTAGCAGGTCAACGGAATATTTGGCATTTTGATCATTTGTTATAGGCTAGCATCAAATTTGAGGTGTTAGTTGTATTATTGTTCATATTCTTGTGCTGTGACTAAGTTCAGTTCGAACTACTGATAGAGTGACTGCAGTCGAATTGTTGATCTCAAGAGTTCGATCGGAAGGCGTGAGAACAGCTGTGACCGACGCAATTTTTATTTGCATAAAATTTAATAACAAGAATACTAAGCACGTAAGCACCGATTCAATTTCTTGAGTACAGAGGGCGTACTCAACTTTATTCGCTTTATTTATTTTTTAGTTGGATGAAGCTTGAGCCTTGTGTGTGGGTGGGTATTCACATCGTCCGTCGTCTTGAAAATTTTGGGTACCATATAAATATGTAGTGTGTCTTGAAAGTGGCTTACAATAAAATATTGTGAGAAATTCAGTCCTGAAATTTGTGATTTGTTGTTAGTTTGGTTCATTTCTGTAATATAGAGTACAATCTATGATGTGATATTACGCATATTTTCTTTCGTTGAATAAATTCTTGGAATTAGACCTGTCTTTTTCCAGTAGAGGTCCGCCTAAACGACAGACACTAGTTGCCATAGAGCTTAGTGCGGATCTACCAGTGTATAGTTTGGATAGAGGAGCCGCGAGAGCAAATATACTAATTTAGATTTTAACCTGTCTAGCTGGAATTTACACCTTTAGATATAAACTTAGCTCATCGACAACGTAGTAGCTCAAGCCACCAAATTAGCGGCTCTGAAAAATTTCGGTTTTGCCAGTTCGTGCTGTGTTCACATTGCTGTTAGAGTTTAAAAGATAATATCACACGAAAGTCGGAAGTAGTTGTATTGAAAGGTCCCTTACGATTTTGCAACATGGCATGATTAGAGTTGCCAATTCGTGCATTGAGGTTGGTGATTCTCTACTATCAACTGCTGGTGTGGTAATCTGCAAATACCGCAATTTTTCAAAGCTGTGTAATTCGTTAGTGTGGACTATAGTGGCAGTGTATATGGCAGTGTCTGCCATTTGTACGAGTCATAGACGTACAGAAACAAAATTGTTTCCTGAGTTGTGTGTCAAGTCCTGATATCCCATTAATCCTTTATTTCAAGCCATCCATTTTAGTACTGGGAGTACTGCATTCATTTTATACTTTCTTTACTTACTTACTTACTTACTTTTGAAGTCTTCTCCAGACGGTCAGTAGACCGGGGAATCGTCCTTTTTTCTTTGGGACACGCCCTGGTGAGCCCAGATTAGTTTTCTTTTATTTTTTTATTTGTTATATACAGTTCATCCTGTTTCCTGAGTCAGGTAAATGTCAGGAGTTTTATTTTAGCTTTCTAAATGTGTGGTCGTCTTTGTATTCTGAGATAGAGTAGTAAGGCCGAGCAAGGAAGTATTTCTTTAGCTCTTTAATAAATTTGCCTCTGTCAGTAATAGTCTTTAGGAAGACCGGCAGCAGATTGTAGTAATACGATCCTGAATATTTTGGCGAGTTACTAAATTTTTTTAGATTGTGCTGAGGAAGGTCTATGTTGTTTCCATATCTGGTGTTATGTGCATGTTGTGTATTTCTCAAAACTGGGCTGTTTGTTGTCGCCAGGATTATTGACTCATGCAGGTACTGTGATATTACTGTGAGGATGTTTAGTCTTATGAATAGTTCCTTGCAATGATAATTTACATTCATACGGAGTATAGTTCGGATTGCTCTCTTTTGAATCCTCAGTATCTTCTCTAGGTTAGCTTGTGAAGTTGAGCTCCAGGCGACAATTCCGTATCTCAAATGTGACGAAAAAAGCGAGTGGTAGGCGGTCATCGAAGTTTTGTCATCAGATATATTTCGTATTCTCCGTATAACATAATACAGCTGATGACAGCTTTTTTGAGAGATAGTCTATATGAATTTGCCAGGATAGATGTCGGTCGATATGAATTCCAAGGAACTTGGTGCTGTCTACTGTAGTCACAATTTCACCTGCTTGTTGCTCCTCCAGATTATTGTTTTTTGGTGTAAATTTTACATGAACTGTTTTCTTTTTATTAATAGTTAATTTGAGTTTATTGCAGATTGTGGTTATTTCTTCAAGTGTTGAGTTTATTACGTTTTTGGTTTCTGTATTTTTATTGGATGGAGTCAATATGGTGGTGTCATCTGCAAAAAGTATACAACTTTTTTTTCTCATCAAGCTGTTTTGGCAGGTCATTAACATATACCAAGAAGAGTAGGGGCCCCAGGATTGATCCTTGCGGTATACCTCTATTCATTTTTCGGAGTGAAGATTTATATGTGATTATGTTTGTTTGGGTAAAATGGTCTATTTCAACATATTGTACCCTATCTGTTAGATATGCTTGGATCCATTGTAGTGCCTTCCCCTCAACTTTCAGTTTTTTTAATTTAGTTATTAGAATATCCCAGTCAAGTGTGTCGAATGCTTTTTGAATGTCTATGAAGAGGCCGGGGGCTGTCTCATGGTCATCCCACAGCTTACATATGTCATTGCAGAGTTCCGCAATAGCAGTCGATGTACCAAGTCCTCGTCTGAAGCCGTATTGCCGCCCAGTCAATAGGTTATTGCTTTCCAGGTGAAGTACCAGCTGGTCATAGACAGCACGTTCAATGATCTTAGATGTTGTAGGTAAGTTAGCAATAGGCCTAAAGTTCTTTGGGTCAGTCCTATCCCCTCCTTTATATTTTGGGTAAATCTTTGATATTTTTAGGCTTTTTGGCACTACTGCTTGTGAAATTGATATAGCAGTGAGGTTGTTCAGATACTGTACGAAAGTGCGCTTTGAGTTCATTCGATAGGAAAGTTGAAATTTGTCTACTCTTTGTTTTTTTAAAAGTATAGTAGAAATGAAGAGGATAAAATTGAGATCCGCGCCAAATGATTGCTTGCTTCGCTGTGTGCTAAAAAGTAACCGACCACAATGGCAAGGTCAATGACCTCTGTGCTAGCAGCTCACCGCCTCTATATTGTGACTGAGTTGTTTGAATGTTGAGAGCTGCTTGCCGTTCCGCGTTCCGCTGCTTCAGGCTCAGTTCAGCCATTCTGTTGGGGCGTGGCTTCCAAGTGAAAACTACATTCATTCATTGTTCTGTTATGAACGTTGTGAAGAGCAAATTACAACTGACTCCTGTTCAAGTGGACTAACTTACTCCTTATACTGTATATGTAGTGTTTGAAAGTATTCCAAAAAATTCTGGAAACTAGTAACTCTATCTGGAAGAGTCTGGAAAGTTGTTGAAAACACTAGAACTAAAAACCTGAGTAATAGGTGTGAGAGAGACATTCAGGGAGAGAGGAGAAACAAGTGTCAAATTACAACCTCTTCGCAGCACTTGCCATCAATGAATGGAAGCGATGTTTGGTTTACAAAACAAGTAGTGTTGACTTGTTTTTCTCGCATTCACAACACTATTGTAATCTAGATGAACGCTAGATCTCTGTAGACGATTGCTAAACTAGTTGCTAGACAACAGTTACACGAGTCCAGCCAAGTACTCACTGTACTGCACTAGTATTATAGTGGGGCCTAGCCCTAGCTCTAGTGTGGCAAGAGTCGCAGATTGATCTACGAGGGCGCTCTAGCATAAGACGTGTATATTTGGACAAATAATAATTGATAATAGGTAGGTTGATTGAATAATAAAATCGGAGGTCACATTATTATTTGTTGGATGTTTGTGGTACTTGAATGGTATGGTGTTCAGTATCGTATAGTATTTTTTTTATTGCCGATGATGCCCACATGAATCTGAAGACTTTTGCGTGGGTAATGAATGAAGTGAATGATGAGAAACATCCATGGCTGAATAAGATTCGAACCCAAGGATGCAGGAAACGAAGCCGGCTTGAGCCTTATCTTATCTCAGACAAGCGATCAAACCAACTGCGCTACCAGACCCGCCAAATTTATAGTAGAATGTTTAGTATAGTAATGAATAAATGGTGTACAGTATCTGCTTTCAAGTTTTTCTTTAAAACGTACTTGCCGCAAACTAGGCTTAAAAATAGTTTCTACTTCGTGGCCTACAATATTACGACATGAGAATAGTTCATGCTAATATTACACATCCTTGGCCCACCTGACAACCGAAATAACGCGTAAGATTTGTAGACTGTACAAGACAATCTACAAATTAGAACTGTTTTTTCGGCCTTGCTTTTTTCACAGACCATAATAAATAAACGAAGCTAGGACAGCAAATGGTACAGTACATGACAGACGAGATGGCCAGTCTACGACATCCCTATCTTTGGGGCGTAGACTTGTCATTCCATAGTATTAATTTTTAGTAGCTCAATTTATTTCTACATTTAGAGCTCACCGCAGTGATGTTATCAGACGGGGGCGCTTCTCTGACAGTCTGCTACTCCTACTGTTACGTTTTTGATTCTTATTTAGCCTGGCATACTTTGTGTAATCATTCACTTGATTACACATGCACAAGTCTCAGACATATCCGCAAACAAACTCATTACACTAAATATACTTTCACATACATAACAGTATTTATTTATCAATCGCCTCATACAAAACTGTTATCTAGAAGAAATATTGACAAGCTGTGTTAGAAACAAAATTGTGATGTTGGATTTTAAAATTATCTTGACGTCATTAGTGTTGATACAATGGTGTTGGTAGTAGGTCAGTCGGAATTTTAGCGGAAGCTGTGGTGTGTACGTTGGGTGCCCTTGCAGCTTCCTAGATGGTGGTAAAATTTCTCTCATTCTCTCTCTCTCTCTCTCTCTAATGTCAGTGCGCCAGTTTTCTGGCTTATCGATTTGTAGGTTCACCGGGGGTTGTTGCCCCCCTTCCACCCTCACACCACTGCATCAATTTGGGAATTTGGCGAGTGGTTTGGGTGAGGGTGAACGCCATCACTACTCAGACACTGACTTTTATCCATCTCCTATTTGCTTTTGGTGGGGTGTTGATTTTAGATGAGAGTGAGTGAGAGAGTGTTATTTGTCTAGTAGTGTTATTGAACGCATTGCGGCACTAAGTGCATCATTTATTTTTGTTTGTCTTGAAAAAATCTGAATTAGATTGTCAATTAGTGCAAAACAACATGATTTGATTGAAATTTGTTCATAAGGTAAAATTTGAATGAAAAGGTAGTAGAAAAAACTGTATTTCCTTAACGCACCGCTGAGAAGAATGAGCCATCACTCAACAGGGTGCGATTGAGCGTTTCCGTCGTTGTTGATGAAGGGGGGCCCCTGCACCCCTGACCATATTTTGGAGTTCCAAAGTTCAGATTCGACTCAGCGCCTAAAAATGCATGAGAATACATTTCCATAACTTTGATAAAAGAACTTCTAAATGCTTTTCCAGGTATCTCTTACTTACAGAACTTAGTTACTGGCCTAATAGCGCTATTCAGTGATTTAGGCTTTTGCAGATCTTCAAAAAACTTGGCAAAATTTTCAAATTTAGGACTTTTCTGGAAGAAAATTAATTGAATGATCTAAAATATCTTTCCTAATAACTTTTAGGTGTTGAGCATTTACAAGATGAATAAGGTTTCGATGGATTACCTGTAGATGATGCATCGAAACCTGTAGATGACTCATTTTTCACAAAGCGGGGTAAAAATACCTAATTTTTCATGATTCGTTGTGAATGAACGACTAAACCGATTTGGTATTGTTGTACATCAATCGACGTAAATTATATATATATATATTTTTTTTTTATTATTTTCGAATAGAACAATGTTTTTAATGCGGTAAATAGTTTTCGACAAACTGAAAAAATTGCCAAATTTTGGGGTTTTTGGCTCCCCAAAAGTTATGCACGGCCAAGAAACTTTTGCTAACTCAGGATTCTCTTTCTTAGAATGCCTAGAGTGGATTAAAAAAGTCTCAGCTTTGTACCAATTTTTGTCCACCATGTCTAATTCGCCTGGGCTGTCAATGCAACCGAATGTTAAAGTGACAACAGGCTTAAAGCCCAATACTCTGCTTCTATTACTGAATTTCCAACATGAGTCCAAATAGTTTTAGGTTTACATTATAATAAAGTTTATGTAACTTGAATCTCTTTTTTCAATTTTTAAAGTCTCAGAAACCTGAATACTTATTCAAATGTTTCTGTCTTTTTTTTTTTTTTTTTTTGGGAGGATGATGCCCACAGGTCTGAGACCTGTGCGTGGGTAATGAATTGGATGATGGTGATTGATGAGTTGGACCTACAGTTTTAGGTGGGTTCCGAACCACCGGGAAAAGATTTTACAGCAGAGAACAGTGTTAAAAAATCAAGCACAGTGAATAAATTATTCTAGTAAGCCAGAATAATTTATTCACTGTGCTTGATTACATTATATATATGCACATAGATTAGACTTTAGAGATTTCATAATATACTGTAATTAATAAGAATACCGTTAAACATATACTAGTAAACGAGACAGTAGATACCTCTTGCATGGGCCAGTAGGAATGTGGTCTTTGCATAAAAACATTAAGGAACTGTGAACTAAACCGGTTTCTGGTTCGCTCTTAATTTTGTTGAGATGAAGAGTTGATTGTAATCATGCTAGGGTTAGTGGCGAACCTCCATGAGTCCAAAATACCATTTTCGAAATATTTCATTCAATAAAAATGAAATTAAGGTTCAGTGTTGCGTTTAATGTATTCAAATGACTACGATATCCTAATTGTGTCATTCGAATATTGATATTTTTGAGTATGATGTATACAATAATGTTCTATGGTCAATAGACCGAGTGCTTGCACAGTGGAGCATCCAATATTAGATCATCATTACCATCGCACAGTGCATTATTATGGTTTGCTGGTATTAACGCTTCTCCATTCTGTCCTACACCATTCTACTGCATGTGTTTGATTTTGCGATGGTGATTATTGGTATTATTATTATTGTTATTATTGGTGAGTGGATTCTCCATTGTACAAGCATCCGGTCTAGTAACCATGTACGTATTGTACCATATTATTTTTCATGTTTTCTATTGCAGTATTAATGTATTCTTATATATATATCTTGAGAAAAATGCAAATGCATACCACTTAAGCATCAAGGTAGATTATTGCAACTGAGACCCTATTTTAAAGATGCCTGTAGTCTGTAGATGACGATTATGAATTGTAATGAAGACACAGTTAATGCATAGGAATGCATTAATACATGTTAATACAATTACAAATTGTTATTACAAACACAATTAAATACATGTTAGTACAATTAAGTAAAAATGTACTATATTTATAGAAATTTGATTCGGTTTGTTTATTTCATGCTTACAATCATCAATTAGATCAGTGTCAATTTCCATTATTTTGAAATGTAATAAAATGTATTCAATATTGTACATAATCACAAATTTGTGTTCTTGCAAAAAAATCAACTGGAGCTTTTCAAACTGAGGAAATATATTTCGTTTGATACTTCATTAGTTGGTTGTGCTTTATAAAAACATCAAATTCAAATTTTTATTATTGAAATTTTGTTTGTAGCTTCTACTGTATTTTTGCTATTTTGTCTGCAGTAACATAATATGCTTTCACCGAAGCTTACCTACTGTCCCTGTTGGATTTTTTCATTGTATTTGTATTCACTTTAGATTTATAAAAATTGACAAAGACAGTATAGATGACTACATTTTAATACATCAATACACACAGTACTTGGTGTACTGTGGGTCGTCTGACGATGCTCTATACAACAGACTGAAACGGCCGTCACGCCAAAACGTGAGTCACAATTTCCACTTGAAAGTGTTTTTTTTTTTTTAGTTTTTATAATATACTAGTGGAAAGATATAATATACTAGTGTACAGAACTTTTCTGGATTATTTCTCAAGTCCTCATAATGGGTGAAAAATGCTCCCTTCGTACTCCTGTCACGTAAAAACGGATGTATCCAGAATTTGCTATTTTTACGTACTTCGTGCACGCAGTACAACATCCGCCAACAGTCCTACTTCTTCCACATACATTATTTAACTGGTGATTCTGGTGTAGTCGAGTGGTGGCTGTAGTGGTGTCTGGATTGTGCCGACACTCCTGATGGTGGCGCGGCCAAGGTGGCCATAGTGCCGCAGTTGCTGGGTGTTTCCATCTCCAGTCGACTTTTCATGCTACCAGTGCACTGTGGCCCAACCATGGATATATAAGAACACATCGATATGTTAGTGTTCTTATATATCGATGGGCCCAACATAGACGTATCACGCTGTAGCTGTATTGTATTTTGTCTAGTCTGGCTAGATGCCAGTAATAGACTACCTGCGTCATAAATGTGTGTCATTTGTATTTCAATAATATTCAGTCAGTCGAGGTCACTATTTTTTCTCTATCAAGGTCGTAGGTGTTGTTTTTTTGTTATTCATTGAAACTGTTAGCATGGTCTTATCGCCTTATCTCCTGTCATTCAGCAGCCATTTATCAACATTTCCTTATTATTTTAGTATTTCAATATTTTTTTGCTTGTCAGTTTGCCTAACTTTTTGAATTGTGAATGGGCCAATATGCTCAAAATCAGTGAGATTTCTATCCTCTTTGTAAAGAATAGATAATGAGGGTTTCTAGATTGAGAGAGTCCTATTGTTATTAGGAAAGTACTAACCACCAAAACGTATGATCTAGTACTGTAGAGTAAGAGTAGGTAACGTGCGCGCACAGTGTAGCCTCCAATACTCGACTCTCCATAACTACCATCGCAAAATCAAACATATGCTGTGGAATGGTGGTATTCACGCTGCTACAATCTGTCACACACTAGTCCGCAGTATTTATTTGATTTTGCGATGGTAATTTTGCTCAAGTATTAGATGCTACACTGAGTAATGTGCAAGCACCGTGCCGGTGCCGTTATGTTGTCTCGATTTTTAATTTTATAATGTCAATCTTAATTCTATGATCTACAATATTTTCCAACATTTTGAATTTTCAATTTTAATCATAATTCTGGAATTATTTAATTATTGATTTTTACAATTATTTTATTTTCTTGGGCTACTTGAAAATCTTTTTCAATTTAGCCGATATATTTTTTCCATTCCTGATTCAATCAATCAATTTTCATTATTTAAGACACGATAAATGTACCTGATCTTATGTTAAAATATTTTTTAACTTTAACCATGGTTTTGTATTCTTAATTTATACCTTTTTATAGTAATGTACACTGTACATGCAATGTACTGAGTCTTGGAAACATGCTGAGAAGAGGAGCAGTCTATCTGTATTGACGCGGACGCTGTAATGACGGAACCGCGCCGTTTGTGGTAGTGGCGCTGTGGAGAGGAAGCTCAGCGTTGGCAACTCTGTAATCGTGTGACGTCATCGCTCTTAGCGCAGAGCTCAGAGGAGTGCTCACACACAGGTCGTTCGACCTCTTTAGTGCAATGTTGCCAAGTCTTCGCATCACGGCAGCGTCGCGTAATAAGAATAATGGCAAGGATGGCTCAGTGGGACTCCAATTGAATTCCTTTCTTCTGTCTCTCTCTCTGCTCACCTGTTGAACTACTCTACTATTATAATCAAAGTAATAATTTATTGTTGGAAGTTGGACTGCAGTCGGGCTGCTGTTGGGCTGGAATCGGGGGTTTTGTTCAATAATTATTTCCAGGAGTTGGTTGACTATTGATGAAATTGGTAGTAAAACTTGGCATCGGTCTATTTTTGACTGTGTCGTTTGTTGACTAAAACTAAGTTTAATTTATTGGTTGTTGTTTGAGCTGGACTTGCTTCATTTTCTAGGCTCTATCTCTATGCTATAAAATGTTAATTGTATGGCTTCAATTTGAAAGTGATTAATTCTTCAAATACCACTGTTTCAATAAGACTATCAATTGATCCATATTGATTTACATTTTGAAGAATAATTAAAATCTTCATAATTGATTGAACGTATTATTTAGACAGAATAGCATTATTTAAATCAGATTTATAAATTGAACTAACATTAGTAGACCTCACTCGCCCAACACTCCTCATTCAGAGGGGGATGATATTTTCAATAAAGTTCAAGAGCACTTTCGACTCAATTTTCATTGCTTAATCCTTCATTGATGATAAAAACTGCAAAACTCAATATTTGAAAAGGCCAACAAATTTTACTTCCCCCTGGAACACACTCCCCTTATGTCTCTATTAGAGGATCACAAATTTCTGGAATGGAAGTCTCCAGAGGTTTTATGCTCTACCCGATAAGGGGAAGAAATTTCAAATTATCTCAATATTTGAGTTTTTTAAATCTTCTCACCCCCACCCAGTCATCAGTAGTTCACTGTCAACCTTCTTTTAGAGTCATCTTCGACTTCCAATCGAGAAATTATCCACAAAATGCTTTTTTTGAAAAAGTTATTTTCATCACCCCTACTATCCCACCAAATGCTCAATTTATCTAAAATATAGTGTATACCATTTCATTCAGCTCAAAAGGCTCCAGCAAAACAAAGAAATGTGAAAAATCTCAATATTTAAGGTTTTCAAGATTTTGAACCCCCCTCAATCGTAGGTTTAACGATTTTTTCACTGATGAAACCGTCTCAAGTTGTCTTAATTTTAATTTAAAACCACCCGCACCCAAATCAGGTACTCCAATAATCGGGGGTAAATTGGGCAACCTAAAAAGATGTGAGGGGAGGGCTTTTTTTATTAAACCTTTTACGTAAATCCCTCGGCCTAGGAATATGGCACATTCATGTAAAATTTCATGACCATCGGTCAAGACGTTCGGCCGTAATCGTGTAGGCTACATCAGGCAGACAGACGAAATGCAGAGCGGTCGAGTTAAAACTAAAACCTCACTACGTACGGTCAATCAAATGATTACTAATGTAGTCAGATTTGAACGCTGTTCATGTTTGAAGAAAATGATTATTCTGTAGCTGATTGCTGTGGGATAGTGACATGCCAATCTATTTTATGGTTAATCTATCGTATGGAAAGCATATCGTATCATAATCACTACTACTTCAATCATAAAAATTCAAGCGATAGAAAGGTTTCTTACTTGAAATGATATCATTAACAGTTGAAAGCCTATGTACACTAGATGATACAAAGTTGATACTATATTAAGAATTTCATTGATATAACAAGCTACATCAATGAAAATGAGTTTTCATCATACACTGTATTGTAACAGTGTTACACTGTTTTGCATTCATTTTTTATAGTCACTGTTTTTTCTAATTGTCACAGAACACAAATTACAATTTAGTTCTTGTTCATGAGCTCTAGCTAGATAAACTTAAATGTTCGAATTTCAATCAATTGTATATTATATTTTGTATTAATATTATTAATTTATAATCTTATATCAATTAAATAGTTTATTTTGAAACTGAATATTGCGTATGAACATACTGTAATGTGGGGGCCGAATAACCTGATCTGGGGGATAACAAATTACAAACTAATTTTATATGTTCATTACTTCGATGTATAGCTACTGCGAAATATTGTCAAAGATTTTACTTGAAAATTGTACATGTAATTTGTAAATTGTTATGCATCTCGGAACTAGTATTGGCCCTTGATATTTTACTGGTACTTGTACTCTGGTTGGGTTGACACAATGTGATTGAGCGTCTCAAATTTGGAAGGTTAGGTGGCAGGAGCGAGCAACTTGCACAGCCAAGCCAAGCAGCCAGTTTGCTTTTGTTAGTTGTTTTGTTTTCCCACGAAGAAATTCGGCTAGCCAGTTTGTTGAATGGAGGGGGGTGGGAAGCGACCTTGAATACATAAACACAGACGACTACAGATTTGACCACCAGGTCGACGACCCTCTTCTCCTAAATATTTCTCCTACTCTTTTTCTTGTTCTTTTTATTTTGGCTGGGCCACCGAACCGTCATCAGCCTCCTCCAATCAAACTCTTCTTCGCCCACACTGTCAAAACAAAAATAAGATAAAGTGAAGAAGCATAACTCTCGCATACATGAAAAAACAGACGAGAGCATTCCAAGAACTGGAATGCTCGGACGAATTCTCATCGATGGTCGCTTGTTTTCATAAAGGAAGTAATTTTTTTTGAGCATATAATTAGTTGAAAGGTAGGCTTTATAAATATAATGACATAAAAGGCTGAATGCAACCTTTTCAGCATGATATCACATGAAAGTATGGTATCACATGTCAGGGTTAGCTAGAATCAAATGGAGGGAATCTATAGTCTGATTAACGACAGTAGACTGTTGGTTTTAACTATGCATACCATTCCATTAGTAGATGAGTCATCATCACTATTATAAGAAATTGAGGGTTTCAAACTAATATTGTGGATGATTACTATAATCGGTATTATAATTAGAATGTAATTCGTTACTACTAAGAATCGCAATGAATTGCAAATGTAATCAGATTGGAGAGGGAGATAGAACGACAAATTGGCATAGTGAGAACACAAAATTACTTCAAATTACAAATTTTAATTTAGAGGATGCTTCGTGATTCTTGACTGCTCATTGTGAACAATAATCAAGCAGGCAATTTCAGTGCAGGTAAAAATAATAAAAATAGAAGGGGCAAAATAATGATAATAATGATGGCAGTGTATGCGCGCGCGCACACACACTGACAGCAGTTGGCTTGCGAGGGCGAGCTCAGCTGAGAGCTGTGTGGGCAGTGCCGTGCTGCAGCATGTCGTAACTTTTCTGATCAAGGTCACCGTCTCACCTCATGTTGTCATGCATGACCTTCACGCCTCATCCTGCCTACCTATTGCATCCAGTTCCTGGTGCAATGGGGCAATGTGTTCAATCCTGGGGCAATGTGTTCAATCCTGGGGCAATGGGACAATCATAGTGCAATGGTTTACATGCAGAAAGGAGGCAATAAACATTAGAAACGGCTGAAAATATAATGGTGAAGTAATTTCAAAACCATCGCCAACAACGTTATCGATGATCTATAAATTTGGCTAGTAAAATATTAGAATTGAACATTTTTGAATTATCGAATTGTTCATTGTAAGAAGGACATACTTCAGAAGATGTTTATTCTACGGGATAAAAACTTGTTGGGATTGGCTTCGTGAATATCATTGGCGTAATTTAGTAATTTAAGTAAATTAATTATAATATGAGTATAGCGTAATTTAATTTATTATCAACTTAAGCGGTTGTCAAAGTAGATTGTTCTAATACATCACCTTTATGTAACAACCAAGGAGATGCATGCATTCTCAGAGGTGGGTTTTCATTGATTGTAGTGTAATAGTGAAATTTATTGCAATAGTGTAATGTATTTGGTGGTGGTTTTCAGTTCTCCGTTGAGAACCAACTATAATAGAAAAACTATTCCAGGTCATATTCTATGCTATAATATAGCATATCAAGTTTTTTTTTTACTGATGATGCCCACATGAGTCAGAGACTTGTGCGTGGGTAATGAGGTGTATGATTACACATAAATGCCTGACGGTGGAGCGGGATTCGAACCCACGACCGCTTAAACGACAGCAAGCTGAAGTTGTAACGCCCCAACCAACTGCGCTAAGCGGCCCGCCGCTCTATATTTTCCTTTGTGTAAATTTGTTCAAAAGTGAAGTAATTAGTAATGAGTGATGAAATAGCATCTAGAACGGTTTAGAGTGGACATTTTGACTATTAAATTCCCATCTAAATATGATGCGTTTGTTAAAACGATGTGTAACTTACCTAATCCTAGGTACAGTACTTTATCTACTGGGGCGAGAGCATTGAGATTCTAGTATTCTACCCGCATTCTGGTGCATGCTACCATTGAGATGTGATATCAGCTAAGATCATGGTAGCCTACAGTACAGTAATAATTACAGTATTATTATCATCATATACGTAGTATATGGTGGCCCTCATCAATACACATTAGACAAAACGGGCCAGCCAGATGGTACACACATCTTGTGCTCACTAGAAAAAACACGTGCTGCACATTCCTCTTCTTCATCCTTTCTCCTACACCATATTTTTCGTCGTTTCTTCTTCTATTTCTTCTTTGTAGCACGCGCCACGGCAGCTGATTTCGACTGCTTGTTCTTGTCTTTGTGTCTTTCTTGAAGAAGGGAGAAGGCAGACACGGCTGGCATGCTATGGGCTCGTTTACTCTATACACGATGTAGTTTTAAACAGAAAAGTATATTCACAAGGTGATTTCAAGAAGAACAAGAAGATAATTGGAGGGTTGAGATGAAGATGAAGGAAAAGAGGAAGAAGGGCTGAAGGGCCAATTATCCCAGGGTGTTTGAGTGATTATTGCTGAAACTGATGGATATTCGTCAACTGTCCTGCGACAATTGGTCGGCTTTCCAACTGATGAAAACAAGCCTCAGGCCTGTATTTATGAACCAACTTTTAGTTTTCCTTAACTCAAGGTAGACTTATAAGGTATTCAAAAGACTTTACAAATCACACTTGAGTTAATGAAGCCTCAATGTAGGTTCATTAATATGGCTCTCAAGTACAAGCAGAGATGGCTATGTCAACTGCAAATTCTATTTTATTATTTCCGTAATCAAATCATTAATAACAATAGAATTTGAATTAATTTATTCTCACTAAATTCCTAGATCCATGTCTATTTGCATCAAATTTGGAAGACGCTGGCTAAATAGTGATTTTTATGATACGGTTGAGCGTTAATTGGTTAGAAAGGTACAGTAAAGCCAATGGGTTTGCTTTTTGCGCTGCTTTGTTTTTTTCAAGCCTAATAAATCGTTTCCCCTTCACTTGCTGTGTTCATTTTTACAACTGTTACAACAATAATTAAAAACATTTATAAATGCTGTTATATCATGTTACCTGTTCTAAACATTTTTCCTACAGTGTGTCTTGTCATTTTTTTGTGGTGTATCTTGTAAATAGCATTTATAATTAACATTATTTTCGTTCTTCTTTTTCCAGATGGGTGATCGAGGATTTCCCTCAACTAAAACTGCCTTTAGAAAACAATATTCTTAGCGATTATGACACCAAAAGGTAATTCATCATTCATTTATCTCAACTAAAAGTGATACATTTGTAATTTTGCTGATTGAAATATTGACTGGATATTTTATGCCTCTGCAAGTGAGATTAGTACTTGCTTGGAATCAGTTCTCTTCACTTGGTAGTTAGATTCTAATATTTTTCTAACCATCGAAAAATCAAACAAGCTGGGGAATGTTGGTAGTCACGCATGTGACATACACCAATCCACTGTATGTATTTAATTTTGCGGTGGCGATTATCATATTATTCCCAAACATGTTTTGTTTGGGAATATCGCAGTTATTCAGAAAGTTATACATTTATTGCAATTGCACGAGATTTTACAGGCTATGAATTTTAATGCGTATAACGGGGCTTGAGGTGAATTATCGCTATTCTAGTACTATAATCAGTTTGAATTTTAATTTAACCTTGAATTGAGATGCGTAGTTACTTGACACGCGCATGATTTGTATCAGAATTATGATAATAATAATAATAATAATTGTTTTACAGAAAATGAGTCAGCTATTTTTCAGCAATCAACATCTTTCTAATTAATTCCCAAAACGTTAGTTCACAAACGCTGTGAATAACTTTCTATTCAATTGGTGGTTGATAGTTAGCGGCTATCTACGATTTTAATTTTTCTTACTAAAAATATTACGTTTTTCTCTGAAAGGTATATTTATTACATTGCAAGCTAATGTAGGCCTATGTAGACTGCCATTAACGTTGAATCATTTGCGCATTAGATATGTTATCAGCTTGACCTAATTTTGCAGTTTTCTTTTTTTGCAGTTAATGATAATAGTTATCAGTCTAGCGTATTTCTAAAACTTTGTTGAGTTTCTGTGCATTCTCGTTGTGGAAATTCTGTCTGTTGATGTTGTGGGGCTACAAAATAATAACCTTGAACCTTTTATTAATAAAGTTGTCCATACTTTTCGTTATCATCTAGTTCGACTAGACTAGTCTTTGCTCAAAAAGTAGGCTTACCATTCGTCTGGGATTTCCCCGGACAGTCCGGGTTTCAAGCTTGTTTCCGGGGAAATGCCCGGGGTTGATATTTGTCCGGGTTTCTTGCAGGTATGGGGAAGAAGCACCTGAACGCGTTTTGAAATGTTTGTATTTTAATTGTTAAGAATGTAAACCCAGTATTTTCTACGTATAATTAATAAATAAATTATCACTAACATTTTTTAAATAAAAGAACATATTATTCTAACATGTTCGAGTATTCTATTAATTCTATTCTCCCCTGCTGGTCTAGCATAAAAACATAAAGTATTCTCAACACACCTTGATCTGCTCTCTATACAGTGTCCGGGGTTGGCTCTTAAAATTTATGGTAAGCCTATCTAAAGAGAGTACTCTCTGGAATAAAATTCTTCCTTGCAAAGGATATTCTTTTCAGAAGAAATTAACAAAATGGACATGTTCACATAGATTTTAATTCAATAGGTGATTGGTTACGTTACTTCATCACATAGTGTCAGCGTACCTGCTCAATTTTTATGTGTAAATTTTAAATATGAATGAATTATGCAATTTAAAAAAAAATACAATAACATATCATAGTTTCATTTCGTTAATAAATTGCATCACGTTTTTAAAATCTTCCAAAAGTTTTTCATTTTGGATTTATAAAAACTATTTTTCTTCTTTTATTCATGTAATAATAATTCTATGTTTTACCATTTTTTAAACTTGGTATTTTGTATGTTCCAGCTACCCTAGTATGAAATCCCTCTGCGATAGATTCAATAGAGCAATAGACAGCATGGTTAGCATGGTGAGTTTTACAAATTATAAAAAACTTATGATAGTATGTAATATACGATTAAGTAGGGTTACTATTTCATTAGTCTGATCATTTAAATGTTATCCGTCAACATTTTTCAAATTTAGATTAATATTGATTTAGAAATTAATTTTGCAAACATTGTCAGCTTCAAAATTTTGTTCAAACTGGCGAGAACTTCTAGATACGGATGGTACAGTGCAGACAAGTGTAGATGGAACGATGAGGCAACACTGTTGCCAAGCTCAACTTTTGCTAGTGGTGTAAACTCACCTGACACTGATCTTAGCAAGTATGTCGCTCTCCCAGTGTGAATGGCAAGGTTTCTATTTATTTTCGATAAAGATGGTCTAGATTGTAAATAATTGTTGTCATGTATAATTAAATTGATGCCTCAATTCAGTGACAGTGGCAGTTCATCTATTTGTAGTTGTTGGGGAATTTAGAATGATGCAACAGATGTTCGGGATTCGCGTTCACAGGATTGCCAATAATTATTCTATTTTTGACTAGTTGTAGACGTATTAATGACATGACGATGAATGGCAGAACAGTGCAATAGTAGGCTTCGGCGGGGTCTCTTTCTGTGCTATTTGATGCTAGCCTGTAACCACAACAACAACAACGTTTATCGATTGAGTCGTAGGTCGTGGGGTTGTCGAGGTGAATGCTAGGGGAGGCTGGCTCCCACCCACTATTTCTTTGTTTACCAATGCCTGGTTCAATGGCATGGAGTGTATTGAACGCGTTCAACTTCATCAGATTTAGAATGTAGTTTATTAAGGTTTATTTGTTGTTTCAATTGATTTGTTTATTTTGCAAGATATACATATCTTCATTTCATTCTTCATTTGCGCAATCTGCCTTATTTGACCAATGGACTGTTCCACGAGGGAATAGTGTTAACTCCATCCAACCAATAATGGGCCAAACAGCTGTGGCCAATAGGGAGAGAAGGTCGTCGTGCCACATGTGACCCTTCCTAGTTCACGGTCAGTCTGAAGTCAGCGGGTCCATTCTCGCTTTTGCTTGATTTCAGTTTTTTTTGGCAGTTTGGATTGTAAATTGGCCCGACCGTGACGTCACTGACTCAAGAGGCGGCGCCTCACCCTATTCTTTCATAGAGCAGGCCATAGATGTTGTTTAAAATGCTCTCATATATTTGCGAAGTAGAATCATCAAACTAGCATTCACATTTTTTTATGGATAATCATTTCCATGATATGGAAGATGAGCAAGATAGAAATTGTGTTATTCAACAGCCTAGAAATGGGAGAGATTAAGAAAGAACTTCCGAAGAAGAGTCGATATGATGACTGGAGGATGTTTAAGTGCGGTTTGGTAAGGCAGTAGGTAATTATCATGTGTGCAGTAGGCTACACGTGTCGTGTCGTTACCAAGTTTTCGTGTCGTGACTTGATCGTGAGGGCATTTACCTTTGTGTGGCCGGGACAACGTTAGGTGTCGTGAGGTGAGGTGATAGAGCAGCGTGACATATGTTGGATGCTGATAATGGTAAAAGAGTGGGGGTAAGTTGAGGATGACCTTCTATTTCCTTCTTTCTTCCTTTTAGCTGTTCTCTTTCTTCATCACAACAAACGGAAATACCTCTGCTAGGATATTTCTGTTTTCAGGGAGTTCGAAGGTATTCAAATATATTTTTCCTACTTTACTTCCACATTAGCCTAAGACTTGTGTGTGGGTTAAATTATGTTGAACGATACAATGCTTTTGGGCCTACAGTTTTCGTTGGGTTCTGAGCCACCGGGGAAGTGATAAAAAAGTAGAAACGTCATGTTTTTTCTGCCAGTCACCCTTCCAAGCGATAAAAAGACTGAACATTACGATCGCCCTGACACCGCGCGGCTATATTTACCCTATGCAGATAGTTTGGAAACATTGCTGAGTAACAATAATTAATAATAATCATTGCTGAGTGAAAACAACATAGAGGTCGGCACTATTGAAATGAAAGAACGTTTATCTGTTGGTGGATTTAAACATTTAGCTACAGTACTGCTTTAACGTTAATTGATCGTAAACATGCTTAAGAATATAGCCTAATTAATTTGAAAGAATTTATCAAAATGTACACAAAAAATACAAATGGAACGGCTTCTAAATCGGCGGGTGAGTAGAGTTGCGTTATTGTAAACCTACGGCCGGTCAAGAAGTGAAAAATAGAATTTTGAATATTGGAAATCTTTGTAATGTTCTGCACTATTGTCGTATTTTTTTAAGTTTATTGGATTATTAGAAACAGTTAACTATGTAAATTACAGATCATGTATATTTCTGAGCCAGTCTTTTAAACTGTTACTTGGATAATTAAAACAAATAACTATACAGATTATATAGACGATTGTTTTGATAATTTCTGAGCCAGTTTATAAAAACTGTTACTCTTATTCTAGGCTTTATGAATCAGTGTCTGAATTAGTATTCTGTTATAGTGCTCTGAATATTGTAAGCTGCAATATATAGCTCGACTTTGGCTAGCTGTACTGTTGCGTACAGCCAACATTCGACGTTGACCTGGTTTCGCTGGTGTAAATTTGTTTGATCTTGGCCGTAGTCCTCACAACTACTAGCTCTGTAGATGTAGAGTTGTAGACAGTACTACGACAAGACAGTACTAGTACTACGACAGGCCATTCGGTCTATCCTATCTATGCACTCTGCATTGCAAACGTGTTCTGAGTGTGGATCCAATATGGCGACCATGTGAAAATCTTGTACCTCATTGCTCAATTATTGCCATTTCCACGCTGGTTCAGCATCAGAGGCATGCGTCATATTGTACGTGGAGCATGCATCAGGTGCTTGTCGCTATGTACTGTGCTAAAAACATTGCAAGGAAGAGGCAAGTTGAAAGAAAAGTGGCACAAGTGTGGATATAGGAGAACACTATTCACAAGTAGCAGACTATACTGTTGCAATATTGTCCTTCCCATCTAATGCATTTTAATGGCCATTACAATGGAGAAGACATTCACTTTTGTGACCGGTCAAGGTTGCGTGTAATCGGGTTGAAGTTGGGCTTTTCTTTTTGCTATTTCTAATCTTTCTGTTGGACGATCCTATTGAGGTTGTAAAATTGTTCCATAATTAAAAACAAATAACGTCGAATTACTTTGTACAGTTTGACAACATTCATCCCCATTCAGTTCATTAGATGAGTAGCGATTAGATATAAAATGATGAAATCTTCAGCCTCACCCAGGTAGGCACGTATAAGACAGTTGTAGACAATGTGAACCACTTGTCTGCTCTGCTGCCCTACAGTCACACTGTGGGGTCCAAGAAGCCCCATTTCAAAAATGAAGAATCACATATCCCATTTTAATACTCCATTCTTGCAATGACCTACAGAGCTCCTCTTGTGGTTGTCCATCAGTTGAACGAGTAAAATGCTATAAGTACTTGGGCGTGATGTTTGATGAGAACCTCAATTGGTCAGCACATATCACATACATTAAAAACAAAGTACATGAAGCTATATTTTTGTTCTATAAGTTCAACAATATTTTGAATTTGAGGGAACTCAGGAACGTATATTTTGCATATGTTCAATCATTAATACAGGGTTGTATAATTTTATGGGGAAGCTACTAATTCAGGAATAATAACACCTAAAATAAATAAAACCTACTCATCTACAAACACCTTTTATGTAGTACATATGTTCTTCAGGAATATTCCCAACAAACTGAGAGTATTTCAAGCAGTACCTCTAAAAGTGTATAAAAAAGTTGCTGACTGTTGGTTATTCGAGATGGGAAGGGATGGTACTGAGAATATTCTTCACTCTGTCTACAGGTAGCCATAATAACTGTAAAATGAATGAATTTTTAAAATGATGTTGGATGGATGTTTTCAGGCTCCAGTCAAATTTTCGTATTAGATTTAAGAAATATGTTCTATGCCAATTTATAGTTCTCATGTTAATTTTCAGGTAATCATTTCATCATCCAGATTCACCCTTACTCATAGGCAATAGCCTATGTAAGTAACAGGGCTGTTCTCATTACATTCACATAACAGTCACATAGTATACAATGGTTTTTTTATTTTTTATTTGATATGGTATATTATACTGTATTATTATTATTATGTTTTTCTGTACCACTTACATTATTTTGTAAATTATTTGAAAAAAATAAATTGAATTGAATATCCTTGTGACCTGGTTTCTGGGGGTATCTCTTCTCTCCATTTTTCAATCAAAGATAAGTCTTCACTGTCGGCCTCCTCGACTTCAGCTCCCTTCTGTCTAGGTGTGGAATGTCCAGATGAATCGACAGTTGTTGGATGGAGCATACAGCCAGAGAGAGAGGATAGCTTGCAGTCTTCGGAGTGGAGGCGGCGGAATGCCACTTATCACAGGGAACCAAAAAACTGGACTTTATCTCAAAGCTGCTTTGATGGCTCCGTGGACTTTAATACGAACCCATTAAGCGTGGACTTTCCTATGAAGCAAAATTCAACCGTAGACTTTCCTACGAACTGCTAATAGTATTCTGTTACTTGTATTGATATTAATACATTCGGAGCAATATGGCTACCATCCGGAGCTCAATAAGCATCGGTGTTTGATTCCATTTTTATAATCAAGAAAGGTTCACAGTAATAGAATACTGATGTATACTATCTCCAAAGTCAATAATTATAACCCTCGCTCTTCTTAAATCCTCACATCCCCAGTGATTTCCAAAAAGTACGTTAATACAGGAACATCGATACTCAGTAACCAATCATCGGATATTATATTCTGGCCGAAATCAGTCAAATTAATGAGTTCTCCGGTTATCTGCTGTAGAAAATCATAGTTATTCTTTCTTAATCAAATAACAGTACATTGAAAAGTAAAGATGACGTTTGAAACGTTCAAAATGAGACTCGAGTGAATTGATAACTTGGATTTTTTTTCAAAACTGAGTACTGTTAGTTAAATTTTTAACCAGTTTTAGACGTTTGATACCAGAATGTAATATGTAAGTAAAGGGATGTATTGAGATAGCTAAGATGTTGATAGGGATGACTGGATGAGAGTCCTAATTGTATATTTGTTTTTAGGGTTACAACATTGGAGGATAATCTCATTGAGTATTTATCTCATGTTGACAGAAAAGAACTTTAGCACATGGTGTATTGTTTGTAAGAAAGTCCACGCATGAAATTTGCACTGCTAAATTACGATATGACACCCTAAATTACTTTGTGAGAAATGTCACTACAAGTCCACCCACCTGCTCCATACAAATAACAGTAACAGTTACATTACGGGACAGATAACAGTAACAGATACAAGTTTAAAAATACAAGTAACAGTAACAGATACAGGTTACAAAATACAAGTAAGAGTTCGTAGGAAAGTCCACGATTGAATTTTGCTTCGTAGGAAAGTCCACGTTTAATGGATTCGTATTACAGTCCACGCCACCGCTTTGATGATGTGCATAGAGTAGTTCAGTGTTTAATTATATTATCTGTTCATCCAGGAAGAAGCACAGTACTCAGCAGTGGCATACACTAGGCCAAGACTGGAGCACCTCAGAGTTATACCACATAGTTTTTGGATGTTGTTATTCCTTGTCCTCATCTTGGCTCCCACACTCTTCAGATTTTGCTTAAAGGAAAGAGTTCTTTCTAGGGTATTCTGGATACTTATTTTGTCGCATGATTCATTGCCACTTCCTGCTCAGCAATTGCCGGTTGGTTGTTCAATTGGAGGAAGGCTGACACTTTGGTTTATCCGACACTATGGCTTAGTTTCTATTCTGTGCAGTATTCTGCTAGAACAGCCAGGTCGCAGGTTAGTGTATTCGCACTGGTTTTAAGGTACCTTTGTGTTTTGTGTTGCTTCTGCTACATCATCTGCATCAGCAAAAACTCTGCACTTGAAACAAGGTATATCTTAGTAGCGAATAGATGGATTTTTGAATGGATTAAGAATAGGCATTAAAATTATAATTTCCAATTTAAATAGGCGAATTCTGGATAGATGCATTTTAGTGTTGAAGAAATAGGTAGAAATGACACAACTACTTACTGTTATAGTTTGTTCAAGTAACTATGTGTTTGTACTTTTTAAATTGATTGCTGTTGTATGGTTCATTATCTATCAGTCAACTGGCAAATATAGTATAGGCCTATGGCATGATGTTCAATGTCAATAGATGAACTCTGTGGTTTGTTTTTCGGCATTTTGGAAGCATCCAAAATTGGTCAAAGCTTTTTAGTATCCCCTTTTTTATTGTGTCAAATTTGGAATGGATATATTCTCATTATAATAGTCAGTTCTACAATTTGAATACGTTGTTTCATCTAAATGATTTGAGTTTTGTTCACATTTTTTACTGTCAACTGATCATTAATAATTTATCAGTGCAATAGTGAGTTACAATATTTTGAAAGAAAACTTCTTTCGAAGAGAAAACTCCAAAGGCAAGTTACTGTATGTTTTATTTTATTTTTCGATCGTTTTTGTGTATTGATGTACGTATATTTGCATTATTGCGCCAGAAACTGGTCGATTGCACTTCAGTGTTATGTTAGTTGGTAGAGTGAAAGTTTGCTCTGCTGAGCTGAGCTGAGTTGAAGTGTTGTGAAGGCATTTATTACTGGTTTAGTGATTTGCAAGGTTACATCACTGACAACAAGAGTGTTTTGGCCCTGTTGGGTTTCATGACCAGAAACAAGGTCGTCTAAATTGGGCAACCAATTCCGCGTGCTAACTGGATGATTGCTACTGCTGCTGCTGTCACCTCATCTATAACATGTAGTTTGATTTTGCTTTTTGTTATCTTAAAATTTAAAGATTTGTGAATCTTTAGTGTTATATAATAAAGTATATTGAATGTAAATGGTTGGTGTTATATAAATAAGAGTCTTCTTGAGGCCGTGTCACCCATAACTTCTAGTTACAAATACAATTATAATACAAATTTGTAATTTTTATAATGGTGTTTGGAACTTTGCGCCTAACTAAGGCTTCAGGTAAAACTAAGGGACTAGCAGGTAATAACCTGACTTGCGAATGGCCATTACTAATCACCATTATTTTGTGAGACCCTCTTAATATTATAATACTGTTAGGAAACGCAAGGAAGAAAGTCTAATGAAATATTTAGTGAGCCAAAATATTGATAATACCTGTTTAAAGTTTGTAACTGCTATATAGCTATTGAGATATTCAGCGAATAAGACACTAATCTACATGAATTATCTTTCAATAATAGTAAGTCCTCAAACCAAATGCTATTTGTAGATGGTCTCTGTGTAGTCCTAAGCTTATCATCTAATGTTTTCAAATTGCAATTCAATTTCTGAACTCAAAGAAGATCAAGAATTTAAAGGTAACATACTACAGAAGACTGGTGACTGCAGGAGAGTAAAGTGAAGCATAGTTTCAGGGTTTTAATTTAGACAGTTGTCTTGACTGGATGAATGATATCGATGTCATGGCAGGGGAACTTAGGGAATTTTTATGATCAGGAAATTAAGAACCTGTGTTGGTATTATATTTTGAGAGTAGTTTATTTTGTCCATATACAATCATCCCTTTTAGATGGCACCATCCTCCGGGGCTCAAGAGCATATATACTTCCAAAAAGAGCAGAGTGCACTGAGAGTTTTAAGCTGCTCCGAATTCTGACCCTTCCTTCACGTTATGTGCTACAGTGTCTTGCTCATGTTGGGGACAATTTAGAGAATTTATCTGTTCAATCAGATAGATAAGCTGCGTTCTCGTAGGTCCCGTTTGTAACGGTGACCGATTAGATTGGCCAGCAAAAAAGACACTGTTCTCTGCTGAAAATCACTTCCCGGTGGTTCGGAACCCACCTAAAACTGTAGGTCCAACTCATAAATCACCATCATCCAACTCATTACCCACGCACAGGTCTAAGACCTATGTGGGCTTCATCCTTTGGCTTCATCCAAATTTGTTCAACAGGGGATGGACCATAATTAAAATACAAATACAGGGAACAATTTAATAGCACACCGTTTTAACTATGCCAACACTCAAAAAAACCTTTCTAAAGCTGTATAATGTCATTCCTGAAGGTTTCAGAGGTCTACCATGTGGAGCAACCTATTATACAGGCATGGAGACTTTTTCGAGCTTGTCAAGGACTGTGAGCACTGATGCATTTTGCATTTATGCATTTTTGTTACTCAATGGAGAGTCTGAGCGGAGCTGTGTTGGGGAGCTCTGTACGTCTGCCTGCTCTTGAATCAGCGTGTTGAGTGGGTGGATGTTTGTGTAGGAGTGCTGTTGTTGGCTTTGCCGTTGTCTTTTGCTTGGTTTTGCGCGGGTCTCTAGTCTTTATTAACATTATCATGATAAATTTTGTTCACAAAATAACATTAAGATAGCAAAGAAGACATTAGGAAGATTATAATGCATAGTATAACATAGAATTGAGATATTGTGTGAAACTGTGACTATTGTAATGCTCCTGAAGACCGCTGGAGCTGCTGCAATAACATTTATTTAATATCCTCGTATTTTGTTAATATGAACCACAGTCAGCATTACTATTATTTTGGATCACACAAAAATAATGATTGAAATAATGATTGAAATAATTATAAGCTGTTAGGTTATAATTCATCATTGTTACTCGTATCTGAAATAATTATAAGCTGTTAGGTTATAATTCATCATTCTTACTCGTATCTGAATAAATTAAGCTTTTCATCAAAACAATTGGTGACTGAAGTTAAAATTGTCGTTTTCCTGATGGTCAGGGTATGTTTCAGGATGTACAGTAGTTCTTCTACATCTCGAAGGTTCTGAATTCAATGTTGAGTTCACCATTCAAATCATTGTATTTTTATTTTATTACCTTGTTTATTGCAGTCTGTTGATCAAGAAAAACTGACATTGAATCTAGGATTAAGCCATAATAATTGTGTCACCGCACAGCGTGTGACCTGTTTGTGTACGAGTGTAGAGTGAGTGCGAGAGCATTATAGGAGCCCTTGTGGCTCAGTGCTTGTGCTGATCGATAACCTGAAGCCTGCTATTTATAACTGTATACAGGAGGCATTGTCAGAGGCCTTTATAGTGCGTGGTGACGACTCTCGGTTTCGGTGGGAAGGCAAAGGCCCTCATTCCGTCTTTCTCACTCCTTCTCGCTCCCTCTTGTGCGTCGCTTTGGCTTGCTCGATCAATATGTGTGCCTTCCTCTAAATATAGATGCACTACGCAGTTGTCCCACGCAGATACACTTGTACAAGTTATGTACGCCTTTCCACCACCCACTCTTCCCCTCTTCAACCCTTTCGCACTTCCGCTTCTCCCCTCACACCACAATTCCATACTTTTCGATGCTTTTTATAGAGCCCTTGGCATCGTTTTTGTGATGACCGGGATCTCATCTTCCCTTCCCTCCTCACTCTCCCTAAATCTGCTTCATCCTATTCTAATTGCTATCAAACTGTTCGAGTTTAGCTGATCCATTTTTTAGTCGACTCTTCTGGTCATTGTGTTGAAGAGATTAGCGCGGGCGAGCGAATGGAATTTCAGGAAAAGAGTTTACACACTTTCACAATCACAGTTTTTGGAATTGCTCGTTTGTTTACAAACATATATATGCTGCCTCTGTGGGAGGATGAATGACCTACTTGAAATGGTTTCTGGTATTCTGCTGAGTGTGGATCCTGCAGTTCTAGATGATGATTGGTGACAATCATTAATTTATTTAGCGTGCGTATATCATCAAGCATAGAGAATAAAAATTACAATATTCTAATTGTATGCAGTGTGCGTCTGTGCTATTGATATTTTGGCAATCAAGGTAGCCTGATCAACTTTCATGTGCCTTTTGAAGGGTTTCCATACCCACAAAGAGTAGAAAATACCACTGCCATGAGAATTGGAGCTGAAAGTTGAGATTTTGGAGGATTGAGCATTGGAAAAGTTTTTATTGCCTTTAAAATTTTAAATTGATTCAAGTAAAAACGAATTACGGACGTATAGCTTGCAGTTTCCAAGTGCTTTGTTGTATAGGATAGGCTGCAACCTGCAATGGTACAGTATGTTACTGATGTAGAGTATCAGCTAGTGAAAGCGACCTCATTATGTGTGTGTGAGTGCACACACGTATTATGTATGTTTGTGGTGTTCTTGTCGAGAATCCGATTGGCGTGTTACATAGTCGAAAAATAACTAGGCTCGCATCTTGTTTCGTTTGCCACGCAATTCTAACAATTGGATGCAGCGTTTTCGTTAAGTTTACGTCCATGTGCACTTCAGATTTACTGGAAATTCGTGATTTTTTTAATTTAAAATCTGGTTGCTTTTTTGACATGGTTAGATAATACATGAATCCTGTTATGGCAGTAATCTTGGTGGTACTGTACTTTATGTGGTGTTTTCGGGCTATTAACTCTATTAGTTGTACCAAAGGTTCAAGAAGTAAATTTTTTTGTTTTTTCTGCAATAAAGTTGACGCTACGCCTTTGTTGTTGAGGTCAGATAACATATGCCACTTTCACATTTCTGCCACTTTTTTAACACTAACTTACTATAAATTTTATAGTATTTTCTGTATTGTGGCTTGAGGTGAATAAGTTTTATTCATCTCAGATAAAAAAGACTTCATCAATTTATTGTATTGCTTTCCAAACGCCTCTGTTGAACTATGTCATGGACGCAGGAAGTAGCTCAGAAATTCACTAGGTAGCTTACCTGTGCAGCCAGACTCTGCGCAAAGGTGGGAGTGGACATACAGCTACAGAATTTTTTTTCGGTCGGTGAGCTTGGCATATATTTCATCATGTTTGCTCTTTGAGAAAAGTGTTCTTAACCTACCTCACTCCTCGTATGCGTAGTAAGCTCTTTGGTACAAAGCATAATGTTTTGGCCTGAAGAGTCACCTTACAGTAAGATGAATTCAAGGCTTGTATTCTTTATTATCTGCTAATATTCTATTCACATCTCTATTCTTTGGGGGACCCCGGGACAGGAAGTGAATTTCAAGGCCCCTCTTTTCCAAAAAGTTGCAGGTATTTTCGAAGTAGGTGATGATACTTTTCGCGTACGTTGTTTCAGACAAATTACTGGCAACCTCCTCCTGGGCCCCGGCTGTAAACTTGTGCAAATTGGAAGCAGCCGTGGCATCACAAACTATGTAGGGTGCCTCATAAACCTTTTTATTTTTGAACAAAAGTCATAGTTTTGGTGGTAGATAACCTTTAATTTGAATTTAATTGAACACTTCGTGCCTTCTACTTTGTCTATGATGAACATACAGCAAACAGCACTGACACTGAGCCACTGCAGGGCGAGCACCGCTAGTTTTGTAGAGAAGTGAGAAGCGAGGTAGAAGCACGCGCTGCTTGGACGAATGCTGCGTTGCCAAGTCTCTGCTGCGCTGCGGTGAATGCCCTTTGCTTCTACTCTTCTTTCTCAACGCTTCTCTCTCTCACACGGCGTGTTCTTTGTCATCATCAAATCACCCACCTTCCACCCACCCACTCAATGTAAACATGGCCTACTGCGCAATGCATACTTTGTGCCCCCGCCCCCTCTCTTCCCTTCTTATTATCAAACCTCCCCTAAACAGTGAATTGTTTTGACGTTATTAATTTCGTTTTGGCGCGCTAATTTTGTGCATTTATCGTTTTGGCCTAATTATCCTGATGCAAAATTTTAGATCATTTTTTTCGATCATTTAATTGGCACTAGATTGGCAAAAGAGAGGCGTGATGATTTATTGATTGCAATTTTACAATATCAGTCTGATGTGGTAATTATGCTGTGATGGATACTAAAGTAATTATATAAACAATTGAACTTGAGTGAATTTTCGCTAGAAATGATTCATATTAATATTTGCTTCAGTTTCCTATTTTGCTTCTATTAATTCATGTGCTTAAAATCATAATGTAAATAATAATGTGTGTTAAGGATCATGCGACCATGATTTACAAGTCTGTGTTTTGGTGTTTTCAATCATCTTTTGACTTCATTGCATTTTGCCTTCAAAAGTTTTGAATATAAGCAAATATTTGAGTTTGGCTAATAAACTGTAATAAATAATCTAATCATAATATTTTAGCATGTAAAGCCTGAATATGTAGGTTGAACTTTTAATTTAGACAATGGACCATGTTTTACTTGCTACTACACTGTTGAAAACTAGTTTTATTATTGCTGTAATTGTAATTCGCGAATTGTTATGCAACATGTCTCAGATTGCAATTACCAAACACGAATTTGGTAATAGGCCTATCAGTACCTGTACCTTCAAAGTTAAGGTTGATTCACACATATAGGACTGTGCGCCGACTGTGTTACGACCGTGCATCGACCGTGCTGTGTCGCTATCATTCACACATATAGGACTGTGCGCCGACTGTGCTGCGACCGTTTTGTTCTGCAATGACGCAATTTCAGTCGAATTTTACTCCAGTCACAGATATGGATTCAGCATTAATTGTTTTGCAAGAGGAAGAAAGGAAGATACAAAAATTAAAAAAAACAAGAAATATTTAAAAAAAAGAATGAAACATACAGCAAAAAAATTATAAAGGAAGATACAAAAATTAAAAAAACAAGAAATGTTTAAAAAAATGAATGAAACATACAGCAAAAAAATTTTATGATATGCATTCAAAGTGCATGCACATTGCTTGGCCTCTACATTTGAGGTTGTAATCTATAACATGTCTGAGTAGGTAATGCAAGACATGCATAGAATGAGAGTTTGTAAGTTTTTTATAGGCAGATAACCCATGGTCTGTTCTTAAAAACCCACATTATATGCATGTTGGGCATTGCTTACTCAGTCGTTTCGAGATGACGTCCTCAAGCATAGACAATGTGCATACATTTCATATGCTTTTAATTTGTTTTTATATGTATTTTTTTTCATATGCGGGAAGTGATAGCCGCGAGCCGTAGCAGGTATCTGTTCAATCAGATAGAGATAAGCTGCGTTCTCATAGGTTCTGTTCGTAACGGTGACCGATTAGATTGACCAGCAAAAAAGACACTGTTCTCTGCTGTAAAATCACTTCCCGGTGGTTCGGAACCCACCTAAAACTGTAGGTCCAACTCATCAATCACCATCATCCAACTCATTCCCCACGCACAGGTTTCAGACCTATGTGGGCTTCATCCACAAAAAAAATATTTTCATTAATTTTTATTCAAAGAACAGAATGTTTTTAATTTAATTTACAATTAAATTCTGAAGAACAAATAATAACAATAGGATAACAGATGAAAAGAATGAAAAGGATGTTGGATTTGGAAAATTTAGGAACTTTTCTTTTCAACGAAGGAAACACCCGAAGCTTCACTTGGCTAAGGCTGGTCGCCCTATCGTCGCCCTACGTTGATTCACACATGTAGGACTGTGCACAGGTCGTGCGCCGGCTGTGTTGGACTGTGACCTTAATAGATCACTCTGAAAGAGCTTGGCCACGACACAGTATGCGCACGGTTGGTGCACAGTCCTATATGTGTGAATCACTTGAGACTGTCGCCGTGTATTTTAAATGGATAGACTGCTTTGGCGAATCCATCCAAAACGACACAGTCGCAGCACAGTCGGCGCACAGTCCTATATGTGTGAATCAACCTTTAAGGATTAAAATTACACTAATTGATGATGAAAACGAAGTATTGTATTAATATTATTTTATTACTGTATATAATAATGTATGAGTAATATATAATTATTATACTGGAGGCCCGGATCCACCGGAGTGCGCAACTGTGCGGCACAGTGTTCCTTTCCGATGTTTCGTTTTGGTGTAGCAGGTACCGCAAACATGCACAAAGTTCGCGCACTCCAAGCGGTTGTTGACGAACATTTTGCGCTGAACTTATTTCAAGGTCAGTCTGCGCTCACAATGTTTCCAACAATATTTTTGCTTCCGCTACCAGACCGTAAACATTCTGTGTTCGCATTCACTTTTCATTCTGTCTACAACTACTGTATTGCTCGGTCCACATTTATAATCGTTCATTGTATATTTTACATTTTTGTATTTTCTATGGAGAATAAAAATATTTCAATTTCCATAGTTTAACTCAAGTAATTTTGTAGTTGATTTGAATTTGATTTTTTGATTGATTTGATTTTACATGCATTGCAATATTTTAGTAGAAAAATTAAAAAGTTCAAGTTAAATAAAAAGCATAAAGTTGTTAGATTGTGGTACCAAGTGAAATCACAAAGTATGAATAGTGCCGTAGCAGGAATCTGTTCAATCAGAGATAAGCTACGAAACTCCCGGGCGCTCTTTGTAAGGGTGACCGATTGAATTGGCCAGCACAAAAGACTCTTTCTCTGCTGTAAAATCACTTCCCGGTGGTTCGGAACTCACCTAAAATTGTAGGTCCAACTCATCAATCATGCACCATCCTCCAATTCATTACTCACGCACAGGTCTCAGACCTATGTGGCCTTCATCCTCAAAAAAAAATATTGTTTATTACAACCAATATTGGGCTGCGTGTCATTCCCTTGTCTCCATTAAACCTTGAATCGATAAGCTACCTACCTTTTTCATGAAATTTTAAATTATTCTACTGAGAATTTTCTATACAGAACTAATTTTTATTCACAATATAAATTCTGCGTATAGATTGAAAGAAGGGGTGGAAACAGGCTTTTTTTAGTTCACTTTGGACGTTATTTTTGAATCAATAAGCATGAAGCGAATTTTACAAAAAAATGTTGACATTTAAAAAAAAGATAAGTTTAGTGATAGTGAAATTGGGTATGAAAGTAATCTGGCAATGTTTATCTTCAATTCAAAACCATACACGCATTTCTAGCTTGAAAAAATAATGTCTGAAAGAAGAAACTAGACTATAAAAAAGTGCATGCTCTTGTGCTTTTTCAAAGGTAGCTACTGTAGAACTAACTTTGTTTTGGATTTAGCAGGTTAACACTCATTACACTCGGTTAACACTTTGGGCCAGTATAATCTTCTATATAAATAAAAACTTGAAAAAAACACTTTTAAATGGAAATTAACTCACGTTATGGCGTGACGGCCGTTTCGCTCTGTTGTCTAGAGCATCGTCAGACGACCCACAGTACACATGCTCTAGACAACAGAGCGAAACGGCCGTCACGCCATAACGTGAGTTAATTTCCATTTAAAAGTGTTTTTTTCAAGTTTATATTACATATTAGTGGAAACAAGATGGATCTTCAACATCATATAAATAAAATTAGAGTTTTGTCTGTACATTTATCAGAATTGTATATTTTTTGGTTATTTTTACGTTTTATACATTAAATAAGCCAAAAATAGTCTTATCTCACTTTCTGTCTGCCTGTCACGGCCCCAAAGGCATTTTACGCGGCCTTCTCCTCAAGAACGAGAGCATCGATCGGGATTTTAGTTATTGAACTGTATTGAAAACATTATTGACAATGTCTTTATCTATAAAAAACTAAATTAACTTTTTTTTAACAGAGTAATAAACGTTTAAAAACCAAGTATTGTGCGATTTAACAACTGCAAGCTGCTAACAACTTCATGATCGTTGCTATCAAAAAGGCCGAAACATAATTATTTAGTGTTATTTCTAAACATAATCCGTACGAAGGACGGGCACAATAGCTAGTTATATTATAAAAATTCTTTAGAACAGCTGACTTCAAATATTAACTCAATTTTTTTTAAATAGGCAGTTAATACAAAAAATGCCATCATTTGAATGCCTTATTAATTGAAAAATGAGAGGATGTATTTTCAACTCTTCCAAAAAGTTTTTGGTTGCCTTCTTTTTTTAAAAGTCAGACCCAACTACGCGGATTTTCCCGACGCTTTTTTCGTAATTTAGGTAAAATAATACACACAGCCGAGCTCAGAATTACATCCTCCTCCTGGCAAAGCATGTTGGATACTAAATAGCAATGAGCTTCAGTATTGATGTGCTATTTCTAGTATAGACATAACATGAATAGATTAAATTTTGTTACCAAGAGAAAAAATTTTCAATGTTGATTATTTTCAAAAAACAGCCCCGACTCTTATTAATTTTAGGGTGCTAAACCCGAATCTGAAATCGAAATTCATCTATCTCTAATTTTACGCATTTTTGGGGTTGGGTGAATTTTATAAAAAGGATGATGTCATTATTGACCGGAAAGAAGGTGGCCGAGTCAGACGATCCAGACAAAAGTAAACAAAGCGATAAGAAGTTGAACTGGTTGGCGCCATACATCCGCAAACAATTCTTTGTGCGCGAACATATTGAGTGCGAAACAATTTTCTTTTGGTGTGGCAGGGCTGCTCAACAGAGCCTTCGGAAACTGAAAGTTCACACAAAATGTGCAGTACACCATGTTGCGCACACACTTTTGGTGGATCAGCACCTTGGCATATGAGAAATTTAGTATAGAATAATAATTAATCGGTGCCGTACTAAATAATATTATGCTGAATGTATATAGAAATAACACATAACTGTAGTACTTATACTGCGAACTGTCAACATTATCAATGTTATCAACCCCTTGCTCGTGACATCAACAAGGGTTAAAAACTGTGAATTCTCATTAGTCTTTCCAATTCTTCCCCTACCCATTACAAATTGCAGACTCACCAGCAGTTGCGTAGAAGGGTGACAGTCCACATGCGTCACCAACAAAAACTTATTCAGAACACCAAAGCACCTTGATTATTATGCTACATACATATTTGCACAATGTTCCATTCATTCTCACCCCATGAAGTGCATTATGCACTTTATGAATGTGTTGCTAAAATGTGCAACTTGCACTGTACCGTATATTCAACATTGATGTCACACATTATGCACCACACCGAAAGGTCGAGTGCATTAAAACCAGTTTATGTTGTTATTGAAAACCATTGAATGGAAACAGAGCTTTGTATTTGGAGATAAGAAAATCTGGTGGTTTCTGTACAACCTGTTAGTCATTTGAAAAACTGAAAAAAGCAGAGTTCAGCTATTCTAAAATTATAAGCATTATAAAACTTGTTTTTTTTTATAGTTGAAAGATAGCTATGTTGGCATTATTAAATTGTTAGTGTTTCTCTTCAACTTGTCCTTGCCTTTTTACACTATTGACTATAGGGGTTGGTGACATAGGCATCGCTAAGGTTTTCTTAGGTTAATTCTTTAATATACGGCAATTCTTTAATCCTGCGATTTGCCACTTATTTATGATTTAAGGAAATTGCTCTAATCCTGCAATTCGTCACTTATTTACGAGTTTATTTTTTGATATTACACATCTTAATCACACAAATAATAATATAAACGTTTGTAAATTTTCCTTCATAATCCATTTATTCATCAATATGTTTGTTACCTTTAAATGATTTCTTTTGTATTGTTTGATTTTAGATATTTTATTATTTCAAAATTTGAAATTAGATAATATTATGTACAACTATAACATCGAGTACCATTCACGAGTTCATTGCAATATAATTTGACGCGTCACTTGTGTTCCACATGCAGTGTTAGCTCTCATGCCGCCGTCTCATTGCATTGCCTGAGCGGAGCCAAGTGCTGTGCTGTGAGTTGGTTCTATCCTCCCCCAAAATCAATACTGCCAACACCAAACAACAGCAATACCACCCAACCACCCTCTTGGAGGACGGCGCAGTACTTTTCACCCCTCCTGTTTTAAATCTCCCTCTGTGCTCACTTTAAAGGGGATGTATTGCTTGCATTTTGCGCCGCCACTCTATATTTGGCTTGGCAGAGCCATCGGTTCCAATATTATTTAAAGGGGAACTACTTGAAGCTAGCAGCTTTCCTCCCTAACAATCAATAAATCAATCAATGTTTATTTCGGTAGTTTAACACAGGTCTACTTTATTGTAGCTATTAGGGGATTTCGGCATTCTGTCACGATATTATAGAGTAATAATGCTGTTATCTGTCTGCACATACGTAGAAATACAAACGAGTGAAATGATTTCTGTGCGCATGAGCTGTGAGTCAATAGCGTTATGTTGCTTATGACGACATACGAAAACTTAAGTCTTATTTGTAGCTTTTGAGCGAACTTGGATAGGTGTCCGTGGAAACTTTAGCTGCTGACATGTTATCTACATTAGTATTGTGAATCCGGAGGATTTGAATCCACCTGTTGTATATTAGCACCATTCTATTGGTGAGACGCAGTTGGCGGAATGTATTATCTTAATCATTCCTCGGTATATCACGTATTGATTTGATTCTTCTTTGTCACATATATCTTGTTGAGTAGTCTACATAGGTTTTGTTTAATAGAAACTCTCAATTACTATAAGCCGTAGTGCTTTGTAAAAATGTGTAACTTATACAAGTATTACTGGATTTTTATTTTGGGTTCTTAAAATGTTTCAATACAGTACACTTCAAGTAATTTATCTGTTGTCTTACACAGCCACTGAGCTAAAAGTGAAGTTTATGCTCTATCGGTACAAGGGCTTAATATGAAGAGGAAGTAAACAATGTGATGCTTGTGATAGTTAAGGCATAGACTTGTAATAGTCATACAAATTGAGTCAGGTCGAAGTAATAATAGAATGACCGCCATGTTATTGAGTAACCATTGCTTTATGAAGGGAGAAGACCCGCCTCCCGCACGTGAAATATTAACTTTAAGTTCCACATTTCATTGATAGATTAAATAAAAATTCTCTTGTCACTGGATGACATTTGAAAAGTTTCCAACCCAAGAACAAAAATCTTGAGTGTACATCTTGAAACGGTATTAATATCACTCATGTTCAAGCTTATGTAGCTGAGCCAAAGTCCTGCACATACTGTGGTCAAATGTTGAATCACGAAATCTATTTAAAAATCATTATTAAATTTGGGGTTTTAATGGATTTAATTTAGTTGGCTGGTTGGTGACCGTAAGCAATGTTGCCAAAGCACTGCACATGCACAGTGAAGGATCGATAGATAGTTAATGTTTTGCAAAGCAGTCGGTGACCTATTTTTAGTTTGTTACCATTGGTGGTGTTGAGTAGGGTTTGGGGGTGACCAGATGTCTGCATCACATTGTACTCAACTCTACTGCTTGAGTAGAAGAGGAGCGAAGAGGACTTCAAATTATTTATTGAGTACAGGCGGCACAATTTGATCTTTGATGGATTGAGAGGGGGGGGGGGAAGAAAACTACAGAGAGAGTGACAGGGGGGGGGGGAGACGAAAAAATTATGTGCCTGTGCTAATTTGTTAAGCAATGAAAAAATCTAGTTCTAATGAAAATTCAGAAATCTTGTGATAATACTATTATTTTGCATACAAATAGTCTTATTCAGCCTTGAATGTCATGGCATCGCTTTAAATATATTTTTTCTTTAAATTTTGCTCTTTTTTATATTGTAACCTTACTAACTTTGCTAGGCCGCAATGTGTTTTACCCATACAGTATTTGAAATCGCAACGTGTACAACATCAACTCATGATGAACAGTTGAAAATGAATAAAATAGCTTACATTAGAACTTCTCTTTTACTAAATCGAGGCGAGAAGTCGGCTTACCAGGATTGCATTGTCAAGGAACACAATAAAAATACTTTTATAGAAGAATTAGAAGTTTGCCCGTATCAGTTGAATATTGAATCATCTTTCTTATTTGCCTCACCTGCGCAGTTGATGATTAAAGTTCATTTATCACATTTTCTTATGTCCATTTATTAGTTGTTTGGCGAGGTACCAGTTACTAGCTAACCAAAGTTGTTTAGATTCATCTTCTAGCGTTTTGTTTGTGTAGAAATGTTAGTGAACTCCTTCTCCCACTGCTCAAATCCTCAAACGTTCGTGAACCTGTTGGTGCAGTAATAATTAGCATACTGAGTGGGAGCGAGATAGTGTGAAAGAGTGTGAGGATGTTAGTGACCTGCGTGGACGCAATCGCTGCGGTGGTGGAGAATTTGCGGTGCGGCCATCAGGTCCGGTCCGTCCGGTTTGTGATCGGTCCATCGTGCAGTGTTCGGGTGCCGGTGTGCATACCTATAATGGTCTATTTCTATGTACTGTACCTACTCCTACATTTGTAAAACCAAACCTCGTATATTTAAACATATAAGGGGCCTAAGCTATAAGCTGTAGTCTGCGTATATTATACCTAAGGTTATGTTGGGGGGGGGGGGGGGGGGGAAATTATTGACGCAAAACAATATAGACTTATCTAGTGGCGGGGTTATTTTCTCTTTCATCTGCTGTCTCGCTCTCACTGATTGGTGTGTTTTCGCCAATCGGCCAAAGTGTCACTTGCAAAGGTGATTTGCATACCATGGTTCGTTGTTGCTTGTTGGGGTTGATTATACACTTTTCCTTCTGTTTATTCATATGTCCTCCATTCTTCTCATTCATGCTTTTTCTTTTTTCCATTCTCGTACACCCATATTTCTGAGGTTATCAGTCACCTGGTCCATCAACATATTCCTAAGTTTCCCCTTCTTCCGTCACCGACAACAGAAATTGGGTCACTAATTCAAAATTTGAGTTTTAATAATTGCAGTATGAGGCCAATATTTTCACGAAAAGCGAAGACATGTCTCTTGCATGACGTCACAGACCTTTAGCTGTGCAAATGGTCATACCGTTAATTTTTGCAAGCGAGAAAGAGTGGCTTGCGAGGGAGAGAGAGAGAGAGAATATGAGTGAGTGCGAGTGAAAGAGTAGCAGTAGATTCACCTCCTCTAAACCGTGAGCAGACCTCCATTTCCGATCTCCTTCTTTTTCTTGTTCCTCCTCCCGAAAACGCACTCCTCTAAAATTCTCGCGACTCTTTCACTGTTATGCTGCCGTCGTTGTGTTTTAGCTTTCACTTGTTGGTTTGCGTCAGGCTTGTGAACATCTGTTTGTGTGTGTGGTGCAATGTGTATGATTGGTGTCAATCTCAGATTCTCATGAGATTCTTCTTCCTGTTTCGACTAGAAGCCAGGTATCACGTTGGATGATGACTAAATTTGTAGGGCTTTGCTCCATCTAATAAATAACATTAGTATTATGAAACATTATAATGTTTCGGAGACACATTTGATTGATATGAAACGTCATAAGTGATGGTCATTGCTGAGATATGTTGTATATTAACTGCATTACAATTACAATTTATTGGTAAAAACTCCCATAAGATGTTTCACTTCTTACAAACGCAAGTAGCGATAAAACTAATTTGTGTTTTGCAACTTGTTCTAGGTTGTTGAAAAATGAGTTTATAGTGAACATACAGTAGATTCATTGGCATATTATATGTAGTTTTGATATTTGAAAAATTTTGACATTACAGATCAACCATGCATAGTGTGGTATGTAAAGATTTGGGTTTCAATAGGAGTGCTAAGTAATAATGAACATTGAAGATTCTTGTTTATCAATTAGGCCATATATTTTTTCATCCTATGCCTCTATACTTTATGTTTTTTTTATTTCAAGATAATAAGATGACTCCATAGTTTTGTTTTAAGGCGTAGGTTATTAGACAGATGCTTCATCTTACAAATATTGTCTGGTTAGAGGGGTGATTCTATGCTTTTTGCACCTGCTTCCTGGTGCAGCATGAAGTTTGTGTAATAACGAGAGATATAAAGAATGATGTGTTTGACGGAAATTTGGGAATAACAAAGAGAGATAGGTTTACAAACTTGTTGTTGGAGTGGGAAAGGGATAGCTGGCAATTGAGAGACGTGAGTGTGGGTCATGCGAAAGTGTGTGTGTGTGAGTGAGAGAGAGTTAGTGAATGAGTGTGAGAGTGTGTGAGGAGAGTGGTCTTCAGAAGGAATAAGAATGAGAGAGTACGAGAGAGGTGAATTTGTAGGCCAGGCCTACGTGATTCAAAGCACATTGCCTTTTCAGGGGTATTGAACCAACCCCATCATCCCCATTGAAAGTATCCCTTAACGCTTACAGCTTGACAAGCATAACATCAGAGCACTGATTTAGGGTTGAAGTTCAATGGATATTTAAAATTCCTTTAGACTATCTGTCAAAGTATAGAACAATATTCTTATCCACACAATCATTCAATATTGAGTTGTTTATTTGTGTGCATTTTTTGTTTTAGTGGAACAATAGCTTTGTTAAACTGTTATAGAGCTTGAATAAAGAGAACTACAACGTTTCCAGAATTCCAATAAATGGTCGATTCACACATGGGGTTTCCCATTCTTTGTTAACAATTTTTTTATCGTCCTAAAGAAAAAAGGAAAACGTTCTTGATCCGAAGTAGTGGAATAGTGAATTTTTACAATTATTGAAACTAATTTGTTCAAGTAAATGTAGCTCGATTCAAATCCAGCAATTTTATTGGTTGAATCTTGTGCATGCTACATATCGCATAACCAATACAATTTCAACCAGTACTGTACTTCAAACAATTTTATTATTGGCTATTGATGCAAAATATTTTTCTCGCTTTAACAACATTTCGCTTTAGTTGATGATACTACATGTTTATTTAGATATTTTTAATACATTTAAAATTATCATTTATGCAGAATTAGCCGTACAAATCTGTTTTAACTGTTTTAAAGTATAACGTTTAATCAGAAGAAACTAGGAGAACGAAATCGAGGTATAATCGTTTCCAGGCAACAATGAAAAGATGAAATTCTCACTGCAGTGAGCCATGTGAATGCCGCCTATGGCGAAATAACCGAAAGTAATAATCACTGGCATATTTTTATTATGTTGTCGTTTGTGACGTCAGACCCCAAGTTCACGGTTTGGTGTCCTTGCACCCACTCACCACATCCTGCTTAATCCTCCTGTCCCCCTCCCTCGTCTGACGTCATTTCTACCACCACCCATGGAGTGCCCCCGGGTCGTTGTACTTACACTTGTTCATCGGTTTGTCGTCTTTCCCATTGGAATCTTATGAAGTGATGAATCATTCGATGATTTCTAAAAATTCATTTTCCTACACCTATATTTTTTTAATTGTATCGTATTGGTGAGTTTTTGGAAATTTGAAATTGTATAACTCTCAGACTAAATGGGCATCATCATAAAGAAAAATATACAATACATAATACACTTCTGTTGAAATTACGTATTTGTAAATGTAATTTGAAATAGTTTGCTGGAATGTATTAACCGAGTCTTATGTTGAAAACACTATGAAAACAGACATTCTTTTTGCTATGCTGGTAAAAGAGGCATGCATAAAATTGTCTATTACTAATTTTTGTGTCACATACATCTGAATTAAATAGATATAGACCAGTATTTCAGAATTCATAAACTCACCTTGAAGCTTCCTTAAATGAAGGGAGACTTGAAAAGCATCTACTCGAAAGGAATTTTATGTCATCCTTGATTTAAGGAAGCCTCAAGTTAGGTTCAAAAACACGAGCCATAGTCTGAACAATGTAAGTAAATAACAAGCAAGTAAAGATCAGTTGTTGAGTTTTGAGACACTTGTGCTTGCAGTAGAGCATCTAATACTCAATGATAATCACCGCTGCGAAATCTAGCACACGCTGTGGAATAGTATATTACACATTGGAGAAGCTTGACTACAGCGTGTATACCACCATTCCACAGCATGTGTTTAATTTTGCGATGATGATGATGATGATGATGATATCATTATCCTTATCCTCGAGTATTGGATGCTCCACTGTGCAAGTAATCTTACGTTAGTGAGGTCCTGAATTTTTGTCGAAAGGTCCTGAATTTTTGTTGAATTTTTGCTAGCTCTGAATCTTTTTCCTATACCACTTGCTATGGAAGGATCACTGTCATCAATTAATACTGAATTGAATAATAACTGTTTATTAAATAATAGGTAGAATGGATGAGGCAGTTGGATAGGGTTTCTATTCCCCCATACGACCTAATTGATGATGGTGGTTGAGAGTTGTGTGACCCACTTTCCGTGCACTGCAATAATAATTGGCTGGTTTACATGCTGCTCCTCTTGCACCTGTCTTTCATCTCTGACAATTTTGTGGTTGTCTCTGGGTCACAGGTGTCAGGCAGAAGAGACTTATCTTGTACCTACTACTGCAGTTCACTATATTCGTATGCATTGCTAAGCTGTGTATTTTAAATTTTGCAATGCTAAGTGTTGTGCTATTTTGAAATGAAGTATCGTTCATTTTTATTAATGCTCAGTTTTGTCACAGGAAAAGATATTGTTTTTCTCTCTTTATGTTGTTTCGTATACTGTAAAACGAATAACATCGAAACAAATAGGAGAAACAGGATTTGTTAAATTGTGATGTAAACAAGTAATTTGATAGACGGCAACCGTATTGGAGTTATCAGTTGGGACGCTTACCTTTGACTGTTACTTCTGCGGTCACGGGTTTGGTTCGAATATTTATGCCTGTCAAATTTGTGTCGTCATTCTCCCCATTACCCGTGTACAAATCTAAAACTCATGTTGGCATCATCAAAGATTACTATTTGAAAGCTTGTGAAAGTCAATGCAATGTCGTAGGAAAAATTGTTGATATTTTATTTATCGTTATTATTTTGCAAAAGGTCAAACCGGTGCCGAATGAAATTAAAGCAAATTGAAGTCAAATCTTACAAGTGTGGAAATGACCCAATAGGGAACGACTGGCATTTTTGTCAGGGCAGAAATCACTTTGGTAACTTTTGCATTGTAAAAAATTTTGAATGCGAGAAAAGACGGGGAGGAAGAAAATTTTAATCATCTTTTCCCTCCAACTCTTCCTCCTCCTCCTCTACCCAATCTTCAGCTATTTCAGTGGCGTCTCGACGGCCCCCTTCCCACTCACCCTCCTCTCTTCATAATATCGATCGTTCTCGCGTCGCAAATTTGTGTCAGGTTCGAAAGAGGCGGTAGCAAAATGTGGGTGGTCGGAGGAGTGGTGAGGGGGGCACCTCATCGATTTTCCCTGACATTGTGTACCCCCCTCCCCCCAACCAACCGACGCCTACGCGCCACAGCATCATAGAGCTGCCCTTGAATCAGGGTAACACTAGTGCGTCGTATCGCTCCATGCCAGTTGCATCTCTTCTTGGTTTATAGAATCTCTAATCACTGTAGCTGCAGCTACATTAGAGTTGTTTCTCAACTGCATCTATTACAATTCGTCAACGGTGTCGGCAGTAGTCTGTTGCTGCTTTGATCTGATTGTTTCTTTTGGAAATTTTCTACTTGTTGCTTGTTGTTGTAGAGCCAGGTATTACGCCATTTGTTGTAAGATTTTGATATATGCTTTAATAAATTAACAAATTCTTGGATAGGTGTGAATACAACTGAGGTGTGGAATTGATTGTGTGTGCTGTTAGATTTATAATCTAGTCAGTGTTTTCCGATTCATTACTTTTGCTTGTTCCTGTGTTCTCTTGTGGAAGAATGACATATTTGCTGCGAAATTTTAAGTGGTGGATATAATTTAGTGATATGATGTTATCACAGCATATTTGTCACAACATAACTATTACAATTAATAAAAGTAGATGCAGTCAGTTGCGGTTCAGGTTGCAAGTTCAATTGTAGTTCATTGTTCTAATGAAATAAGTAATGGAATAAGTAAAATAAGTTCGGAATTGATGTACAGACGGAACAATATATTTGTTTTTATCAAAGGAGATTGTGTCGATTCTTCTGTATTTTATAGTTACAGGTATTTTCTTAATACTATACAGCGTACCTAGACTTTAACCAAAGGTAGAAGTGGAAAACTAGGTCTTCACTGGTTCAAAAGTATGTAGGAAGTTCAGCATTGCGCCAAAAGTTCTAAGACATAGGAAATTTAGCATTACACCGTAGCGCAACTACTGTAATTCTGGTGGGCCCATGTAGGCTTTAGTACATTGAACTTTATTATGATGTTCAACAAATATGTTGAAAAAATGAGTGAATCAGGCTGTAGCAATTTTGTTACAGATTATGTTTGTGTGTTTTTTATTTGTTTTTAACAATTTTTCTTTTTCTTTGTGTGTTACAGTCAAAAGGTACCTCGATAACAAGAGTAGGTAAACATCCATCACGTGGTCTGCTCCGCCACATTCTACAGCAGGTCTACAATCAAGCAGTATGTGACCCGGACAAGTTGAATCAGTATGAACCCTTCTCTCCTGAGGTCGGTAGATTTTCTTTCTTTTTTCTTTACAATTTTTATAGTAGCTACGTACTACAAGTTGTATTTCATAGGAAATATAATTAATTCAATCACTCATATTTACCTTAGTACCTTATGCTATAAAAATTGAGTATTCCACTGAGAAATTCAATTTTATAGAAAATTTATCCAAATTAAACAATAAATTGCCTCCTTACCACACATTAATGAAACTGGAATTTGGTGTGGGTCCATCATAGGTGCTGACTAGATCGTTGGTTGTCAGTTATTTGTTCTTGTAGTGGCTGGTCGTTTTTAAAAAGAAGTCAAATAGGGTGTGAGATCTGAAGTTGGATAGTTTAATATGCTGTGTTGTACTTTTCATACTTTTCTGGGAACTCAAATTCATGATGACTTTTATTTCTTCTATGATTTTGGCCACCCATTTTTTAATGTCGACCCTTTTTTATCAACTTTTTTTATATTCAACCCCAAACGTCCAAAATCAATCGGGGTATTACTTGTATTACGAGGAAGTTATGCACCAAATTTCAAGAGTAGAAACTTCCTTTGAGAGCTAGAACACAGATGGACAACGGCATGATTTCAATAAAACCTTGACGGGTCCTTAATAATAATAATTATTATTATTATTATTATTGCCATGAATTATTTTATTCCTAGCCGTTATTTTGTTTTGTGTTGCAATCTTTTCTTGAATTTTAAATATAAACAATATACTGGGGAATTTTAAAGAACTGCGAATCAAATTGTAGAAACATTATAAGATCTGCTTTTTATATTGAATAGAATTTTTTTGTCAATTCCTGGTCTTTCAAGTTTATTATGAACAACGCATATCAATCATTACCCTATAAAATTTATTTAATAAGGCTTTTAACAGTATTGTATAATAGAAAGTCAACCCCAAACTCATATGCCATGAAAAGTATACGGTTTGCTTAACCGTGATGCAGCATCATGCAGCATGCAGCATGCAGCATCATGCAGCGTGATGCAGCATCATTTAGTACAATAATTTATGATAATTTAATTTCTGGGTCGTGTGCTCGAATTATGTAGCGTAGTATTGGTTTATGTTCAATTAATTTTAAACGGCAAGCTGATCAAGGCTTTTATAATTTTATCAATTTTGATTGTGGTGAAGTTACTTATTGTGCATTTTGTACTAACTGATTAAAATGTTGCAGGTGTATGGAGAGACGTCATACGATCTAATTTGTCAGATGATAGATCAGATCAAAATCACGAAAGATGATGTGTTCGTTGACCTGGGCTCTGGCGTCGGCCAGGTGGTGCTGCAAATGGCTGCTGCCACTCCTTGCAAAGTCTGTTTCGGCGTAGAAAAGGCCGATGTACCATCAAAGTATGCTGAGGCAAGTACATCAAACATGTTCATTCACGATTGTTTGCTAGTTGGACGTTTATTAAATGCACGAGAAGCTAGGACAAGACTGAGGCCCGTGCTTATGAACTTACCTTAGGTCTCCTCAACTCGAGGGTGACTTGGAAAGCATTTAGCGCAAGAGCATTTCAAGTATCCCTTGAAATAAGGAAACCTCAAGGTTAGTTTATGAATACAGATCTAGGTGAAGGCTTTCCTGTCAACTAGCAATCCGAGTAGGTGGTGACAATGGACTGTTATGCAGATTGTCCTATAAAATCCTGATCTCTGTATCACCACTGTAGTCTACATACTAAAACAAACAAAAAATGCTCCTAGAGAAAATGTAGATTTCTCCTTTGTTTTCCATTATCCGCTTTTTTGTTTTTGATAAAAATCATTTAATCTTGTGAATGGATTGAAATTATCTCGTGTAATCCGGCATGCACATTAAAAAATATGTGTTCTACTAATGAAACATATCAAGATTGATTGATATTCATTTTTTTTTAAATGGCGGCATTTAATACTTAATTTTATTGAACATGGGTCCACAAACAACTGAGAAAACTTATTTTCTGGCCATTTCTCTCACGATGCCAAGATGAAAAGGTGCATGCAATCAAAATTTTCTCGCTATATCTCAGTTGTTTATGATCCGTTTGTAAAAAATGTGTTATCATTTTGTTCGCGATAATGAACTTCACATTTTTTATTATAGTTCATGCCACCAGATTAGGTGGCTTTGAAAAATTGCAGTGTTGCCAGATATGGGACCATGCCAGAAGCTGATAGTAAGGAATCACCAACCTGAATGCACGAATTGACATCACTACTTTTACCATGTTTCCTAGTTTACAAGTCTGACGCTAGCAGTCATACAGTTTATCAGTTGTTATTTTGCTACACTGCTAATTATTGAGCCGCCTATTTTGCGGCTGGGTGTTTAGTTAGCAGAGTAATGTTAAATTTAAATTTTATTTTATCTTTTCCGTCTTTTTGATTTCACTCTGTTGTGCAGGATATGAACGTGAACTTTCGTAAATGGATGGGCTGGTATGGTAAAAACTACGGCGAGTACGAACTGATTAAGGGCGACTTTCTGAATGAGGAGCACCGGGAGAAAATAGTGACAGCCACAATTGTGTTTGTCAATAACTTTGCATTTGGGCCGACCGTCGATCATATGCTCAAGGAGCGATTTGCTGATCTCAAGGACGGCGCTCGCATCGTGTCTTCCAAGTCATTTTGTCCACTCAACTTTCGCATCACCGATCGCAATCTCAGTGGTCAGTTGTTCATTTAACTAAAATTAGTTCTCAGAACTATTTATAGCAGTTTGTCGAATAGCTAGATGACTTGACCTAAATAATTATTGTAGTTTCAGTCTTCTTGTCTTCTAGCTGTTCCAGTTCATTTTTCAAGAAACTTTGCCAATTTACTTGAGATTTTCAGTCAAACGTTGTGCATTTTGTCAAAAATCACTGTAGTTACAGACGTGTGACATGCTTCCAGCGATTTTTTCAGCTCATTTTACTCGCAACTTTTTCATTTTAATCAAGTTTTGAGACTAATTTTGTGTATTATGTCAAATAACAAAGTAGTTACAATACTGCAGTTTCAGATTTTCAGACAATTGTGTCTGCCTGATCAGGTTTTTAGAATAACAGATTTGAACTTACAAAACTATAAAGGTTTTGAAAATAAAATGGTCTATTAAGAGATGCATAGTTTTCCAAAATAGAAAATTTGAACTAGAAGTATGAATTTATATGTTTTGTTTTTACAGTATATCTTAGTTGATGTTTTAATTATCTATTTTTCAGATATTGGAACAATAATGCATGTGTCTGAAATGTCCCCATTACGAGGCTCAGTGTCGTGGACCGGCAAACCTGTTTCTTATTATCTTCATGTTATTGATAGAACAAAGGTATGTGTGCTATTCACTCTCTCAATCTGTACATCTATTACATTAATTAGTCGAATTGAAGAGCAATAGAACATTTCTAGATCAAGCACCATTGTGTTTGAAACCAACTTGAGTAGCATGAAAATAGATCAACAAATTGGAGCTATAATTTACTCAAACTACAATGAGCTATTTCTAAAAATGAGCGTCTTCTGCACAAAATAAATAGGACTCGAAAATATCACAAGAGCTATTTGTAGAAATATTAAGAATTCTGATTTGAAGTCTTTGTTTCAGCTAATCGCCTATTTATCGAAATTTTTCTATAGATGGTTGTCGCAACATCGAGCTATTTCATGGTGGGAAACTTACACAACATTATCATAAATAAAAGTGGAATGAAGAGTAGTTGCTGAAATGAAATGAAACAACTAGGTTACACAACTGTCATTGCTGTAAAATGTAACATTTAAAGGAATAATACAACTCTAGTCGCTATAAAGAAAATAGATAGTTCTTCTCTAGCTATTGCAGAATTCGTAATATTTACTGTAAAATTTATCTTTGTTTTACTGAACGTGAATTTCACTCGATTCATTTAGAGGTTCGTGAAAATAATTTTGAATCATTATATATTGGCTTAGTTCGATGACTTACTAAACACAATTTAAATACAGTTTGACGATGTTGATACTGTAATGTGTCTCATTTTAAGCACGTGCCAATTATTGTGACAGCCAAATTATTCTACGTTTTTACTAAAAATCCGCCAAGGGTATTCGGACAATAAATTCTCAATAATGTCTTGAGTCGTGAAAAATGTTCGTTTTCAAGACTAATCTTAATTTAAGGTTATAATTAAAATACTTTGTACTGTATATTTTAAAAGTGAAATAAAATTATTATTTATTCAATTGAATTTGACGAATGATTGGTTAAAATTGCATAGTATCACTTCACTCATTTGAATTAGAATATTTATTTCTTATTCGAATAAATAACCTCATCAACTTTTTTTGGTAATGACCCGTCTAAACGGACACACTGATTGCGCTAGAACGCACTCGTAGATTAATCTAACTTGCTACACCAGTCTACACTGTTGCTGGAATCTGGATTGATCTAATAGAAGGCCACAGCAATGAGTGTGAACCGGTTCTGAATCTATTTTCCAATTAATACGAAAGAATATATTGTACATTTTTTATGAAAATGACTTTAAAATTTGTCCAAAGTATTTAAATGGTCGTTGAGTTTGTTTGTGTTAATTATTTTAATACAGTAAAGCCCCGATTATCCGCAGAATTAGGTGGCAAGAGCACCGCGGATAGCAAAAAATGCGGATAACCAAAAAAAAGGCAAAAATGAGGTGAAAAAGGTATTTTAGTATAAAAACTATGTTTTACTGTACAAAGAACACATGTAAAACTTTTGAAATATGTATGGTACAGCAGAAACATTTGCTCTACATCTAAATCACTAAAATAAAGAACAGTAGAGAGAAAACAATATACTGTACTGTTAACAAAAAGTGTTCAGTTACGCCTTTCTAAAAAAATCGATCACTCATTTTTGCTTTCTGCTTTGAAAAATTAAAATTTAATTAAACATTTTTTTGTGGCACTCGTGGTTAATCCGTGGTTGCCCAAAGTCAAGGATGATTTGACAAAACATGAAAAAGCATTCCAGTCTTTACTGCATTATTTCGTTATTTCAATTACAGTAATTCAGTATTTAGATGTACTTCCTACAAAATTGATATTATTTATCTGTAAATAAGTGAAGTTCCAATTTTTATTTCTATTCAATTTGATGTTACCGTTTTTTCTCTCGCGTTTGTTAATTGTCGTGAACTGTTTAACTTTCTATTCGAATCTGGAGTTACTGTTTGATCAATCAATCAATCAACCTGTAACTAATCAATCATTGATATTTAGCTGTTGCAGGCTGTAAGTTGGTCATTGACTGAACTTCAACTGTAAGTAGAAGCTAGAATAAAGAAGCTTTGTCAAGAAAGGTTTCTGTTAAACAGGTGTCATCTTATTTTGCTCAAAATTTAATTAATTCTGATTGAATAATTATGTTTATTTTTCTTGTACTTAATAACCCAATAGTTTTAAATAATTGTTATTTTGTTTTGTATACGGTACATAATTACAGTTCAGTTATTTAATATCTAAGTTCAGGTATTATTTTTTACCTATACGTATTGAACTTATAGAAGAATTTTTGTTTGACGTCTTAATTTTTCTGATTTTATTTCGGTCTGTTTATTTTAATCAATAAAGAACATTTTCTTTTCTGTTTCATAATCAGCTGGAAAGATATTTTCAAAAGTTGAAGACTCCCAGATCGAGGGTGAGTCAAAGCGAAAAATCCATCTACATCTTACTATTTGTGTCTGAATTATTTTGTGTATTTTTTAATGTACAATGGGTTGGCGCAATTGGGTTTATTGAAAAATCATAATTATTAGTCTATGCGGAAAACTTAAAATATTGTATTCATGGGAAGTGTTTCTGATTATCGTTTTAAACTAGTCAATTTCCAGCAAGTGAGCATATAAGTCGTGCCAGTGTGAATCTAATCCAATCTCAGTGTCCGAAGATAGATTGTAATATTTAATTAAAATCTAATAATTAATTAAATCTAAGAATTGTATTTAGTGTGTTGTAGGACATTCTTACATTTACCCTTAATTACTGTCTATTCTGTTTTGAAAATCTTGGCGCTGGTATACATCTTTTCTTCTTTTTTATTATACTATTATTATTGGAAGGTCAGTAATTGATCTAAAGATCTGTCTTGTTTCGTGAGGCCTGTTCAAACGGAGACACTTATTGCCTTAGATTACAATTGTAGAGCAATCTAGACTCTTGTTTCAAGAGTTTGTTATAGCCGTTAGCTATCAAGAAATAAATATTATCACTTCAAGTTTACTATCTCGGTATTATCTAATTATTAAAATTTTATCTATGTTATTGCTCCAAGACTTCGAAAACAATGTTCCCTTTCCATTCTTTCTACACTTATCTTACCTGAGGCTTTATTTTCGTTAGTTACCTTTCTTTTTTAGTATTCTTTCCACTTTACACGATTATTCTGTTGTGTCATATTTTGTTGTGTTGAGTTCAATATTGGTAATACCTTTATGTATTTCACTTCCTGCATGTCTATCAAATAATGAGCAACATTTCTGTTCGATAATTATTATTGATAATCCGTATCTGTTGACAAATTGATTACAGTATTGTCTACAGTGTTGAGAACCATGAAAGCTCAATTAAGAACTTGTTAAAAGTGTTTGCTTTCAAAGGTTGGATGACCTCACGGTGTGTGTTAACTCATGTTCTGAGGTAACATTTATTTGCACACTACAATAATCTCATATCTTTTCATTGTGGCGTTTATTATTTTTTAAGTAGGCCCTATATGATAATTATTCTGATTCCTCATCAGAGAAAAAATAGATTTTTCCTCTGTTGACTGAATTTCAGCGTGTTCTCACTCGTTATCCTGGAATAAATAATGCCATATTCAGATTTTAAATATAGATATTTCTACCAACTTTCACCTCTTTGTAGAGTCAACATTTGTTTGACTCTCCAAGTTTTGAGTATTTGTATTTTATTGGGAGATCTATAAACGAAGAATACAAGTTAGATGTTAATGTGTAATATTCTATTGAACGGGTCTTCTACGGGATTTGAACAGATTTTTGTGAAACTTGATAAAGTGCGTGCAAGCTTAATTTCTGTTTTTAACAGTTTATTATTGCATTTTTTCAGTACATTTTTACTCAAAATTTCAAGTGAAAACACGCAGGGAGCTCTGATATGTATATTTATGTAGTAGTAAAGTATTATACTATGAACATACATTGTAGAATATTATAGCTACCCCAAGATTCCACCAAATTTACTTTGAAAGTTCATCAACCGTCCGAAAATTATTAGTAATTTTCCTCTTCAAATTTTTGTTAGAGTGCAATAAATGCAGCAGCAATGAACGGCGTGAATATTGAAGCAGCAACTGGTGGTGGTGTGGATGCCGAACTGCGCTGTGGTTCGCGCGAGAGGCGGGATCGCAACAGACGCGAACAGGCGAACAAACCGTCGCCTATTGACTCATCAGAGGAGGAGAATGAGCCCGATGTCATTGTCGAAACAAGTGAGTAGTCTCTACATAGAGGGTAAGAGACGGAGTACTTAACGATAGTAGATAAGAAGAAATTGATGAATATTAAAAAAAAATAGAGTACAGTTCTGTATTTCAAAAAATAAAGCAGCTTGTGCGTGGGTAATGTGGTAAATTATAAAATATAATTATAAAATAATGTGGTAAATTATTAAATAGCAGCCAACACTTCCCAATCTAAATGAAGTAAATATGTAGATGAAGATCGCAAAATACACTATAGTGTTGTAGATGCAAAAAGAATTGAATTCAATTCTACCACAATTACTCAAACTGGTTCTAGGACCAGTTTCAATTGACGTTCCACCTATTTTTCCATCATTAGCTAATTATAGAAATTCGATTCTGGAAATTGAAGTGTGTGTTAGTGTGATTTGTCAATAATAGGTAAATGTTACCGACTTGAAAAATGGGATGAAAATATAAAAAATGTTGATAAATAATATTAATTGAAAATGAGATGTTACATGGGTTACAAAATCTGTGCGTGAAACGAGGCTAGTTTTACTTGTGAAATGGCTCATAACGAAATATTATGGCTGAATTAAATTAGCATTAAAAAAATATCAATTCAACTTTTATCAGCGACCAAAAGACTAATGATTATCGAATGAATCATTTTCAGGAAAGTCCCGACTGAAACAGACAAAGAAACTGCGCAAGAAGCTGCCGCCGCGCGTCGGCAAACCGCCGGCAGCTGTGTCTCAGCTGCAACAACAGCCGCTTGGGCCGCCACCGCCGCCGCCGCATCCACGCAGCCAGTCGTGCGGCAGTGTGATGGTAGGAGGGGGCGGGGGTGGAGGTGGCAGGAGGACAAAGGCCAGGCCGAAGCGCGGTCGCGCCAAAAAACAAATCAAAATCACCGGACTCGATCTGCTGCACAGTGAAACGCTGCTCAGCACATCGCCGCAAGGTAATGTCTCTAACATTTATATCTGTTAAAATGCGCTATTAGTCTATTGTTAGGAATTAAAAAACCAAGGATTATCACTGTTTGAGCCTTATGTGAAGCCACTCCAGTGACAAACGCGCGCCACAATTGAGACAAAATTACACTTGCTGAGCAATTGACCAAACTCTACAATGTCAAAGTGCAGGAAGGAATAAAAATTTAGACCCCTCAGTTGTTTATTAGCTGATTTCAATCAAGTCAACTCGTCTGGTGAAATTTAGCCTTAATTGTGCCCACTAACATTTCAACTTTAGTCGTTTCAAGTAAGTCCATCTTTGTAAACCTCTTTCTGCAGGATTTTAGATGACACGTCACTGAAATTATCCCAAAAAATTTCTTATTTTTGTTGTTTCTGAGGACCTTATTCAAGCTGATAGCAGAATAAAGAAATATTTGAGTGAGTTCATTATTTTCACTTCTGATGGAAAATTTTAACTGAAGTTATTAAACAGTGTTTCTGATGAATGCTTTCTAGTACCATTTGTTTATTTTTCAGTTCAATTTATTTCATTTCCAAGAAAAAAATGTAAAACTACTTGTGCATAATATAAGACTACGACTACAAATAATTGCAATTTTAATATATCAATATACATCGATCGACTACCCAGTATGGCATGTACCGTGTTAGAGTAGGATCTGATAGAGCAGGGTTAATATTTGGTAAGAGAGCTCACTTATTATTTGTAATTATTACTTCTCTAATCTTTCTACCTGTGTTCAATATCCATTATCCAATTATGCACTGTGATTTTAAATATTTTGTAGATTTTAAATATTTTGTCTTTGATATTTATGGGAAGCAAATTGTACAATTTTGGTGCCAAGTGGGTGAAGTGTCTCTGGTATATGGCTTCCCTAGGAGCATTAGCAATGCGAAGGTGTCTATTTATTGTGTTATGTCCGTGGTTCCTGTTTTAAAAAGGTGCTATGTGCCTGTGTAATCTGAAGATGATTTCCTTGAAGTATAGTTTACTCTGCATAAATGATCTGATGGGTTTTCTATTTATCACTTTAATAATCAGTTTCTGCACGTTTATGAGCGGGTCAACATGTGTGTAACTCGTCCCCATTCATCAATCCCATGTTATCAGGGACTGTGCTGTGGAATAGTAGATCATCATTAACACTTCATGTCGACCAGTGACCTCAACATTTTAAACTGTTGAATGGTTCTCAATGTAATCTAGTGTATCTCCAAGGTTTTTAAGTGCCTGCTTTTTTTGAACTATACAGAATTATTAACTGACAAATGGTTCTGTATTGGTTGGCTAGGTTGTGTTGATGAGAAGGGTATAAAATATGTTTTTTCGATAGTTCAGTGTCAGTAGATTTCCATGAAGCCTATGATACACTTTCTGCAAACCAATTCGTATCCCAAGTTGGCCAGAAAACAATAGGGCAGTGTCGTCTGTAAACGTTGTAATGTTTCCTTCGATTTGTATGTTGCAGAATTGGTTTATATAGAGCAGAAAGAGTATTGGTCCTAACACTGCTCCTTCTAGAACTTTATACACCACTATCAAGTAGCTGCTCATGCGCCCATTCACTCTGACACACTGTGTTCGGTTTGACAAGTAACTCCTGAACAAGCTCCATGCTATTACTCTGATATCGTAGTTGTTTAGCCTATTCAGTAGAATATCTAGTGACACGGTATCAAAGGCCTTTTTCAAAGAAATGACAATGGTTTCTTCTCCATGTTAATTTTTCCTGCTATCTTTTGTTGACATTGTCTTTCGCTGATATGGCCTTCTGTCAATAGATTTGAAAAAAAAATATTTATAAGGTCCATTTGTATTGTATGCTTTAGAAACGCACAGTAAACTATTTGGAATGATAATGAATTTTTGTTTTGCTGGTTTTGTTTTTAGCAATCGGCAAGAAACTGCCACCAGCGCCGGGCTGCGTAGATCAGCAGCTGACGTCACTGACTGCGGTGGCTGCACGGGACGTACACTCTGAGCTGGACATTCCGCCCGAGCCGCAGGCGACGCCCTATGCACTGCAGGTGCTGTTAGACATATTCAGGGAGCAGTACATGGCCATGATGGACGTGATGAAGACGGGTCAGTACCGGCGCAGTGTCGATCAGCAGATCAGCGAGGAGAAGGAGCGCAATCAGCGACTGAAGAGTCGCGCCGCCCAACTCGAGAAACAAATCAAGGTGTTGATCGACGACAGTGTCGCACTGCTGCGCACGCGCATGACCGAACTGGGCATCAATGCCACCACGCCCACCGATCTGCTCACCAAGGCCAAGGAAATTGTCATCAGGCACAAGGAGTTGCAGGCTAAGGTAAGATGGCAAAAAATTCTATTTATCTAGGACCACTTATAAAGTAGATATTACAGGTTGAGATATAAAACAGCTGAATTCATGCATTATCAAAGCAGTTGTATTATGAAACTATTATATGTTGATTTTTCAACATTAGCTCTAGAGTCTAGACATCTAGACCAAACAGAACTCAGGATTTCTTCAAAGTAGCTTCGAAATGAATATTATGCAATAGTCACATTAGCTAATTTGAACATTTCAAAATCAAATTGAAGTCAGACGGAGTAAGACTTTAAAAAGCTATAATTACCATCAGTACATATTATACATATAAATTGCCCGTGTCAGTCAGAGCCTACCATTAGGGTAGCCGGCCACCAAAAGCTGTGCTTTACTGTATGCTGTATGTACTATGTCATGTAACATATCAGGACGAACAGCACAGCATTCGGTGGCCGGGCGCCCTGAAATACATTTTAAAATTAATAATTAATAAAATTAATACACATTTAAAATAGTTGTTTCCTCGCATCTGAAATACGAGTTAATGCCTTTTACCAAGTTGAGGAATTTTTAAACCGCTAATTTAATGTTATTTTTGATCTGAGCTAACGCTTGTGAGTTAGGGTGCTTTTAATTATATTGATTGAAAAATAAATCACAGATTGCTTTAACTGTTTCTTGATAGATTTTGAATGATTGAACAACACCAGCTAGTTGAATCAATATGTGAGTTGAATGTAAGCCGTTCTTAAGTTATTACTCAATTTATAATTGCAACTTCATCCTATTCTAAAATAAAGTTTGAAAATAAGTATTCAGTCGATTATTTTTCTTACTTTGTAAAGGTTTATTGAATGTTGAAAGTTATTGTACCCTTGGCTGGTCGGTCTACTTTTCAAAATCAATGGTTGATATTGATGTTTGTTGGTCTTATAATGATAAATAATGTACAGTTAGAACAATGGAATAAAATAAAAAATTGATTTATTTAATAATCTGATTTGTAACTTATTTTTTGTCTTATATTTTTGTACTTCTATATTTTAATATTGTATGACGTATTAAATGAAACACTTTTCTTATCATTCAACACATGTGGTCGTTTCCCATTGCTCTTGTAGTCTAACGGCGGAATAAAAATCTGGAATCTTGATTCGATTGTAAATTAAACAGAAATATCAGTATTATAACCACTGCCTACTTCATTACCTACAATTCATCCATTATCTCTACTCTTCCTTTTATTTTTATATTTGTAGCCAGTGGCGGCTCGTGAACTCTCTCCTTGGGGGTTCAACTTCTTGGGAGACTAACAAATGAAATGCTTTCACTTAATCTTAGGTATTTTTGTCATGTATCAAGAGCTATAATATTTCGCCACATATTATTTTGATTTGAATAGTGTTGTATACTCAAGTACTTGCAGTCAGTTTTAAATTGTAAATATATAATTAATGCACTCACACTTGGCCGAACGGATTTTAGTTATTGAATCTCATATTCAAGGCATCCTAGATCGGCGATGTAGGCACAAACTCAGCACCTTGGAACAATACGAAATTTACAAACTCACCACACACAATAAACGAAACAACCACAATGAACAATTAAATTTTAAATCACATAAGCTTTTGACCACATTATACAAAAATCACAATTTTTCTAACCAACCAACCAACATCGCCGATCTAGGATGCCTTGAAGATGAGATTCAATAACTTGAAAACGTTCGGCCAAGTGTGAGTACATTTATTATATATTCACAATTTAAAACTGACTGCAAGTCGTTAAATTTACAACAAAATGTTTTTTTAACAACGCAGATCGTATGGAACAAGAAATCCAAGAATGATATTTAATAATGTCTGCAATCGATATGCTCCACCAGCTCCATGCATGATTATATTTTTCGATGTTCATTCAATAGCAGACTTTCCATCACCACAACCACCACCATTACAGTATAAATATACCAAACTACAGCTATAAAGTACTAACTGTTTTCACTAAGAGATCTAATTTACAAGCACTATCTTCGTAATTGGCATAATAGGCATAAATAGAAACTATGAAGATTTTGAAGTCATAAAAAATATAGGCCTATTCCTAATTCGATTTTGTAAGAGTTCTTAGAATTTTAAAAAGGACTTTGAAATTTAGAAATAGGCTAATAATAACAATATTATGGCAGAGAATCTGCTTTATTAACAGAACTTTTGTATACATAGTCAAGTCTTCTCTCCTTTTTCACTGCAAAAATTGCAATAACTCACTCATTGAAGTCTACCAACTCATGGACCATTCCTTTTTCTATTGATAACATTGCTAGGGCAGTGAGTCTATCATAATTTCTTCCATCGTAATTCTAAGGAATGTCTTAATCCTCTTGAGAGAAGAGAAGCATCGTTCAGCTTCTGACGTAGTCATTGGAATAGTAACAAGAATACTGAGTGCTTTAATCACCTCTCTAAAACATTCTTGTAAATTATTTTCAACTAAACAACTTAGTAAATCAGTAACTTTTTTACATTTCTGAAATCATCTTTTTCATAAAAAATTTTAATTCTGTTTTGAATTTGTTTTTATCAAAGTATGGGCCAAAGGATTTGAGAACGTAATCGAGAATTTGTTTAGGAAAATGTTCCTTGAAGTTGAAATAATTCTCACTATCAAATAAATTGGAAATTAACAAGTGTACAGTGAATTTGAATCTTTCAATACAACTATTCACAATCAGATCAGAAATTTCCTTGACAGCCGCAACTGTTGTGATCTGATAATCTTCACGAATTACGAATTCGGCCGTAATTTGCCGTTCACTGTTCTGAACGATTGGTTTTCAGTTGCCCTACCCGTCAGTTGCCTGACACTACCAGTTGACCGATCGGGCAACTGGTAAGCAGCCGTTCTGAACTGATCACGTGGTCATTCGGCTGGACTCGGCTAGGTTCGGCTAAAGTCGTGGCTTGAGACAAGTTGCTGCTTGTCTCCATTTGCTGCTAAATAGTGCATTGGAAAATCTCCTCAATCCCTCCACCACGCACCTCCACCACTACCCAGTCCACAGCATTTGGAGACTAGTCTCCTTACGATGTCTACCCGTGAACGCTATGAGTTCTGTATGGCAGCGCTGTTTCAAGCCTCTCAGTAGATCAAACAGCGTGTAATATAGGGTAGTTAAACAGTGGAAATCTTAGATTATTCAATATACAAATAATTACTGACAAATAGATTTTACTTTGGGGGTTCATTGAACAATTGAACACTTGAAACCAGCCGCGCCTGTTTGTAGCACAAGCTACGGCACTGTTGGATATTGGAATAGAAAAGAAATTTCTCTAATTCTCCTAAAAATCATGATTCTGTACAGCTTATTAGAAAAAAATAATCTCATGGACAGAAACCTGTGTGCGAAGATGACTCTGGTAAATTCATAGTGATTTTTGCCGTTGAAAAAAATAGATAGTCCATAAAGTAAAAAAAGAGAGAGAAAAGTAGAAGAAATATTGAAAATGCCCTTTTGATATTAGTGTATGTTTTCATGAATGAATATTGTTAGTTTAATAACTAATCTGTCTATCTTATTGATTAACTGTTATCTATCCAATATCCTTACTCTTCCTATAGTAATAATAATAATGATAATATCGTGTGACCTGGCTGGCTCAAGTTTGGTGTCAGTTATCAGGTCGTACTTGAACATGTTCAGGGTCTCTGACGTGACATAACGATTATTTTTAGGCAGGTAGGACCTCCGTATTATTCTTTATTTTCAAAGTAAAAGCCATGGCACTGATGAATATTTTTCATGTATGATCATTCCTAGGTACTTTTTCATAACATGAAAAAGTACCCAGGAATGATCATAGATGAAAATTTGAGGTGGACAAACATAATGATCAAACATAATGATATTCAACAAAATAAACTATATGTCTTGAAAATATTACTAATTGCTACACATAAATTATTTAAAAAAAAGAGATTACTATGCACCAACTCTTTAGATCTTTCAGTATGGGATCCTTCTATTTCGGGGTGCAGCAAAAGACACCCACTTGAGAAAAAGTATTCATTTCACAAAAATATATCCTAAAAACACTCGAAGCCTATAAGATACGCTAGAACTAAAAATATTGAAACGACAATTATTTATTATAATAATTATTTCTTGTATACTAAAATACAATAGTACTTTTGAACTGAAACTGCCACAGCAATACAATTTTAAGGAAGCAATATATATAACACCTACAGTACTAAATTATCTATATATACAGAAACAACTCGAAATTGATCAACATTATCATCATCATCATCATCATCATCATCATCATCATCATCAATAGTTTCATGCACGTTTCTAAAACATACAATACAAATAACGTAACGACTATAAAACTGGATAACAAACAATTTATTTTATTTGCTATTATTCGGAGAGTTCTTCTGAAAGTTCTTATTGATATTAAATAGTAACTAAACTAATTATTTTTTATGTTTAGAGCTGTAAGTGTAGTGATGCTTACCAGCGGACGAGCAAGAGCTTATGCTGGGAATACCATACGGTATTGTGCATTTTATTTCATAATACGTTTTTAGCGATTATTTAATATCTTGTAGATTTGTATTATATCTTTTCACTTTATTATATATGTTTTGAATTTTGTTGTGAATTTGCATACAAGGAAAAAATTAATTGAATTGATATATTAGTGAAATAACTTATCTGTTTATATGATTGATTGGTTACTAGGGATTGAATGAATCCTCTTATAGGTGTTGTGCATTACTATAGAACTAGTATATCTAAAACAACACGTACATTAAAAAGTCCATGAAGTAAAATGAAATAAAAATAATTTAACACCTCTATTCTAATCCTAAATATTGAATATTATGCATCAAATTATTTATTGGAATACTTAGAAACTGAAGTAGAAAATATCCAGAACGTAAGATCACATTTCTGAATTGAATATTCAAGTTTAATATTTTAAACAGGAGTTATTGATTTAACTATAATTATACATTGCATTGTGGTAGCATATTTTCAAAATACAGTATTTTCAGTTTTTTTAAATCAAACTCCGCTTTTTTGGATGATGCTCACTGGTGACATGCTCACTGGTGACTGCTCACAGTGATGCTCACTGATTGGTGACAGAAAATAACCAAGCCTGAACGAGAGACCGCAGGAACAGCAACCTGCCAGAGTCTTATCTAATCAGAGACAAGCCCTTCAACTCACTGACCCATTAGGCCGACTACTGAAAGACAAAAATATATTTTTCGGGCTTCAATCGTTCATTGATTGTTTTCATCTGTATCTTTCATTGTATGTTTGTGTGTATCTAAATTGATCTATAACATTGCTTTACTGGTTTTGTACAGGTGAGCAAACTACAAGTACAGGTGACGTCACTGGAGGACGAGCAACAGCGGCTGGTGGTGAAGCGGCACGCCGAGAGTCAGGCTGCATTGGCTGCAGTGGCTGCACCACCAGATGCAAGCGCACCGGCTGCATCGGCTGCAGGTGCACCAGCCGCCACCGCCAGCCAGAATGCTGTAGTGCCGCCACTCACCAAGGATCAACTGCTCAAGGAGATATTTGCAACCATGAGTCGGCGCAAGAAGCTGCAGTCACAGGTATGCTCCATTTTTTATCATTATATTGTATCAATAAAAGATTGTATTATTAAATTTAAGTCTAGAAATTGTCCTTCTAAATATTTTATCCAAGACCACGTTTTAAAGTAGTTACTTTAGGATTCATATAACTTGGCAGCGTGTAGAAGACTTGATAAATCTGAACCCAACTGCTGCCAAGTTGTATGAAAACTACAGTATTGGTGTTTTTAAAATGTCATAACAGATGACTGTTCATGCATACTCAAACCCGTCGCATAATGGAACTAGTATGCATCAGAATTCGCTTCGATACAGACTCAGGAGTCTAGCTAGATCAATAAGAATTCAGCATTTTTTTCATCAGTGTTATAATGAGTATATTTTCAAATAGTCAACTGATTTAAACAGCTGTCTCAGAGGAAAATCTTTTCGATTGTAGTCTTAGTGTAGTAGTTTTTCAGTGTAGTCAGCGATTTTTTGTGCATGTGCGAACATTTCATTGGACAATGATATCTGGGTCAGCGTTATATTGTGTTACATTGTGAATATTATGGAATGGAATTGCCAAAAAACTGTCATATTTTTTAGCAACAGATTTTGAGGAAAGAGAAATTTAATTTAATAAAGAAGTTCAAATTATGCATCTAAAAATTAGGTGCGGATCTTAATGAACTAAAACGTTTGGAAATATCTTCACAACAGTGGTGTTTAGATTTCTTCGACAAAAAACGCTACCTCGAGCAGATTGATAAGTTTTTTGTTGGGCTTTGTAACAATCTTAAACAGAGCAGAAGCAAGAAATGAAAGAGCAGCAGACAATTCAAATCTAGATGAAAGACTGAACAAGATTGAGGAGACAATTGAGAAGCTGTCATCCAATCTCCAAGGACAGAACCAGCAATGATCATTCGCCGAGATAGTGCAGCTGCCGAAGAAGAAAGAAGAAAAGAAGCCAGGAGAAGTGAAGGAGAAAAGTAGTGACATAAAAATTAGTACTGCCTGAAAAGAAAATGTTGTACTAATCAAGCCAAAGAAAATAAAAGGAACAGGCAGCCAGACAAGTGAAAATTAAAAAAACTGTTATTAAAAGGACTATTTCAAAAGAAAACTGAAAATTAAAAAAAAAAAAAAACAATCAATGTGCGGGGTGGGGATGTTCTTTTGGTAATGTACCCCAGTGTAGACAATAAAAAGATTTTTAGCGATAGAATGCTCCGTAACGTTAAATTCGAGGTAAGTGGGCCACATAAAATAATGTCTTAATTAGTAGTCTATAATGCTCCAATAGAGTAAATGTAGAAGATTTAGTTGAAGAAGTATATAAAAAATGTTCATGATGTCTTGTCATTTAAATAGTTTAAAAACTCATTTAAGCCGGTTTTCAAAATTGGACCAAAAAGTTGAAAGCAAGTAAATTGGGTAGTGGAGTGTACTGGAGATGTAAATGCAAGCATATAAATATGAGGAGAGTATTGATTGATTGGTTGGCATGCAGTGTTTCTTTGTGTCGGTGGCCTGGTGTTTTAAGTGTCAAGGCTTGGTCCACATAGGCCGTCATTGTACCCAACAACATAACACCTGTGGTCATTGTGCAGAGACCGGCCATGACGTAAAGTGATGTCCAAACAAGAAGGAGAAGGAATTACGCGATAAAAGTTAGCGATAAATGTTGCCCAGAATATGATAAAGCCTTGAGGAAAAAATTAGTTGAAATGTTCTTTTCAACACCTTGCGCTATTCTAAAAAGCAAGAAATCTCCATTGTAAAACACAATAACCTTGTATAAATTGTAAATATCTGTGATGTATTAAGGCAATTACAAAATTTTAACATTATATTAAAACCCCGAAGAGTAGAATAAACATTGTATGTGGCTAATTATGGAGAATCCGAGATTTGATCATCTCTTTTGCACATAAAACAGAGAATCTCATGACTATATAAAGAGCTTTCAAAGCAACTAAAAAATTCCATATTAGCTCTCAAGGACTAGCAGCAATTCATTGATACTGAAATTGAATACATTAAAGTTTTCTCTGAAGAATCAATTGGCCAACCAGCAGAGAATCATCTGACAGTTCCTGACATATCAAACCACACTTCATACACAGTACACAAAAAGCAGGCGCAAAAATAAATTTGTGTTACACTGGATTCTTCTCTGCGCTGGGACCATCACATAAATGATCTATGCAAGAAATTGAGAAAACTTGTCTATAAGTTCCGAATGCTGAGGTCATTGGTTGATCTGAAGTGTCTGAAGATTGTTTACTATTCTTGATGCAATCCTTGCTGACATATGGGATAGTAGGATGGGGTGGAACAAATTACACACCCGCTTATAAAACTGTAGAAACTAATAATCAAAGTCATAAATAGCCATAATTCACTTTTCAGCGAATTCGGTGTGATGGATGCAAAAGTTATATTCTAAAGAAATAATCTACAGATTGCACAAAAACACAGCACATTTTCAACATAGGAACCACAGTCACAACACAACAGAACAGGCACCTTCTTATAGCAAATTTGGCTCAGAAGGTTTTATACCAGAGGCACTTAGCACCAAAACTTTACAATCTATCTGCAAGAAACATACAGGAAATACCACACAGCAAGAAATTCAAACCCGAATTATATCAGTGGATAATAAACACAGGAAGACAAACCTTACTTTCAAAATATGTGAGCTCACTAACCTAATATTAAAGCACTGAATCTTGAAAAATTTAGATTGCAAACCTGCTCTAGAACATGGCATGCCAGAGCGGGGAATCATCAGATGATAAATTAATGCATTGCTTGATGGCATGAAAATGTGTATAATGCATCATTGCATTAAGAAAGGCATTCATTATACAATCTTTGCATAAACTACTATTTTATAAGAAAGAAGACTTCAGGCACGATGCCCAAAACAGCCTTCACTACATGATAACACCAAATTCAGCAATGGCTGAAATTACTGTCGTCAGTTAGTTGATCATTTTCGTTATATATTTTATTTGTAGTGAATGAAGTTCTTGTAGTTTAAGTATTAAAGATTTAAATTAATTTGTTCTGCATTGATGTACAGTAACATGTACTACATTGATGACGTTTGTGCACGATAACTACTTCTCCTTTATGACTGCCTCAGTAAGTGAACTCTCATCAAAGTAAACCATCCTTTTTATATTGTAAAAAATTCAACAGCCAATATGTTGAAATTCAACAAATAAAATAGTGAATTACCTAATGTATAAATTAGTAATGACCTTTGAATCGTTTTGCAGGTAACACGAATCGAATCTGAATTGGTGGCTCTGGAGAAGCGATCAACGGCCGCTAGCGGCATGCTGCCGAACGGAGTTTGCGTGAAGGGTGTAGCAGCGCTGGCATCAACAGGTGGACAGGGAGTGGGGGCGGTGGCGTCCGGGGGCCGAACCTCCGCCTCCGATCAACAGGTAAAGGCGGCGGCGGCACCTGGAGGCGGCAGCGAGGGAGTGACAGTGAAGCCAGCGCGAAAGTCGCGTGAACACCGCTCCCGGTCGCAGGACTGGCCCGATGTGCCCGATGTCGGCAAAATACAGGAGAACAATCCCGAAATACTCGCACGCAAGATACTGGAGACTGGCAGGCAGATTGAGGCCGGCAAGATTAGAGGAGAGTCTAGGTGAGTGATCTGTTTATTAAGAGGAATTTCTATTTAATTGAATGTTGAAAGGGCAGGCAATCTCTAGATCTTTCTGCACAATTTGGTACAATCTTCATATTTATATAATATGATATATATACCTTTGATCAAAGGTATAAATAAATTCCTTTGTCCAAAGATCATTTTCGTTATATATTTTATTTGTAGTGAAGTTCTTGTAGTTTAAGTATTAAAGATTTAAATTAATTTGTTCTGCATTGATGTACAGTAACATGTACTACATTGATGACTACATTGAACATGAAAATTGTACCAAATTGTGCGCAAAATTCTAAAAATTGGCCCTCAATTAAAATTTTCATTTTCTACTCCATAACGGCTCATAGTGTTGTCCTTGAACAGAAATTATAACTAGAACTTTGGCTAAGTAGATTGATGAGATCATTCAGTGTCATTTAATATCAGCTATTAATCGTTTTTGTTTGAATTTCAGGTCGAATCACCATCATCAATCATCATCATCATCATCATCGCGTTCTAAAGGTGGTCATCATCAACATCGTCAAAGCAGCAACATCAATTCAACATCGTCATCATCATTGTCGTCATCAACGTACGCCAATCAGAACAACACCAACGACTCGATTAGTCATCATGGTAGTAATCATCATCATACTGGCCACGAGCTGGCCACTAGCCGCAATACTAGCAGTAGTAGTCATCATCATAATCATACTAGTAGCAGTAGTAATATTCATCATCATCATGTGAATGGAATTGCTGCAGCCAATGTAGGCGGGGGTGTTGTTGGTGGTGGGCGTGCGGGGGGAGGGCAGGAGCCGCCGCGCGTCGCCAACTTCGAAGACCGACTGAAGAGCATCATCACGCATGTGCTGAACGAAGACCACGAGCATAGGAAGCACCAGCAGCAGCAGCAGCAGCAGCAGCAGATGCAGCATCATCCGCATGTGAACGCACCCACTGTTGTAAGACAGGTCAGATTTTTTATATTTTATATTGCTGATGATGCCCACATGAGTCCGAGACTTGTGCGTGGGTAATGAGGTGAATGATAACACATAGATGTCAGACGGAGAAGCGGGATTCGAACCCACGAACGCGCAGAAACGACAGCAAGCTGAAGTTGCGACGCCTCAACCAACTGCGCTAAGCGGCCCGATTCTTTGAACATGTAAGGATGAGAACTCTTTGCTCACATACAGACTGTTGGTTATGTGGGGAACTTTCTTCAAAATCTTTTGTATAATTTGGCTCATGTTATTGTTTTTATGAAGAAAGCCAATAAAGCAATCAGTCATAAAAATTAAATAGAACCACCACACAAATAACATTAACTATCAAAAAGGATGAGAAAAACTTTCAGATAATAAAAGGGCCTGTTAATCAAAATTTTAGAACGTTTTTCTGATTTTAGTGGGAGCGAGATTCGTCAACAATCTTGAAAAAAAAACTGAATCCCCCAAACCCAGTACAACATCTGTACACTTGACAACCTTCCCCTGGGGTATCAAGTATTCTCCTTTCACGAGTTTCATGGATAATAATTCTTGTGCAGGTCATATGCCTATTCTTATAAGAGGATGATTGATGATGCTGAACTACAACATGAAAAATATATTAGTTGTACAATATATTAATATGAATATATTAATGTATTAGTTGAATCCTGGAAGGAAAGGTTTGAGGTGCTCTGTGGATGTGGCTCCCATACGAATTTTAACCTTATTTTTCTTATGAATTGAACCATTGCCTTCTATCTGCTAATTACCGTGTCGTATTATTATTCTGTAAATATATTAATCGCTAAATGTATAGAAAAAGTGGTACAATATAATGAATAAAAAACTGTCAGAGTTGATAATAAGGGGTGTTTGAATTGGATTTCAGGTCGAGCAACCAGCTGCAGCACCACCCACTCAACCGGTGCATTACCTCCATCATAATCATATTCAGCATCATCAGCAGCAGCAGCAGCAGCAGGCTCATCATCATAATCATCAGCAACAGTCGCATCCTTTGCACCACCACCACCAACAGCAGCAGCAGCAGCAGCAGCAGCAGCAGCAGCAGCAGCAGCAGCAGCAGCAGCAGCAACAGCATCAACAGCATCATCATCATCATCATCAGATGTATCATCATCAACAGCAGCATCTAGTGCAGCAATCAGCTGGTGCCGTCCCCCCTCCTCCACCTGCTCCTTCTTTGCCACCTCCCGCCCCCGCTACATCACCTACCTGGCCACCACCCCCGCGACCCCCCCAACTAGCCTCCCTACACGTTCAACAGCCCGACTACACACAGGTATTTCATCACACAGCTATTCGCTATTTTTTATTGTTTTCCCCCAATTCCATATCAATATGTTGGGGAATGATTTGCATAGCGGTGAACGTGCATCCGGGCGATCCTAATGTTCAGTCACAAACGATTAAGACTTCGATTGGATGGATGATTCCATGCTATTTGGTTATTTATCACTTGAGCGCTTGAGTACAGGATAAGCAGACAAGCCCGGGGTATGCTACACTTCATGATTTTGATATAGACTAGGGTTAGGTTCAAGTGTTCAAAGAATTATTTTATGTTGGTTGAGTTAAGAAATCGAAGTTAAATTCGTAATTGACTGCTCAGTGTGAAATCGTTAATCCTCTTTTTTTTAATTAATATTTTATTCTTCTCTCAAAACTGCAATAAATACATAGATATACAACATATTTTCAGCTTGAAACATTACTATATAACATTTGTAATTAATTTAAACATGCAAAGCAAAGCAAGCTTGTGCGCTGATAAAATTTTCTATCAAATTGCTTTTTAGTATAATTCGTGACAATAAATAACACATAGACACTAGAAAGCATAACCATTGTTGACTAGTTGACTAAGCGTTACAATATATTTGATAAGTCAAAGAAAAATAAATCAAAACAGGTAATCAGATTTCTTAAGAGGCCTTAATACCTTTGGCAAAACTCGGTGGTGGAGTCAGTCCGATTCTTGTAATCGACCTCAGTAGAGTCAGAGTCATAGTCCGTAGGCGAGAGGTGTTGAACGGGGCAGCAACCGTGCCGTTCTGAAAACAACAGTCTTTCCCCCACCTCTCCGCCTTGCCGTTCTACACTCCTCTCCTACAGTCTCAACTCTTCTCACTTACTCACAGCTTCGGTCTCTCTTCTTCGTTTTCGCCTTTACGTAGAGAATAAAATAAGCTGTGTTTATGATTCCCAACCGGTGGGTCGTGATCACTAGTATCAGTACCATCACTTACAATAATTAAAAGAAAGACTTGAATAAATTACGCTTGCAGTTATAATATTTGAATGGTGACTTTCAACAAAAGTGCTATAATATTCAACAATAATGAAAAATGAGCATGAATTATTTTCTTTAAAATAGATTAATTCATGATATGATAATAAAAAATTGTATCGGAATATTATAAACAGACAAGAGACTTAGAATCGCCCAATCTAAATAAGATTTAGTTTGTTTATAGTAAAATAATGAAACAGCTGAAAAAATAGAATAATCAAGTAAAATGAAGTACGGTAACCTAGTTCAAAATGCATTTCATTTCTTGGATACCAAGACTCTAATCTCTCAATGGAAGCAAGCTAAAAGGTACTCACAATAAAAAGTAAAATCATATTGGAAAAAAATTAAACGATGACAGAATGTAATTTAATGATGTGGAGTATTTTTTTCTTGTTTCCTTTTTGGAGTGCATTCCTTATATAATCAGGATTCCGGGGATCCACCAATTCCGGTAGCAAACAGTCCATATAGAACTTCTTTAATTTTTCTTCCATCTGGTTTTTCCAAAAGTCATCATCTCTGAAAATAGTCTCAACTATGATGCCGTGAGGTGTCCATAAAGCAAACAAACATTTATCTCTCTTTGTTTTGAGTTACTGTCACTGAACTTGATAGAAGAAGTTGTGGTTTCATTTACTTCAAATATATCTCCCACTGAGTTGAGGAAAGGGATTTTTTTGGATTTGATGGCATCCTCAGGAGTAACATTTTAACAAGACTGGACATTTCACTTCAATTTGTCCCCAATAAGGCCATCTGGCGTTGCACCTAGGTATGAAATAACCTATCAATAGATAAGCCACATTTTTTAATAGATTCTCCCAGAACCTCATCCATCTTCATGATGGCATTTATTTAAAAAGTAAGTACAGAAATGTACTTGTTGATGTTGGAGACGATTTAAGGTTGTACCTAACAAAACTTGAGCTGAACATTGAGGAACTATGTAAAAGAAGCAAGCTCATTCTTCTCATTAAATTTTTTGTAATGCGTTTCAAATAATATATTTCCAAATATATATTGTGTTTTTGATGGAAATAGCTATTTGTGTAACTAGAGCGAAAAGTGGGAGATTTCTGCACCGAGAGAAACAGTTTTTTCACAAGCCGAAGGCGAGTGAAAAAAGTTTCTTGAGTTCAGAAACAATACTTTGTGCTCGAATTACACATTAAATTTTTCATTCAGTAATGTATAAAGTAATTTAACAAACAAAAAAGGACATGCATAGCCTCACATAACCTATCTTTGAATCAAATCGATGTCGACAATTAGTCCTACAGCTGACTGTGAGCTGACTTTTTGCGCGGCTGAAGCACAGTAGCCAACCTATTTTTGAATGCAGAATAGGGAACCTGCGTATTACATGCTCACTATTTTATATTGTTAGGTTGCAAATCTGGAGTGCAGAAAAGTACTTTCGCGCACTGGAATTTACTTTCCCGCACTGGTGCAGGAATAGACTATTTTGTTCAACAAATTCAATTTGTTGTAATGCTAAATTTTGTAATGCTTCCATGTACACTACTATATCCAATTATCAAAATATTTAAAAGTTGTTCAAGAATTCCAAATTCCACAAATTACAATTTCGCCTACTTGAATTTCATCACCTCCAACTCAAAAAAGGGATGATTTTAAAAAAAAAACCTCTAGAATACTCAGTAGTCAATTCTTTTTATTGTTCATTTGCTCCAAAAACAAATTATGCAAAGCATTACGGTATGTCGAAATTGTAAACTTTTTGTTTCCTTTTATCTAGGCCATCCACTCAACAAATTGGTTGTAATTATTTTCCACCATCAGCAACTCGTACTGTCACCTTCGAGGATAGAAAATGGAATTTATTGATAATAAAGTTTTTCAATATAATTTTAGAGCTCCATATTTTGGTCTAATCACAGTTTTGCCTGTCCCTCTCCAAAAGGGAGGACTTTGCAAACTGTGATCAACGTTTAAAAATTATTCAAGCTAGCCTGCTCCTATCCCATTTTTTTTTTTAGTTACAACTTTTGTCAAATAGAACTGTCTCTTGCTTCTAATAGTCCTTGAAATTGCCACCAAAAACATTATTTTGACAAAATTAAAAAATCCCTTTACTCCCAAAGAGGTAATTTTTTGGAAATTTATAATAGATAATCATATTCAATTCAAAAAGCTTTATCAATCAGAAGAGAGAATTTCTCAAAGATGTCAACTACGTTGAACATTTTGAGTAACTCTAAAACATAAAAAATGGGTTGGTAAGCTTTTCTCCCAAGAACGTCTGCAGAATCACCTCAACTACATCTCACAAAAAATATAATTTTGAATAAAATATTTCAAAGTAAGATGCACTGTTTGAAAATGTAAGAGCCTACTCTACCTCACCCGAACGAACCTAAACTTTGCAGCTGTAGAGTGAATATCCAACTAATATTTCTGTCTCACTGTTATTATAATGACAATAAGGAAATCATTGCCGAGATAAAATTGTCTGGCGCCTAAATGCGTGCATGCGCTTGTGTGTGTTTATGCAACGGCCGGCAAGGCAGTGTGTGAGTGCAATACTCGGTTTTCGATGGAACGGTTAGTAGCAGCATTAGGTCTTGCAAAGAAAAGTCTCCTCTAGAGTCAAAAACAGCACTTCGTAGTTTTCTGTTTCGGTCGCTATTTTCAATCCAATAAAGATGAAAATGGTACCAAATTGTGCAGAAAGATCTAAAGAATGGTATAACCTCCGAATTTCGAATTTTTAACTCTATTACAGCCCTATGAGCCGTTAAACTTTTATAAACTTCGACATGTAATTATAAAAAAAAATGGTAAGTGATATTCAAATTCCGAGGTTATACGACCATTCTAGCAATATTTATCTACAATTTGACACCATTCACGTATCTCTAACTTCAAAAATAGCGTCCGAAACAGAAAACTACGAAGTGCTTATTTTAGTGTTTTTTCCAAAGGTATTAAGGCCTCTTAATGTAGGAATAAGATATTAAAATATGACATCGATCCTTCCTAATATGAAGTTATTTTCCACCCATCTAATAAGCACAGGATTATAATTTAAATTTCTAAGAATACCGAATGAGAATGTGTGAATTCAACTTTTGATGTTTTGCACAGGTCTCACCAGCCAAATTGGCATTAAGAAGACACCTTTCTCAAGAAAAGTTGGCTGCTACGCAAGGAGTGGTGGCAACACGCACGATAGGCGATCTTGTTTCCGGAGAAATTGAAAGGACGCTAGAAATATCGAATCAGGTAAATTGTCATTTATTTTATCTTTTATTCTCATATTGTAAATTGATCATTGATAACAATCTACTTTGCACTAAAAATTCAACTGTAGTAGCTACTCTACACAGTAGAATCTGAACTTTTTGAATGCTGAATCTTGAACTTTCTCTAGATTTTTGAAACATGAATTAGGAAATCAAACACAAATTTAAACTGTTATTATAATAAAGACTTCACAATTGCATTGAAAAATAAGTCAATCAACACAAACCTAAATTTGTTATTTGTCAGCTTTATACTATGACTGATAGAAACTCGTCATGATCAGGTTAGCTCTCTAATAAATTAATAAGCAAACCATGGTGACAATTATGAATTACTATAGTTTTAGAAAACCTGCAATAACGATTATTCTTATGCAAAGCTGGCCATTCGACGCCTCCACTTGTTTCACAGCATTTGCTGACATCTTAGTATATCCGCAACACGTATCTCCATTACAGTTTTGATAAAACGATTCTGTTTTCCAGTCTGTCCAGTTTTCCTTCACTTTGAAAATGCCATGTCAAGAAACTCATCTTATTGTGTTTGGAAGTAGACAACTTTCCCCATTTCTTTCTTGGCCAATTATCATTCATCTATTAATTTGGAGTAATATGTATATAGACTTTATTACATAAATAAAACGTAAACAACAGTTCCTTCTCAGTTGCTAAATTATTGAAACATGTATAGCATTTGTATTTCCCAAAACTTGCCAAGCCCCTTCAGTAGCTCCATTTTCAACACAATTTATCCCCACCCCCCTTAGTTGAACAATTTTGATGTATTCAGTATTACTGCGTTGTAAGTATTACAGTGATTTGAATGTAATGTGTTTTTCAATTTTTTCAAGGTGAGTAAGCTAGCTTCAAGAAGTTGCTTGTACATACACAAGCTCGTAGTCTACTTGAATTTGATTCTTATAAATACGTTGAATATTTTTGTAATTACTTGTACTGCAGTCTTGTACTTTATTCGAAAACCGAACTCTATAGAATTCAAACTGCAAGTTTTTTATGAGTAAAAAAATAACTCAAATTGAATGCAATGCTGTATCTAAATTGAGCATTCAATTTAGAGTGTTTTTACCGATGATGCCCACATGAGTCTGAGAATTTCCGGGTTTAATGAGGTGAATGATGACAAAATATGCCAGACTAATAAGGAATCGAACCCTGTGACTGCAAGAGTAGTCAGAGATAACAGTGTAACCGATCACCACTGCGACTACTAGTTTTGCATAGTTGAATTGTTATTGAGTTTGTTTCTAGATACAACATTTTCATTACTTATCATCTATATTATAGACTATATTTGTGATTGTGTGTTGTTTGTGACTATTTAGAATTTTCTACTTTCAAATTTAGTTTAACAAGATTGATGCGGATTCACATATATCTATCAACCATCTCGTTTTTTTTGGTTATGTGTTTTGTTTTTGGAGAATCTAGTAGGTGAACATGTATTTTGGTTTGAATTTGAACGTTGCAGTTTGTCATGGTTAGTTTTGCTTTTAACAATAACAATAAAGTTGAAGAATAATTTTCATTCAAATGAATTATTCTTTTAAATAAATAAAAGATGGTAATTATGACAACTTCAGCATCGCCATACAAGTAAGTTTGAATAAATTTTGAAGTTGTTGTGATCAATATACTTATGTAATATTATGAGATTCATTATTATTATTAGTCAATAGACTTCAGTTCAATTTCACTTCAGTTCTAAAACTTTAGTAACCGATAATTTATTTTTGGAGTGATTATTTTGGGATTTTTGACCGCTATCTGAACATGGTGTCAGGAGGATTGTGATGTTCAGTCACGGTCGCTCTGACAGCCTTTAGAAGGATGACCGGCTGTGATAACATGATGCCATCAGTTATATGATGTTTCGGAACCCACCCAAAACTGTAGGTCCACCATTATTCATAACATCATTTTATCATCATTCATCTCATTACACACGCACTCATGTGAGCTTCAAAAAATTCTTTTGCAACCATCCTATGTTAATTATGCAGATACAATGTTCAATGTTATAAATTCTCAATGTGCTTTCAATTGAATTTCAAAAGACTGGCAAATGTGAATTTTTAGTTGTTCTCTTAAACGAAAGGGATACAACAGGATTATTTCACTTTCCTTACCATTCCATTGAAAATATTAGCTAATGATTAATTCTTTAGGGTTCCGCACAAATTACATTGTAGCTAGTATTGTCATTAGATGACGAATTATAGATTTGATTATTCTCCATCCACGAAAACAAAAAAGGTTTGCCTATCCTTGGCCTCTTGTTTAAAGTATTGTCAATTCAGCTCCTGATGTTTTTCTAATTTATTGTTGAGTTATTCAGCCACATTCAATTTGAATATCCTTATAGTGTCTTGGAGAACCATTGCTTATTGTGGATAAATTCAGAAATAATTTTGAGCATTAAAATGAAATATTCCAAGAAAACCCAAAAGTTAGAAGAGGAACAATAGTGTCTGAGAGGAGAGTATAGGAATGACATAGGCGACAAAAAGGGAAGAATGATGTAACACGTCTACCTGCCGTCGTACGATATTTGACAGTTTCTTCAGCATGGCCCACAGCGTACTAATAAATTTTGAATGAATAAAAGAGTACTAGAAAATGCGGAAAGAGAATTTATTAAAGATGACCAGGAAATGATTGACTTGAGTGGTCCAATGATGCCGTAAAAGCAAAATAAATAATATCACATAATGAACAACAAAATAGATGAAACAACAATAGCAAAATTGATAAACACAACAATGCAAATAACATGAAAAACAATAGTTTAAAATAGAAGGAAATGGATATTGTGGAAGGTATCCATAATGAATAATGAGACGAAATTGTCACAACCACATTAATTAAAACTTAGAGAAACTAGTTTCGGTTGTTACACCGTTATCAATCTTAATCAAACTAAAACTAAAGTACAGAGAAGCTTAATATATACTGAACATGGAATGATACTATTGGCTAAGCAAGAAAGAGGCTGTCCTTCATCAAAGGTTGTGATTGGCTGACAAGTCACGCCCCCTGGTGAGAGGAGTAACCAGCAAAAATACGAGTCAAATCAATAACTAAAAACTGTGAACATTTAGAAAGCAACAAAGAAGAATAATACGTAATAAGGCTAGAATTGAATCAAATTAAAACTAAAAAATCCTCCCACAGTTTCCCTGTTGTTCGCCTTGATAATCTGGTTTCCACTGTGTGATATCTAATGTATATTTTGTTATTAATTTGTTGCAATACTTTTCAGAGTATAATAAACGCAGCGGTTGACATGAGTACGACAGTGACAACGACCACCTCAACACCAGGCGCCAATTCGGGTGTCCTGCAACGGCCGGAGCGTATCAGTCACCCGGCGCCGGCGCCGTTACCGGTAGCTGCTCCAGTTACTGTACCTGTTACTGCCAGCACGCGCACTGTCAGGTCTGCAACCACACCTGTACTTACGGTAAGTACAACAGTACATCAGGGGGCTTGTTGCACAACTAATTAGGAATGACAATGTACAAGTAAAACCTTGCACAGGATTTTGTATTAACGACAAATACAAGTACTAATAAACTACTTTGTAAGTTCTTTTGCAACAAGACTTAGAAATGCGGTTACTGTTATTATGGCACTAATAATAGACGTTTTGTTGATATTTTTGTTGTTTCTCTATGTAAATAAAAGCAGGATTAACTCTTCTAATAGAATAATATTTACTAAGTAATCTACTATTCTAGGTTACAAATACTGATCGTTGATCAAAAAATGTAGCGGCCATGAAATTGGGTAGATGTCTAGAATTGCTGCTTTATAATCACTTACCTGGTGGTTCGGAGCTCACCTAGAACCGTAGGCCCAACATCCATACCATCATCATTATTCACTTATTACCCAGCCACAAGTCTTATACTGATGGAGTCTCGTACATCATCAGCAGGGAAATTGAAGTGTTGTCAGAAAGCAGACTTTCAGATCCGTGAAGATATTATAAAGTCAGACCCGTTACAAATTTCGGTTTATATGAATCAGTATTATAGTGTCGCTTTAGCTTATTACCAATTAGAATAAATTGAAGTAGCCGTTTGTATTTGCCCAGTCTTGTGCAACAGTAAACAAAAAAAGCTGTGGTACTTTTATTCAATAATATATACAATTTTTTCCACTTGCATGTTTAACCTATACGGTTGATCTTTGTAACAATTGATGATAATAATTATTGTATCAATGTGGCTTTTCAATTACTTTCAAAACGATTGTCTGCCTTCTTTCCTGGTGACTCAAGTTAGTATAGAAATCTCCAAAAATCCTTATCAGACAATGGTTATAATAATAATAATAATAATAATAAACATTATAAAAACACTCTACAACTTTTCATATAATCAATATTGATAATAATTATTGTACTCTGTACATATTGGTTATTCAGTTATTTCGAAAATGATTTACTTTCTATCCCTGCTGATTGCAGAGGAAAGGAATCCTCAAAAACCTTATTATATTGAAATTATAAAATAATGGGAAAAACTAATAGAAATACTCAACTACATGTCGTATTATCATACATAATACTGTCATGAACCCCATTTCTCAATTGTTCTTTAAAAATGAATAGGTTGCTTTTACATGGATTTCAGACTCGGATGACATAATTATTGATCCATCTGTATTTGTCACTAATGAAAATGTGACAAAAATGAAAATGAAAATGTCACTCAAATTATACGTATACTGTTTCTAGCAGCAGGTGAGCTCTACAACGAATGAGAGCAGCAGCAGTAGTAGTAGTAGCAGCAACAGCAGCAGTAGCAGCAGGTACACGCCGGTGGCACTGCCTCGCGCCGACATCAAGCCCTACCAGGAATCGTTATTTGCCGACGTCAAGCCGCCCACGCCCACGCACTCGCACACCTTCACACCAACTCCCGAACCAGTCGAAGGGTGAGTGTCTCTATTATTCACTCTATTTATTCATCTAGCCTAACTACAATAAGATGTAAAGAATTTATTGTGTAACTGATGGTCGTTTCACTACAAATAAGGCAAACTGTTGAGGATTATACTTTTCACTTTCTGTGAATCGGCAAAAGAGTGTGTTTTTGCAACTGTTAATCTAACTCGAATAAAAATAATAATAATATTTGACTAAACGAAGTGAGGTCTTAACCCCCTACAGTGTACGGAGTAGCCAAACGGCTACGGCTATTAACCCTACAATGCATGATTTTTTGAAAGTTGTGTTACTAGTAGTTGAGGAAAAATAATTAAAAAAAATTCACTCACCAAATCAGACCACGTTTTTTTATGGTAGCCAAACGGCTACTCCATGCAGTTGGGGAGGTAGTTCCTCATCACTATGTTGACTTCAAGACATAATAATACACTGTTGAATCCATTCTTTTGTTCATATTTATTTCTAATCACAAACTCATCAATTTCATTCAAATCACTGTACCCTATAGAAGTTGAATTTAAATAAAAATATTTCACTCCTAACCGCCTAGAAGACTGTTGGCTAGATCAACTCCTCCCACGTGCTTATTTTATGTTAGTATAACATCTGGACAAGAAACTGTGTCATACGTTTTTGTTTCCGGTTAAAACGCCTTACATATTTTGTGGGATTTGTGCCAGAAAATGAAGACAACATATTTACTATTCTGTTATCTCGCCAAGAAACATTGGAACGTTCAGTACCATTGAAGTCTCCAACAAATTCCACAGTAGCTCATCGTGGATCTTTTTTAATTTATCTTCTTCTGGAAGCTTGCAGTTTGTTATCCTATTACGTTTTACAGTCCCCAATGATAGGAATCATTTGTTTTTCAAATATAGCATGAGTGGTAAGCTTGTATAGTAGCTATCAAAATAAACCTTATTTTTTTTCAATTCAATTCTTTATTTCTCACCAAAGTCATTACAACTGACAATATACATTTAAGAAAATACAATAAAATATAAAAATTCTAACACATTAACAAAATAACAGTAACATATGGAGTGAGAAATGACCTAACCAACTATGGTTACATGTACTAGGATAGGTCAAGTTAGGGAATTGGTAAGGATAAGATTCTTATGATTCTTAATTTCTGGTACTGGTCGGCAGTCTCTCACAACAACGTTGCTTGAAGCATCTAGATCAGGCTCATTTGGTCTTCTTTGTGAGCTGTCTTTCTCCTGTCCTGAATATACTTCGAATGAGTACATAAATCCAGACACCCCACTCAATAAAAATAATTTGAAACCAAATTAAGTGGTGCGGCTTGTTCGGCATATATTGTTTCAAATGGTGACGAGTTTTTGTTGGACACATCTGTTCATCCACAGATAGAGATTCTTACATGGGTATTTCTGAAAACTTTTTATTTATATGATCAATAATAGGTCGTAATTTGAACAATTTTTCATGCCCCAACTGACCACTGGGAATTGCTTTAGAGTTGTTATTGAAATGATCCCACCTCCTAATATTTTCAAATTCATTCACAGTCATTGTTTCTGTCAAGAGGAATTCCTAGCAGTCTGTTCCAATAGTATACATGATGAATACAACTGACATCACTACACGAATACCTAGAAATTTGCAAATGTCATTCACTGTAACATTTTGATGGTCGCTGTAGCACTGTTTGAACATTGTACAATGTACTTTGGTCAGCACTAAATTTTATTATGTCCTTGTCAAAGAAGAAAGAGAAATAGTCATAGGGAGTTTTCATAGACTATTACTTCTGGCAATTCTTGATTGCCAGTGAAATCCTTATCAAATTGTTATAGAATTTGTCTCTTTCAAATAACCTTATTTTTACGAAAATCACTGAAAGTAGACTTATTCAAAGTTTCTGGTTTGTTTGTTCTGGAAGTTGATGGATTTATGTAGATATCAGAACTTGTACTGGGCTGATCAGTCTCCGCATCACACTGATCAGTTTCTAAATTATTTCTTGAATCAGGTTGAGGTAATATTTCACTGTCTAATATACTGAAAAGAATATTATTGTTCGGAACTGGTTCATCATCATTATAATCACTATCATACTCACTTCCTCTTGGAATGTCAGCACAAAATATAGAGTTTTCATCCAGTTGTAAGACCCGATCTTCTACTATATAAACTTCTTCATTTGAATACATTTTTTCATAGATTTATAATACAATAAAACTCTAAAGAACTCATAATGACATACATAAACAACCCGAACATGAACCAAACTCGCTGAGAATCGTACATAACCTATCAACTGACAAGATAGCCAGATGCATGGAGTAGCCAATCGGCAACCAGATAAACGTTGCAAATATGTATTCATAGAGAGATGGAATGCATGTTTTTGAGAGTTGAATAATATTTTCAAGTTATGATTGTTTGCTATATATTTTTTATTTCCAAAATTCATGAACCCAATTGAATAAATACACCTTTTGAAAGTGAGGGTTTCCGTATCCCTTGTAGTCTAGGAGGTCTTGGCAATACGTTGTTGAAGAAAGCCTTCTACGCTATCTGTAGACACTACCGTCTTCTGAAATCTTTGCAGAACTATCAACTCATCATGGATAGCCTACTATTTTTTTTTTTTTTTTTTTTTTTTTTTAGATATAAGGAGCATCCGTTGACCTCCTATAAAAGGGGTATTTGGATTTGTCAAACGTATTAAAAAAAAAAAAGAATGTTAAATTTGTCAAATTTATGAACTTATTCTAACTATTAATTTATGTTGGCGTAATGATCGATATACTCCTGAACGGAGTAGAAACAGAATCTTTTAAACTCTTTTTGCAACTCAATCTTGAATTTGTTAAATATGAGTGATTTAAAACGGCTGGGTAAAATGTTGAAGAGATGAATACCTAAGCTCTTGACACCCTTAGCATAAAGAGTTGTTCGATGAGAGTGATCACGAAGTCTATTTCTCTGCCTTGTTTCATATGAATGAATCATAGATCCTTTAATTAATTTACTTTCGTTTTTTTTAATAATGCAGATAGTTTCAAGAATGAAAATACTTGGTAAAGGAAGATTCCCTAACTGTTTGAAATGTGGGCGACAGCTTATTCTTAATGACTCGCCTACCATCACTCTTATAGCCCACTTCTGCACTCTAAAAATTTGAATCGATTCAGTAGAGTTTCCCCAAAAAGGTATTCCATATGTTATAAGGGAATGAAACAAGGCAAAGTAAACTTCTTTAATATTATGGAGATTCAGTATAGATATCACGCTTCTGAGTACGAAAACTGCTGAATTCAATTTCTTCTTGAGATACTCTACGTGAGGCTTCCAAGACAGTTTAGTATCGATCACTACACCAAGTATTTTAATTTCATCAACACATTCAATTATGTTACTTTGTATCTCAAGTGTGGCTCCTTCAGCTGATCTGAAGCTTATTTCTTTCGTTTTATTGTAATTGAGAACTAACATATTCGCCCTGAGCCAATCATCAAGTTTTTTAAGAGCTATTTCACATTTAACTGGTTTTCACTCTTTACCATAACACTAATATCGTCAGCGTATAAGATACATTCTGCGGGATCGAGATGAGAAGGTAAATCGTTGATATAAAGCAGGAACAAAACCGGCCCCAACACCGATCCCTGAGGAACGCCGAATCTTGTTTTCAACCATTCAGAATGATAGACCTGTTGATTACATTCTAATTCAACTCTGAAATCTCTCCTCGAAATAAGAAGTGAACCATTTTAACACTGAGTCACTCAAGCCATAGAATCGCAACTTGTTCAACAATATTTCAATGTTGACGAGGTCGAATGCCTTTGACAAATCGGCAATCAGGCCGCATACTTTGTGCCCTTCATCCACGGACGAAAGCACACCATCCATGTAACTAAATAGTGCATCGGCCGTGGAGAGACCAGGCCTGAATCCGAATTGTCGATGGGATAAAATGTTTTTCTTTCGCAAATCGGCCCTCAACCTATCTAGAACAGCATACTCTAATAGCTTTGAGAAGACTGGTAGGTTATTGACAGGTCGGAAACTCTCGGGAATCTGTCGGTCACCTTTTTTATATATCGGTATCACCTTACCCAATTTAAGCTTTGAAGGTACCGTTCCACTCATTAGTGATGCATTGAAAATATATGTCAAGGGTTCCAGAATTGGCAGAGCAGTTCTTTTAACTAAATGATTGGATATTCCGAAAGTGTCGTATGATTTTTTGTTTGGCATGGAATGAATTAATGTATAGAGCTCTTGGCAGTTTAACAAATTAAAGCTATTGAGATTTGTCCTATCAGAAACTTGTGGAACAGTGACGTTCAAAAAATTGATATAATTATCATTCTCTGTGTTTTCTGATATTGTGTGAGATATTTTAGTGGGAATATTTATGTAATACTTATTTAATAAATCAGCAGCACATTTTCGAGTCGTAATTGAGCCAAGACTATCACAAATGCTGATTTCGGGTTGAAGATCTGATTGTTTAGCAGACTCTGACCTTACCAATCTCCAAACGGCCTTCGTTTTATTTAGGGACTTATTAATAAAATCATTTGTTGCTAATTTTTTAGCTCGAAGTAATAACTTTCTATAAATGCTTTTGTAGATTTTAGTATATAACTCTAGACTAAAATAGGCCAATCCAGTTTCAGTTATGATGGAAATCGTCGAGTCACGCGTGGAATCAATCTTTAACAACAAGTTCAAGGTTTTTAGTTTATTTCCTGATATTCTTATACCCTGCGTAACCCATGATAATTTGTTATTACTTGGTTTTTTAATTGATTTTTTAGGGATTTCTCTATCACAATGTTGAAGGTATATTGAAATAAAATTGTTAAGAATTTCTTCTACATCTCTACTTTCATAAACAGGCTTCCAAGACTCACCACTTAAAATGCGATTCAAATCATTTATGTTATCATCGTTAACAACGCGAAAAGTTTTTCTGTTCCCGTTTTGTGAAAATTTAGTTATTTTTCTCTTTGTTTGATTTCCTGACCATGAGGGACGCTTCAGCGCCCTCATGATCTGTGAAAGAGCAGGGAATAGTGTTAGAAAGGCACAATGTCGGCGAATAATTTGTAATTATATAATCAATCTCTGTTGCCGATCTTTGGGTAATTCGCGTTGGTCCTTCCGTTATTTTGCTGAGTTTGAATGTTTTAAGTAGATTCTCGAGTAATTTCTTGTTATTGCTATCAGTTAAATAATCCACATTAAAATCTCCACAAAGAAATATAATTTTTCCTTTATCCTTCATCGCTTTAGCCAGTGCAGATCTAAGAAGCTCAATAAAGATATTGAAGTCAGAATTTGGAGTGCGGTAGACACATAAAACTATTATTTTTTCGTTCATAGTTCTTAATTTGAGTTCAACGGCAGAAATTTCAAATGAATTCTCAAGAGCCAGATTTGTCAAATCCCTTCTATCACGGCAACCGGAAACTGACCTCCCGCGGACGAAAATGCATGAACCTCCGCGCTCATTTATCCTCCTGCTATAGTGAGCCCTCAAAACATAATTGGGCAAGGAGAACACCTCCAACTCTTCGTCTTTCAACCAATGTTCAGTAAAGTACACAATTCTGTGTTATGGAATTGAACTAGAATGGAATTAGAAGAAGCCATCTTTCATGCGAATGCATGGAGTAGCCGATTGGTTGAGATTAGGAGTGAGGAATATGCTATTTAATTTCAAATTTACCTTTTTGCGTTTTTCGGCATTTTCGGCTGAAGGCGTGGACAAAATTCTATGAAACTTGTCATGAATTTTCCTTTTAGAAATGCACAGCGATGTATGTGTAAAGATTTTCAAAATTTGCTTGCATTAATTTTTTTTTCCTACAACTGCTCGTAAAGTAGTTCTTTACATACTGAAAACTAATTGTAAAATACCGCTTTACTGCTCCGCAAGCGGTAATAGTTATTTATGTATTAAGAGCGTGAAGCGCGACTTTATCGCTCAAGCCAAAACATTTACTGTGCAATGCGTAGCAGAGCGCAGTAATTTTGTGAGAGCGATAAAGAAGCTTCACGCGCGAATTGCATACAATATTTTTCCTAAAACTGCAGTTCTGGATTCGAACACAATAAAAGCTTGTAGTTTGTAACATCACAGACCATGCGCGGATTTGGTTAGCGTTTGCCATTATTGAGGTTATGTGAATTTCACGGATTCTGTGATCCACCAATGAGTAGGCATCAAAATCAAAACAGAAGCATAAAGAAAACAGCTGGTGAGCGTAAAATACTTTACCGCTTGTGGAGCAGTAAATAGGTATTTTACAATTAGTTTTCAGTACGTAAAGAACTACTTTACGAGCAGTTGTAGGAAAAGTACTTTACGCTCGCCAGCTGTTTTCTTTATGCTTCTGTTTTGATTTTGATGTCTTCTCATTGGTGGATCACGGAATCCATTAAATTCACATAACCTCAACAATGGCGAACGCTAACCAAATCCGCGCACGGTCTGTGATGTTACAAACTACAAGCTTTTATTGTGTTGGAATCCAGAACTGCAGTTGTAGGAAAAATATTGTATGCAATTCGCGCGTGAAGGTTCTTTATCGCTCTCGCAAAATTACTGCGCTCCACTACGCGTCGCGCAGTAAATGTTTTGGCTCGAGCGATGAAGTTGCGCTTCACGCTCTTGATACAAAAATAACTATTTTGAGGATAAAGCCCATATAGGTCTGAGTGTTTTTTTGCAGGCCAATCCAATTGGCCACCCTTACAAAAAGTGCCCAGGAGAACGCAGCTTATCTGATTGAACAGGTACCTGCTACGGCTATCACTTCCCAATTTTAAATGAAAACATGAGAGACACTCATGCCTTTTTCTATAGAAAACATATGATTAAAGATGGGCTGTTACATCATAATGTGGATTTGTGGAATCGAATCAGCATCAGATATCAAGATAGTACATTGATTACAAGATACATTGTATAGATTTCAGGCCCTTTTAACCATCTGGTCGAGCCTCCATCTAGGCACCTAGGCTAAGGCTTCTATTGCTCATGAGAATATCAGTTTTGTTGAGCAAACAAAGAAACGTCTCGGTTTCGAGTTTACTTAGAATATCCGAGAGCTATCTTGAAATCTGATTCCAATTACATATGATGGAGTTCATTTAAAAAATGAAAAGCCTTAGTGCCTTTCATTTTAAATATTCTTTATATGCAAACCAATACTTACTAGGGTTGGTTGTGTTGTTCCTAAAAGAAACATCCATGCAAAATTTCATAGAATATGTTCCACGCGTTTGGCCGTAAATGCGTTATAAACAAATAAACAAACAGTACAAATTGTATCATGCCCAATACAATTTCTTTTTACAAAAATTCATCTTTCGTCACCATGTCCACCATGCCCGATTGTAGAATACATTTTATGTGATTATCTGTTTTGATTTCTATATGTATTATCTATTGCAGACTTCTTTACCGCGAAAGAGACAGCGCTCTGTATTTTGTATTTCAATGAAAGCGAGATACCGTAAGAGAATATTTTTTATATGCTTACCCCTCTCTCCCCCTGTAATACTATGATAATCACCATTGCAACCAACCACATGCTGCAGAATAGTTTATGACAGATGGAATACCACGTGAATACCACTATTTCACAGCGTTGTATAATTCTGCTCTGGTTACTATCATCGAGTATTGCATGCTCCACAAGCACCCTTATTCTTTGGCGCGAGGTCTACTGTTTATGTAAAAAAAAAATAATAATATCTTTATTTCTGCGTAATGAAAATACAAAAGCTTAATTACACATGTTTTACAAGTAACACTGTACAATAATAATAATAATAATAATAATAATAATAATAATAATCTTGGTAACCTACGTATAGTTTACAAATAGCAGAAATATACTGCCATGCAAGTATGCAAAGATCACTATGTGAAAATAAAATTAAAAAAAAATTGTGAACTTAACACTCATTAAAGAGAACACAATAATATTAGAAAAATATAGGCCTGCTCAGCAGATTTAGCAAAGAAAACTATTTCTGGATTAATAAATAATAGATTCTAGAGAAAAAATAAATTCTTAATGTAGTGGACAATCGTCCAGCTAGCGATGCAAAATGCATTTGAAATCAATAATACTCATTTGAAAGGAAAATTAAATTATGGTGTTATAGCCTCAAGTTCTTCCCGGAACTACTAGAATAGATGAATACTCGAATATTATCGTGATAAAATAATATTGGATTGATGTTTATGTGTTGTCAGGTTGGCGGCGACACTCCACGCGCGAATCCTGAACGGCAGCAACAGCAGCATCCAGGGGGAGGGGGGTGGAGATGGTGGCACTCCGCTAGTGATAGTCGACACAATCAAACAGGAAGATCTCAGTCCGTCGCAGATGGAGTCCGACTCGAGTGGGGGCCGCACCGCCACTTCCCCCCCGCCACGAGCTGATGTGGAAATTAAGACAGAGCCAGGCACCGCCGCCACTACCGCCTCACTGAAGCGATGCTCGCCAACAATGCCACTGGTGCATTCGCCGCCACCTGCCAAGAAGCCGCACCTGCTGCTCGACTCGCCGCCCCCGCCCCAAGGCCTCCACCCCTCCGCTCCCAACGCCGCCGCCGCCTCCGACGATGGTCAGTATCGCTTTCACTTCTACAACACTTCTTCTTCTGCCTCCTCATTCCTCATGCCCGTACCGCCCCCGCTTCCAAAGCAAAAACAGCTGCTTTACTATAGAAAGTAGTCTCTCACTCACTCGCTCACTCACCTAATGTTGCGATAAATGCTTTTCTCTTCCTTGCTTTGTGTTCCGTCTTTAAATTCAGTCACAGGGGCATAGAAATAATATTATAGACACGGCAGAGGTGGGGAGGCGCAAGGTTTCCAGGGCCGCAGAAGCCGAAGCCGAACTGAAATATTGGAAACTAGCTTTACAGCATTTAGCGTTCAATATTTCAACATTAATGTGTCAAACCCGCCATGGAAAGGGAATAAGAAAGGTAGCAAGACTGTGGGTTCATTATTCACTAGATAAGTTGGGCGACCGACCGACCGAAGAGTGGAGAATCAACGGGCAAAACTGACTAGATAATGTTATTTCTCCATCGCGTATAGGAATGTCTCGATTTAGCATAGCGTAGAATAGCAAACGCTTTGCTAAAACTATCTATTATTAGTTTGTTTGGATCTGGTTTTAAAAAATATTATAGAGAAGAGACTTATCGCTTAGCGTGGTCTTCAATTCCTATAAATTTATCCCCATTTTTAAATAAATAACGTATGCCTCCTTGTTTTTCTCCATTATCACCGTCTGCTTACAATCTATCATTGAACCTTCTTATCTTTAGGACTTTTAGTAGAAGGTAAATCCACTTATTTTGCATGAAATTCAATTTTTTGTAATAGAATTCTTTATTGCGGATAATTCCTACATGGGGTTTTGAGTAGGTAATGAGCTGTATACTTATTGGCTCTACAGTCAATTCAGGGCCCGAGCCCACTTTTAAAACCGAGCCTACTCTCCAATGAGGTGAACGATGTTATAAAAAATGCCTTATGCTAGAATAGAACCCAAAACCTACGAAACAACTAAATAACGGCTCCAAGTAAATTCTCACACTAGTGACACACATAAAAAAATATTTCATTGATGACAATTGATAAATCATCAGTATCATCAATAAACTGGATAAAGATCATCAAGATTCTCCTCTGAAACTATGCTATACAAAATTTTTGTGAGGTAGGTAATTGAAAAGAACCAATATAAATTTTAAATGCCCAATAACTAATAAATGAATATCAGTAATTGTATGTAATAATGCAATAATAAATTACATTTAAAATTTAAACATTGAAAGTCCTTGATATGTTACCCCTTAATAAGAGGTATTTGTGGGTTTGAAGATATTAGGTATTTATATATTGTAGAAAGCATGCACTTTATGAGAGGTATTTATTGAAGGATAGCTATATTTTTAAACAACCAAATATGTCATCATTCAATTCTATTAGATACACTACTGCCTGTTCTACTAATGTGTTCATTAGTCTATTTATTGAATAGTGTTTAACAGTTGTTTTATCATTTGCATGTAGGAAATATCAGTTATTTTTCAACTTTGCAGTCCTGAATTGCAGTAATATTTGCATATCAAAGGTTATTTTTACTGTTTTGTTCCATAAGCATTATTCTGTTTAGAAAGTGTTCATTTGAAGCAATTCTATGTGTTCTTTTAGACTTTTGTGATATTTTGAAATTTGTATTTATTCACTTAGATTATGTTAATAAATTGATCTTTGAGTTGATGATTGGCAGCAGTAGTTGATTTACAGTGTGCTCAATTATAGCTACTACAACGCATTATAGTTTTAAATGTGAATAATTTATTATTGCCTGTAAACCTTAGGTTTTTGTTATAAGTGGTTGTTTTAATTCCAATAATTTATACTGTTATTTGATTTCGAAGATTTTTATTTGTGTAAGATAGAAAATTTATTGACTAATAGGTCAAATTAAATTGGCAAAATTTACATTACTATTCTTACATTGTCCCGGGACATTAAAATGATCTCAACGATTTTTAACATGAAAAGTTATCCTGTTTGAGAATTAAAATTGAGTCCTTAGTAATTTCATGTATCTCGAATCTTTTATTTATTACTGTAATTTGATATCAATTCATTTTTATTTAATCAATGGGAATATTTTCTCAATAATTGTTTTATTTAAAATTGGAACTTTCTGGTAGTTTCAAATGTTTAATAGTTGCGTTAAGCTATTGCTCATTATACATCGGGATCTTGAAATCACTTACTAAATATTAGCTTATTATGAGATATATGATATAACTTAATGTTTAGAGACTGAGAGAACTCAATTTTTTAAAGTATGTCCTATATGAATGTCTTAGAGATTTTTCTTTCTAATTCGGCCTACTTCATTATTATCAAATAATATTAGTTTAAAAGTTGATATTTTTTAATGTTCTACTAGCATTAAAATACTCTAAAATTAATATTATGGAATGGCTGATTTTTAGTAGATATGTTTGTTCTTGTAGATTTATTTTCTAATTTATGCATGATAGTTAAATATTGTTATTAGTTTTGAATAAACTGTTAGTAGAAATGCATGAACTTTCTCTTTGTAGTTTTCGAATATTTTTACCTTTCTAATTATGTGAAAAAATTATGCCAGCATTTTTATATAAAATAATTTCTATCAAAACTACATTTATCTGCTGTTACACTGCTATTTTACTCTGTTAAACATGTAAATTTTCTTAGTCAAATAAAAGTTTGTTGATGTTTTTAAAATCAATGCTATAATTTCACTTTCATTTTGATCCTTATATCATTTTTCTAAGAAAGTTTATCCAAATTTTTTGAAAGAGATTTTCTTATTGAATACTAGCTCATAATCTATGTTGGAGACTGTGGAAATGTTTTTCACTACTTGAAGCTGTAGGCTATAAAAGTAAAATAATCCTACTTTCTATGCAATCAAAACCAAATGAATTTAAAAATCAAATATTGCAACCAAAATGTTTTTTCTTTCATTTAACGAATTACCTGTTATATTTTTAATTTTAAAATACTTTCAAGTACTTTCTATCAAAAAGAATTGAAACTCAAGCAAACAATTTGTCTGATCAAATAACATTTTGATAAATTTCTCCCTCTGTTTATCTATTACTGTCGAGATTAGCTGGGGTAAAGTATTTTACAATATTAAAAATATTATGATATTTTTCAATTGCAGTATAATATGAAATTGACTTGAAAAACCATTGGATGACGAAATTATTATTTTGTGTTAGTAGTGATTCATTTTGAAATTCAGCAGATGCCCAATGCCAATTCTTTGAGTATTGATATGAATTTATACAAGTAATATGAAAACAATCCTCTTTCATTCCATCTCATATTCACCACCCAATTCTTCAACTATTTTATTACTTAGATATTATCGAAAAATTCATATTTTCTAACGTTATGGATATAATTTCTTTTATCAGTTTTGCATGTGTGGTAAGGTGATTGGTTTTTGAACTTCTTATTTCTGTGTGTTTCTTATTTTATTTATTTTCTTGTACTAGATGTGAAAGTAAAGAGTGAAGTAAAGGAGGTGTCTGGAAACTTTCAAGTTGTATTTTTATGTCAGCTACTGGATCTGAATTATTCCAAATCTTATTTCATTGCTTGTATTGACCTAATCTTGTACGAAAATGATTACAGAATATTATTTACTTAGAAAGTCATTTTGCGTTGATAGAAGTAGACTAAAGGGGCAGTAGTATCTCTTAACAGCCAGAAAATCCAGAATTATTCAAGCTTTCATTAATTGAAAATTAATGATATCAAGTTGTATAATAAATTCAACAGACCTGAGTGAGCATTGGTCTACATTGTGGCTGCCAATTTTATCTGCAGTACGGTAGTTTTATTATCTACCTTCAAAGATAAAGCATCAAGCCTTGTACAGCGGCCATAAAATTAGATAGTTACTCGAAATCGTAATGTTGCTAACTACACAGATAATTTTCCTGTGCTGTGATCTTTCCTCAGGTCACTCCCGTGTTTCGGAGGACACGTTAATCCTGTTGGTCTCGGCTGCCTAAAAACAGTCACGTCAGAGACCCTGAACTTATTAAGGTGCGACTTGAAAACCCAGACCTAAGCCAGCCAGGCCACACGATATTATTATTTATTTTACAAGAATAGCTGGAATATTACTGGGTTTTCTGACTGTTAGAGATAGATCGAACCCTGGAAACTGGAAACGACAACCATTCTTCCATTTCAAGGTCATATTTATTTATGCAACCCTGAACAGGATTTTTACCTCCCATAGTAGAGGCGTCACCGGACAGTAGTTTTCTACATTGCAGACTTTGATAAGGCAATCACTACCCGAAAATAAAGTCACTTTATTAGAAGCGGGGATAGAGGAAGGAAGGCATCATGGTCCCTTATCTATAGACTCCCGTAACTTCTCAACGGATCATCAAATTTTATTGGGAGATCATTCAACAAGAGTTGAAGAAATAGTTTTAAATATGGTATTTAGTTCAACTATGAAATTTATTCATATTCATAGTAAAATGATGTATATCAATATTCAACAAGAGTTGAAGAAATAGTTTTAAATATGGTATTTAGTTCAACTATGAAATTTATTAATATACATAGTAAAATGATGTATATGAATATTGATAAGTACAGAATCAATTATGTCCTGCATAGATAGGATTAACAGGTCGATGGTCGATAAATAAAATTGTTATTACAATAAATTATTGGTATTTTAAATTGTTTTCACATATAGCAACGATATCAGCTTATCAGCAAACAGTTTTTTATTTCATTAGTTTTGGTAGTTAACTTGAAGAATTCGATCGGGTCTTTATAAATCTTGGCTCAAGATTCAGGTAAGCTAGTAAATAGAAAATAAGTACGGTTCCCAAAAATTGTAGATACTTTTTTTTCAAGAAATTTGAATAGATATATTAGATTTCAATAACGTAGTATATGATTCGATTGGAAGTTGCTTGTTTCTGTGAAATCATTTTTTATTACATAAAAAATACTGAAAAAAACGATTGTAGAGGGACTGAACTTATTCAAAATTTGAACTTTCTTTGAGAGATCATTGAAAGAAGTTGGTAATTCAAGTAAACCCTTGAGATATGAACAGAAATATATAAAGATCTCTTTAAAGAAATCTTTATAAAGAAATAATTATTTTGAGCACCCATGACTTATGAAAAAATAGTTCTGTGTGCAGTGAATTACATTCTTATAGCTTAGCCAGATGCAGAATCGCCGAATCAGAAACATAAATGTATGACCTATGGTTGAGGCTTGGAAAGAAAAAAATTGAGTATCCGTTTTACATTATGATGCGCAATAGGCGTACTGGTTTTCTTATTTATTGAGACAAATATAATATTATTTCAATGCTTAAAAAACAATGTAACAATAAGGTACTGACAGTGTCTAACTTGAGGGTTTTCAACTTTGAAGAATTTGTTTTTATTGCACTCAAAACTTGAGTTTTATACGATGCTTTGAAAATATGAATATAGTTTCATTTCTTCCAACCCATTTAGAAAGAAATGAATTAAAACATGGTGTCCCAAATTACCCGCAGATTAGTCTATAATAAGACATTTGAGATTTTTAATCCTTTTATACTCCAATTCTAATAAATGAATGCGAAATTCAATTTCTTATTATTTATATGGGTGATATAGAATAAAAATGTTGATAATTTATTTAGTAAGTGACACAATTAGCAAAATGTTCCAGTCATACAAAATTATTTATAAAAATAGATGGTACAGTAATAAAATTATGTTATGTAACAATTTAATGAAATAATAGACAAATTGCACCAATAGAGCAATAGATAATTAGATAGATAGAAAAATAAGGCAGGGAGTAGTTACTTCTTTTATAATTCCACCACTGTTTATTTGCTTTCCATTCCTTCAAATAAAGTCATATTTCCCCATTCTACTTTCTAAAGATTGAAGACTGAGACCTCAAGTGGTTTACAAGTGCTTGTGCTATTTGATGACAGCAAAAAATTTTTATTATCTATTTTAATGACCGTACCCAGGATGAGACGTGACTTGCCAAGTTGCCCCAAAGAAAAGTTCGGGCTTATCCTTGAAATATGAAAACAGAATAGATACTAAATAATATCTTTATCATAGTGATATGTTACAATAAAACTTGATATAATACGTATTTGAAACTCTTTTATCAATAAAAAAACAGAGTAGCCTATGGTAGTTTCGTGCACTGTTACAAGTTACCCAACTCAGGTCTGCTGTGGGAGTTTTTTCTCATTGAGAAAGTTGGTTTGTTACTGTGTCAAATTGATGTGAACGGTATGTAAGATAATTTTATCTTGAAAATGAAAACTTTATTATAATAATACGTGAGTTTAATTCACGATAAAAGTTATAATTTGATATTTTTTTTGTTAAAAATAGTGAATTGTATTAATGTTGAAATACTACTCTAATCTTTTAATCAGATGCTCAAAATTTTATCAAATATCTTTAATGATCTGTTTGCAACAAATCCACAATGATAGAACTCTAATTTAATTGCAGTCATTTAAAAAAAAAGAATGCTTGGTTGGAAGGGTAGAATTGTCCCTAGTTAACCTGCTTTACGGTTCTTATCAATTTAATTTGTGAAAGAACTAGTATTTTTTCTCCAAGAGTACGGGAATAGGAGCTCTCTTCTGCACGGTACTGGGTTTCGCATGACAGTTTGACGCTGGTGAATTTGACTTGTCATTTTCACCCCCATCTCTGTCTGGCCTGTAATAGTTTTTGCCTCCATTTTTTTATTCCTCTCTCGTGGTATCAAATCACTAAAACCATTTTTAATGTCAATGAACTCTTAGAATTGGCGCAAATAGAAGCGTGGGGAGAGGAACTGAATTCATTGAATGAATTAGACCTCACCTCGTTTCTATTTACAGTTCCATTTATTTCTGGAAAAAAAGAACACCCAGTGTCTGCGTTTTACGTACGCCTGGGCTTACGGTAAGCACTATTCAGTGGTCCAGTGGGCTTGCTTTGATGAAACATATTATTTGTGTTCTATTCTTATTCGGCTACAGATAGTGTAGAATTTTCACGGACAACTAATTAATTGCACAATTGACACTTTCATACTATTGTCTGTTTCAAATAAAAATTTGTACAGATCAAAACTACTTTGTGTAATAAAATTATAATTTCAATTCACTAATTTTAGTACTTTCTCTTATTTTATAAAAAAGAAACTGTTCATTGCTTACATTCGGGGCAAAGACATTAATGTTAATATAACAAGGTTTATCTATAGATTGTCTAGAAATTGATGTATGGGAAAACTTTGAAACTATAACAATATTGTTCCTATTCCCGAATTGTAATAACTTATGTTTATTGGAAGTTAATTTTGTATTTTATTTACTACATTCATAGCGTTATAATGGCTTTGCAACGTCAGAATTGCAACACAGCAATGTTTAGCTCAATCAGCCTAGAAAAACTCCCGAGGGCTAATGCCTTGCTTCATTGGCTCCCGGTTGTCAAAAAATACAAGTCAAGATAGGGGCCTCTAAATGATTTATTATTTAATGATTAAATAATAAATAATTTATTATTTAATGATTAGTGCTGTGTCAGCGTTTAACAATATGCAGTAATAGCATTGAAGCGTTAGAATAATATATATATATATAGAAGTCCAAAGATATTGTCATTATAACACAAGCTTGATCATCAACATCGTTTTTGTTCCCAACTGTATTAATTTATTATAATGAGTTTGCAATTGAAAATGTGTGGTATAAGTGAAGGTGTTATTTCTATTAGTTATCACTAACTTCATCCACTCACCAACAAATATTATCAATTATGTACTGTAGTCGACTGTGGACTCTAAAGTGTCACAAGACATCTATTCGAAATCTATTCTGAAATCATTGGAAGTATGGAAATAATGGAAACAGTTCAATGCATTGACGATCCATAATTGTTCAACCATTTTCTCGCACTAAATGTAGTTGCGGCAAGTCTTATTCAGGGTGCTTGCACAGTGGAGCATCCAATACTTGATGATGATCACCATCGCAAAATCAAACGTGCTTTGAAATTGTTTTTGACAGATTGCAGCAGCTTTAATACCACAATTCCACAGCGAATTGTTTGATTTTTGCGATGGTGATTATCATCGAGTATTGGATGCTCCACTGTGTAAGCACTCATACTTATTTAGTGCCAACATGTCATGTAGCATTCCCTGTAGAATGATCTTCTCCATTGCTTGTGTAAACGCGTTACAGTGTCTGCGTTACTTCATTAATATGTAAATGCCACATGAACTCAAGCAACGGTGATGCTCATTCGGCAGTGTATGCTATTTGTATCTACTTCAGTGTCTACTTCCTTTACAAAATATTTTACTAATTGAAGATTTCCAAGAGGTGCATGACTGAAAACAGCGACAAATTCCACTCCTAATACTATATACTACTGAATACCATCTCATTGTAGAAAATATCAGCTTTTTCTGTAATTACACATATATGTCCCTTATGCCCGACTTTTCTTAGTCGTTCAGGTTTAATTCAGTAGCTATTGATTCAATAGCGGCCCTAAGGCTTGTTTCACACATTCCCGGCAGTCGGTCAACAGGCGTTGTTTACCCAGCTGAAGGGTTATTGTATCATATGGAGCGCTTCACACTTACCCGATTTGTGTAATCATATGGTACAATGTAATTACCTAACTGCCGAGCTTATTTGAAACAAGCCTTAGGGCCGCTACTGAATCAATAGCAACTGAATGATTCTCTGAACAACTGAGAAACCGGGTATTAGACTGGTCAAGAGTTTCAAGAATGGATGAATTTTAGTCCAAACTTGCCGTTTTATTTAAATGCAACCTTTAGATTCTTAACAAGACCATAAGTTCATACTTCCAACATTATGTTAAAAATAGCCTCGTCTGCCTTCAATGTGATGTTGATAATTTTTTTTTCATCACTCACAGGCAAAATTTACGTGACTGTAGTAATCTAATGTTATCCTTTTTTTCTATTTTACTGACATTTTTTTCATGCCATCCATCATCAAGGGGCTTGTTGCATAACAATATACAAACTAATTTAGCAGTACTCAAAATTATGGCTCTTGAAGTGCGAGGATTTTGAGGATGTTATGGAAGTTATTATTCCATATCTTAATTGTAATTTGTAAATTGTTATGCAACAGGAGGACTCATTTATATGTAATTGACAAAAAAAAAAGAATCATTTAATTTTATTTCGACTAGGTAACTCTCAATGCGGGCAATTGTCCTCAGAAAGTACCTAAATATTCTCACGCCATTTAACCCATACGGATTGATTTTATCGTTATTGTATTTGGAATTTTGTTCTATATATTATTGAATTTATTTTACATGTCAAATTGAACTGATACTTTTTGTTGTAATCATGAATGAGAGAAATAAATGTATTTATAGTTATCAATTTATACTTGCTTCTTACTAAAATAGTTTGTTCACTTTGTGTGTTGTACAGGGCTAGACAAGTGGCAGGACAAGATAAGTAGCGGCTTTGACCGGCTGGTGGCGTTTGCGTCGACTGAGCTGGACAAACGGAGGAGGAGCACTGAGGGCGGAGGAGGTGGAGCTAGTTGCAACACAAGTCCCGACAGCGGTATTGGGCACGGGGACCCTGTGCCCCCGGTGGGCCCCTCTATGAATTCTCTGGGTCCCCCCGGTGGGGGCAAACACCACTCTAGCAGTCCCAACCCGAAAATGCCGCGACTCTACCGACCGTGTGACTCACCGCCTCCTATACTGGAACCGGGACCCCCGCGCACTCCGTCACCAACGTCCTCACCACCCCCACCCCTCCTACCGCTGGAAGGTCCCTACTCCCCAGTGCCCCCTACCAGCCCCCCTCAACAACAGCCTCCCTCCCTGGCGCCGTCTGTGCCCCTCCGCTACCAGCGCTCGCCCACCGAGCATTCGTCGTCCTTCAAGAAGAAGTTCTTCCATCACAAGGGCAAATTCCGTCCCAAGGGCAAGGCGTGGGATTGGCACCGGACTACCACCTCTTCCACCAAGGGTGACTCCTGGTGCTAGCCTAACCTAGCTCACCTTGTCTAAGTTGTGCAACATCTAAGTTCGGCTCTGGAACAAAACTTTGTATTTTTGGGGTTGGAAGAGTATTAGTTGATAATTATTATTGTAGATGCCATACTCAGTTGAAATCTCCGACCAAGACAATCTGGGGATTTTCCTCATGATATGTTTTAGATAGCAAAAAATTGATGATTTTACATTTTTTAAAGTTAGTTGAGACATTTCACTCTTTGTGGCAAAAGAACTGGATTTGAGGATTGAAACCTTGATAATTGAACAAAAGCGTTTATTGTAGAAATTTATTAATAGGAATAAATTATTGGTTTAGCATGTAACCTTGATAATTTTTCATCTTTTCATGAAATTTTACCCAGTATGCATTTTAAAACTTTGATCAAATTCTTCAATGATTCATTTCATTAGATAACAAGTTGGCTCAATAATGTGTAATACAAATTTATTTAGTTGCATGACCATGTTTTTTATCTTATTGGTTCCACTTATGAATTAAGAATGGAAAACCGTGTCTCCATTAATGGAGGTACAAGATTTAGAATTTATAGATTCAGAATATAGATAGATTTCTATTCATAAGCATCCTCACAAATTCTAACATTATTCAATTCTAGAAGTGTTTCATCTGAAAATGCGCGGAAAAAATTATTGATATTAACTATACAAATGATATTAAACACTATTATTTATTGATGATAGAATGTTGTAAAATCAATACCATGATTGGTATAAATTGTAATGTAAACTACCTCAGAAAAATTCAATATGCTGTATACGTAAAGCGTTTGTTTTACACCTATCAAAACAAATTGATTTTGATTTAGGCATCGTTTTGAAAATACTTTATATATATTAGGTCATGAGATTTCACTGTTATGGCAAACTGATGATTTAAATTTATGGCCACTGAATAAATACTATTTAGCATCTATTCTGTGGTATGGCTCTAGCATCTAAATAAACCCACTGCCATATCTTCGAATATTATGGTTGTTTGTAAAAATATAATGATTCTCAGTCTTGCTTTTCATACAAGACAAACTGTTCTGTTTATAAAACAAAAAAGACTTGAAGTTTGTCATCATTGTACCTGTGGTTTCTACAAAGTAAATGACGTGTAGTATATGTACTGTGTATTATGTATAATTGATTAGGCTGTTCTGTAATTTTTCTGTATATAACTAGATTTAAAAAGACTCATGGAAATTTAAATCTATATTCCTGTTGGTTTTTTAATAAAATTGAGGCATTAGGCCTAATGGATTAAAATTTATGCAATCTTTTTATTCTGATTATTACTTTTTCAATTTTACTAAAATTAAGTTTGGTTTAGTGAGTTATAATAAAGTTGCTGAAACATTGACTGTCTTGGTTATAATATTAATATCAATTAGAATATTAATATAATAACTACTTGTGAAACAAGCAGCATGAATTTTTTCTATTCTAAGTTTCTGTATGGCATTTATGGAACCTATAGAATCTTATTCTGTAATTTAAATTTATTCTAACAATATATTATGATACTTTTAATTTGTTTTCTTCATTTTAATTTATTTTTAATAGTTTGCTGTTCGCATATAATAATTTCTTAGCAACCTTATTTTATTTGTATGATTTTCAATCAGTCATTCTCATTAATCTTGTAGTTTCTTCTACTTTTTTTGCCTAACCCCACTTATGTTGGATAAGCAGGAAGGGGAGGCCCACATTTGGATTTGTTTTTTATGACAGGAGTTCTTTCTTACACCAAATTACAGTCAATGCACCGAGTGGGGTGGATTAAGTTCAACTTTAGTATATATTTTATTTTAATTATTGTTTTTTATTTGTTTGTATGTGTGCATGCATCTTATAAAAATATATTTTATTTTTATTCTCTTTTATTTGCTCATGTATGTTTGTGCGTGCATATTATAAAAGCGGTTTCAACTATCTAAAATATCGTTCTTAAACTGTTAAGTGAAAAGTAAGAATTAAATTAGAATGAAATTATTTCTTCAACAGCTTTAATTATCTTTAGTTTGTTTTTACAAAAACTGGAAAAATTAGCTGAAAAAAAAACGTTACTTTTTGTTGATAGTTTTGTTTTATCCAATTCTTTCCTGTGAATTAGACCTGATAACGAGAAGATTGTTAATATTAGTTTGTCTTTTTTTACGTTTGTGTTGGATCGCAGTTATTGTTTTGATTTTTTCATTATTTCTACGGTTGTTGAGAAATATTTTGTACATTACTTATTTTCATTTAAATTGTTTCTATTATTTAGTTGAAGATATTAAACATCTTCTTCTGTACAAAATAAATTATTTTCAAATTCAAAATTCGTGTTACGATTTTGAAAATATTGTTGAAATGCTTGAATAATGTTGAATTTTTGTTGATAAATAGTTTAATTGTAATGTAAGAAAACGGAAATACCATTTGATAAGGGATTGCGTATTCAATAGATGGACGAGTGTGTTCAATAATATTGTAATAAAATATTTTATAAGTATTGTAATTGCGAGATTGCTGTGAACTTAGTTTTCAATTTGAACGTGATTAATTAGGATAGCCTGATGCTATTTATATCTTCATAACCTCTGTGAAAAGTACATTAGATGTGAGAATTTGTTTTGTAAAATAAAGTATGTTCGAATCAACTTGTAACTTATGAAACAAACAATATTTATTTGTAAAAATTGAATAAAATAACTAGATAAACGATTTGTGGATTATATTCATGTGACACACCACATGCCGTTTAAAATAATAAATTATCAAGTAATGAAATTGAGTCGTATATGAATAACAGTAATCATCTATAGCTTAATTGAATTTATTAAAATTACTGTGTAAAAAGGCGATTGGAGATTGTCAGATGAAATAAAACTGTAATTGCAGTACTGTGTATGACTTATATCACTGCCATCGTTGATTTTGTCATTGTTTGCAAATCAAATCATAGAGCATAGAATGAATTCGTAGACTAATTGATTAACATGGAATTAATTCTATGCTCTTTGATGTAAAAATGTACTGCCAAGTCACTGCCACCATTATAAATATTGATTGTGTGTTTTAGTCAATAGTCAGTTTCTTTTTTCATTTGCAATTGGAACTGACTTCAATATTATTGACTACGGTATCTTCTTTTTCTTTATAATTTTGTTGATTAAAAAGTTTTCAAATTTTGTTGAAAATTGTTATAAGAATTTTGTAAATTTTGTTTTGATGGTATTTTCATTCATTAGACATGCTAAATCTTGTTGGAAAGAAATTTCAAATTGCTGGCTGTTGAATGAATAAAACTTAATTACGGTATTCCTATTTTTATTTAGCTTAGTAGTTGAATGCCAACATACCTTTGTATTTTCTATTGAAATTCGGCATTAGCTTTTGTCCTTCATTTGGTTGGTATGTTTGAATTAGGTTAATAATTGAACACTTGTATGTGAATGTTTATATTTAATTAATTGGTATAAATTATGATATTAATTTATATATTGTGTATATATTAATGTAATAAATACATTGAACTTTATATATTGGAATTATTTACATACTCAATTTCTAAGTTCAATTCTTTAATAGTGGTTTATGAGACGATTGTATTATGACTGCCTTAAAGCAACAAGTGAAATGAAAGTCTAAGGGCCATATTTATGAACGTGACTTACATTCATCTAAGCAAGACTTCTTGAAGAACGACTTGGAAAGGCTCTTATTACATTGAACGTGGACACAAGCTAACCTAAAATTGTGTTGTATTATCAGGCACTAATTAAACATAAAATAGCATGCATGAAAAGATATAAAATGGCATACATGAAAATATATAAATCAGGCATGTATAGATGTAAATTTACAATTACTGATATGTAATATTATTACCACAGCAATATCTTTTAAATTGTTATCTTCTGTTTTTGGATTTTAAAAATACATAGCATTTCGATGCAGTGTAGTGATTGCTACCTTCCAGTAGACCAAAGAACTTAATCTATTCTTTCATAGAAAAAGAATTCTGTCCTAAAGCCAAAAAATGTATAGGTTAGAACTTGCTTTATATAAAATAAGTAGAAATAATTTCAACAAGTCAAATATACAGTGAATTTCATTGCAATGGTGCAAAAATTGAATATGATGATTTTATTTCATTTTTATGAGCCGATCCTGTACTAAAAAATTAAGCCAAAATATGATGCAACACAACATTATATCTAAGAACGGATTTGATATCGCCTACCGATTTTGACTTTACTTTTAAGTCAAGAAGATGTTTAAGTTAGGTTCATAATAATACGAACTTTAGTTGAAGCATGACTTATACTGGGAAGTTTATGAGCTGAAAAATGAGATTACTCGTGCGCCCAACGGGCTGGAGAACTCGCTTGCAAACAACTAATTTTTCAAAACATAATAACGGTGTCTGCCCATTACACGGTATCATACTAGGACCGTTATCGGCACGTAACATGCATGGCAATGCCCACTGCCATCTATCAACAGCGTTATAATATTATACTCGTTTAAAACAGGTATGCAACGCGTAAAATGACCGTGTCATGTCAGTTTGGCACCCGTTCCATTGGCGAACAGTGCATGTCTGTTCATTTTCGTACTATATGCTCAGTGAACACGTCGTCAATGCTGGTGTAGCATTTCTTTAAAAAAGAACTAGTGTGGCGGCTTTAAAAAAGATGTTTTTAAGGCATATTTATATTTTGCCTTATAAAATATTTTTCAGTCCAACATAATTGGAACTATAATTATTCATACGACTCTATAGCATCAACTAAATTATTTACAAATATTATATTCTTCTTATTCTTGATTCAAATTAAGTTCAGCTGATTGGTCAAAACGGGATATTACACGCTTGTTTCACACATAACCGGCTTTGGGTAACTGATGTTGTTTACCTGGCATAAATTATTAGGTATTCTACATTCATGGCCGACTCTAGTTAAGAGTCGGCCATGGTACATTGCATCATAAAATGTTTTCGAAAATTGGTTAGGTGTGAAGTGTTCCATATTATACAATGATCAGCCTGGTAAACGACACTGGTTATCCGACTGGCGTTTATGCGTGAAACTATCCGATTCAAACAAGATTGAAATGAAGACATCGGCGAGGCTCCTTTTTGTTTAATATTGCATCAAGTACGGTATTGGGCCAATCCTTGCGAAACTTGGATGGGACCATAGCTGAATGATGATGCTCTTTCATTAAAAAAAAATCATCGAAATCGGTTTAATAGTGTTCGAATGATTCATGTACAGACATAAAAAATAAAACAGGTCGAATTAATTGAGAGCATCCTCCTGTTTGGAAGTCGGTTAATAAAAGGTGATTTACTACTATGATTTAAAATATTAATCTTTAAACGTACAAGTACCTTACAGTCCCGCTCCTTACAACTCCCTCTTTCCCATTCTTTAGCAGTTCATTCCTATAGTGGTTTTTCAACTGATTTTTCTTTTCAGTTACCAGAGAAGAATGGTTGGATTATGCAAGTGATTTGAACAATAAATGGAACTTTCCACATTGCATTGGTAGTATGGATGGGAAACATGTCATGTTACAAGCACAAATTCCTTCAAGTAGTGACTTTTTTAATTATAAGGGGTTTTTCAGGATTGTATTGCTTGCCGTTACTGATGCTAACTATTGTTTTACCTACGTATCTGTAGGATGGGAAGGTTGTCTGATGGAGGAGTGTACAACAATAGCACTCTTAAGGAACTTTTGGAAGGTTCAAAATTAGATCTTCCTCCAAGTACTTGCCTTCTAGGGAGAAACCTTCCCGTACCTTATGTACTACTGCCAGATGATGCTTTTTCATTAAAGAAACACGTTATGAAGCCCTATCCAGAACTACATTGTGGTGATCACATATGGCGTCGCCATAGTAACCTCTTATTTACTTCAACTGTTTATTCACCATACTCTATTCATTCATGCTGAGTTCTTCGTTCAATAAAGCCTTACTTTTCAAAAGGTATTTTATTCTAGTAAAATTTATTGAATGAAAGATAAAAAATGTAAAATGTCTAAATAGAAAAGTGTGTGTTCAAACTGAAGGTGAAGAAAAATTATCAAACTTGGAAAGCACTCTAAAATCTCAAAGATTAGAACTTGAACCAAGTCAAGCGGACAGAGAGAGAAAATGGAACCATTGGATACAAACTTTTGAAATTATCTAGACGAAATCAATTGCAGAAGTAATAAACGACTAAATGTATTATATAATTATCAATTCAACACTTTATGAAATGTTATCTGATAGCAATTCTTATGAAGAAGCAGTTGAGAGACATTATCTAATATCTTTGTCAAACAGAAGAATGAAATTCATGCTAGATATCTTGTTAGAAAAAGGAAACAACATCATGGAGAAACAATAGACCAATATTTAGTAGAGCTGAAGAAATTAAGCATCGATTGCAATTTTACTAACGTTTCTGCTGTGACAAACAGGGATAATTTCGTTAGATATGCATTCATTTCAGGAATTCAATCTTCCCAAATCCGATGTAGATTACTTGAACATAAGACACTAACACTAGAAGAAACTATTAATATATCTCATACATTAGTCTGCCGAAAATTATAATGAAAGCTTTGAAAATAAAAATTCCAACTCTGTGATAAATCAAATAACCCACACTTGGAAATGTTATTTTTGTGGTGGGCAAGATAAGCATTCTCGTAATGCTTGTCCTGCTAAGGCAGTCACTTGTCGAAACTGTAGAAAAATTGGCCATTACTATAAAGTTTGCCATTCAAAAAAGAATGTTCCATCTGAACCAAGCACAACAAAATTAGATGCCCACACCAACCACATTCTCACTAGTGCAGCACGAAAATGTCTCCAAAAAACAGTGGTTTGATGGAAAAGCCTTAATCGACACTGGAAGTTCCATAAGTTTTGTTAAAAGATTTGTCTCATGCAATAATCTATCTACTGTCCCCCGCAATGGAATTGTAACTTTGGCATCAAATGATTTTCATACAAAAACTGAATCATATGTTCCAGCCCAAATCAATTTGAATTGTGAAATTTAAGAAAACGTCCCACTACGTCATGTGATGTCTAATTTATACACAGACTAGCTGGCCCAACGCGCGTTGCTGCATTCTCATAAAAATGTTCCTTGATTTTATTATTCGCCACCTCCTGCTGAGGTTACATTTCAAATTAGGAAAGAAGTTAGTCCTAGGGCTCTTCCAGCTGATCATAGAGGCTTCGTTGTTTTCTTAATCACCACCTCTGAATGAAGAAACATTTCAAATTTAAACCTAGAAGCTAGGTTTTTTATTTTATTATTCACCACCTCCCACTGAGGCTGCATTTCAAATTTATAGCTGCATTGGTTAACAGATGTCATCAACCTGGCATAATTACATTTCATCATACCCAGTCGTATGTTTCCTACATATTGCAAGGCTCCGACTGCATGGTAGCCTACATGCAAAGTGCAAAGTCTTTTGCCGTTCAAAGACAGCGTAAATAACGCTACTAAGGGGCTTGCCATATGATTAAAAACTCCTGGATTTCTTGTTCCATGACGAACAGCGTTGTTAATATTAACTTTTCATGTGAAATTTAACGACTTGCAGTCAAATATTTGTTAAGAATAAGTATAATAACTCACTTAATCTGGCCGAGCGCTTTCGAATCTATGAGATCCATCTTCAGAGGCGTGGGTTCCTAGATCATCATGTCAGTTTTTTGGTTAGAAGTGTTGTGGTTTTTGTAAAATGTGATCAAAAAGTTTGTGAGATTTAAAATTTAGTTGTTCATTGAGAATGATTTGTTTATTGTGTGTGGTGTGTTTGTATATTTCAAATTGTTCCAAGGTGTTGAGTTCGTGTCCTTTAGATTTTATATGTAGAATGTGTAGGTTGGTACTGATGTCAGTAAAAGTGTGTCCAGTTTGAATGATATGGTCGGCAAAATTCGATTCAGCTTTTGATGTCAGGGCTTGAAAATGTTCCTTGTAACGTTGTTTGAATGTGCGGCCTGTTTGTCCTATGTAGAATTTGTTACAATCAGAGCAGTTCAGTTTGTAGATCCCTGGGAGATCGTATTTGTTTGTGTTCAGTGTGGTTTTGAGTGTAAGTGCATTTTTTATTTTGTTTTTTGTTCTGAATGAGATGGTGTGGCCGGCTTTTTTGAAGATTTTTGCTAGTCTGTTTGATTGTATGGATTAATGTATGTCATTGTGATGTATTTTTTGTCAGTGGTGTTGGTGTTTTGTTTTTTGTTTCTTATTTTATGATTGAGTTTGTCAATTAGGTCGTGTTTGTAGCCGTTTTCTTGTGCTAGGTATTTTATTGTATTTAGTTCAGTGTGGTAATTGTCGGTGGATAATTGATGATGATCTAGGAACCCACGCCTCTGAAGATGGATCTCATAGATTCGAAAGCGCTCGGCCAGATTAAGTGAGTTATTATACTTATTCTTAACAAATATTTGACTGCAAGTCGTTAAATTTCACATGAAAAGTTAAGATTAAAAACTGTTGACTTATATCAGCTGTTCCTTCAAGCTGTTTGGCTGGCAAGTTCAGTAGGTTAGGTCTATAAAATGGTTTAATTAATAATAATTATTAGCTACCCTATTAAAATTTATGGTCAGAAACCATTCACCATATTCACACAACATATCCCCAAAGTTTCATGCCGATGTGTCAAGTAGTTTTGGAGTCTATAGGGAACATACTTACATACATACATACATACAGACATTCATTTTTATATATATAGATGTGATAATTGGTCAAGATATACTTAAAGAACATTCGTTTGTGAATATTGAGTTTGGTGGAGACAAACCTACTCTTTCTATCTGTGCCTTATCACAAGAAAAAATTGAACCAATCTCTATTTTCAGAAACATCTCTCCCAATTCCAAACCCATTGCTGTCAAGTCAAGAAAATATTCTCATGATGACAAACAATTCATCAAAGAAGAAATTGATCGATTATTTGGAGAGCACAACCTTTTGTAGTCTCAGGGAAAAATAAGAAGAGAAGGCTTGTGATAGATTACTCTCAAACCATAAACAAATACACTCTTGTTGTTGCTCATCCCTTACCTCGAATAGAAGATTTGGTAAATATTATTTCAAAATTTAAAATTTATAGCTCAATCGACCTAAAATCAGCATATCATCAACTTAAAATCTTACAGTCAGAATGACCTTATACAGCTTTTGAAGCAAACAATTCTCTGTACCAATTCAAACAAATTTCTTTTGGAGTAACAAATGGCATGGCAGCCTTTCAGCGAACTGTAAATTCAATCATACAAAATTAAAAGTTGGAAGGTGTCTATGCCTACTTAGATGACATTATTATTTGTGGAATGGACAAGCTGGATCATGATAATAAACTACAACGTTTTTGAGATAAAATAGAAAAGTACAATCTAACCATAAACGAGGATAAATGCAAATTTTCTCAATCTACCCTAAAATACTTGGGATATTTGATTGAGGATGGTGAAGTGAAACCAGATCCAGACAGACTCCATCCACTACCACTATATAGAATCCCCAATCACAACCAACAATAAAGCTTTGAAACGACGAGTCCTTGGTATGTTCTCTCATTATTCAAAATGGGTACGTGATTTAAAAAAAAAAAATCCATCCTCTAGTTCACATTGAGAAGTTTCCACTTACAGAAGAACAAACAGGTGCATTTCATTCCTTGAAAAATGAAATAGCTTCATCCATTTTAGTACATATTGATGATAATGCCCGGTTTACTGCAACAAACTGATGCCTCGGACCAAGCAATCTGAGCTATTCTCACTCAAAATGATCGCCCTGTAGCCTTTTTTCGCGATCTTTATCGCAAAGTGAAATCGGGCACTCTGCAATTGAAAAAGAGGCATACGGTACGCTATTGTTGAAGCAATCCGAAAATGGAGATATTACTTACTAGGGCGCTCTTTCACCCTGATTACTGATCAAAAATCGGTGACATACATGTTCAGTACAACTCATACAAATAAAATTAACGAGAAAATTACACGTTGGCGCCTTGAACTTTCTGAATATAAATATGATATCATTTATGAACCAGGCAATCTAAATGTTTCTGCTGATGCTTTTTCAAGGGCTTGCGCACCAACTGGCTGTTTAAAAGATCACACTCTACAAAAATATCATGATGACCTATTTCACCCTGGTGTTACTTGTTTTTATCGTTGGGAAAAATAAAAAATCTTCCTTTTTCACTGGACGATGTACGTCGCATACGCTCTAAATGCCAAGTGTGTTCAGAATTGAAGCCTCATTTTTGTAACATTCTGGATCACTCATAAAGTCAATGCGACCTTTTGAACATCTTAATATTGATTTCAAAGGTCCTCTTTTATCATCTATCCAAAATAAGTATTTACTTATTATAGTGGATGAGTACTCTCGTTTTCCATGGGCTTTTCCTTGTACAGACACATCGGCCGAGACAGTCATCAAATGTCTAGATAACCTATTTGTCTTATTTGGCCTACCTTCTTACATACATTCAGATCGAGGCTTGTCATTCATGTCAGATCATCTTAGAACTCACCTACAGTCAAAAGGTATAGCAATAAGTCATACAACGCCTTACAACCCAAAAGGAAATGGACAGGCAGAACATTACGTGGGAGTACTTTGGAAAACTATCACTTTGGGCTTGAAGAGTCTTAGCCTACCAACTTGCAAGTGGGAAACAGCTATTCCAGGAGCGCTGCACTCAATTCGTTCCCTACTGTGCACAGCAACCAATGCAACTCCACATGAACGAATGTTCCTCCACCCACGACGTTCTCAGACCAGCATATCTCTTCCTTCTTGGTTGTCAGCCCCTGGCACAGTCTGGTTGAAGAAGTTCATTAGAAGAACAAAAAAACGACCCATTAGTCAAAGAAGTTGAACTCTTACAAGCCAATCCTGAGTATGCATTTATTCGTCATCAGGATGGACGTGAGTCTACAGTATCTCTACGATATTTAGCTCCTAAACCTCAAAGTTCATTGTAAGTCAAGATTCTCTGAATGGGGAAGAATGAGGTGATCACATATGGCGTCGCCATAGTAACCTCTTATTTACTTCAACTGTTTATTCACCATACTCTATTCATTCATGCTGAGTTCTTTGTTCAATAAAGCCTTTCAAAAGGTCTTTTATTCTAGTACTTGCCTTCCAGGGAGAAACCTTCCTGTACCTTATGTACTACTGGCAGATGATGCTTTTGCATTAAAGAAACACGTTATGAAGCCCTATCCAGGATTACACAAGAAGGGTAGCTATGAACGAAATTTCAATTACCGTCACTGTGATAGAAAACCTTTTTGGAGTACTTTCAGTGGTTTTTATAGTGCTAAGAAAACCCCTGCTGCTTGAACCAGTACATGCTGATAAGGTGGTTTTGGCCTGTGTCCATCTTCACAACTTCCTAAGATGCAGTGAATCATCTACATCTTCATATGCACCACAGGGAAAATTTGATTATGATGATACAAGTACAGGAACCATTTTACCAGGCCAATGGAGGGTGGAAGGCATGTCAGGTGACACGCACTACTTCACTTAAAAACCTGCGTGTCCCCAAAAAACCTCAGATTGCAAAGGAAGTAAGGAGAGAATTCGCCTCTTACTTTAAAAGCAAATAGGGTTCAGTGAGTTGGCAAGACAAATAATAATAACTATTGAATGTAATGAGACTATTTGAATTTATTCAAAGCTATCTTGTAATGTAAATACCAATAAATATATACAATTTCATGAATGGTACAGCACTTTATTTATTTATGCCTGCAGGTGAAATATAAAGGTCATATGAAAATAATAAAGAATTAACTCTTTCACCAACTTTTGGTATTTATGCAAACTGTTATTTTTGTTTGGATCTTATATTTTTAAAAATAACAATATTCATTAGCTAATATCGAAGGCATATTTATTATGATAATAAAAGACAAAAATTACAATCGTTTGTCTTAAACAAAATATTAGAAACTTTAAAAACAAAAAAGTACAATAGCATTCTAAATTTGTTTATTATATAATCTCAATTGAAAATAAATTATAACTATTATAGGATTTACACAAATAAGAGTTAATTTTATTTGAAATTGAAATGAGAACATAATTCTCATTGGCGGTGGATGGTTTGCGGCTGCCACCGCCGCCTAGACAAGTTCTCATCAAATTTGTGAGCTACCAGAACCGCCATGCTGTAAGCACAAATAGGCGTCAGCTGAAGGGAACTGGCATCTCAGTTCATGAAGATTTAACTCATAAAATACGCTTACTTTTTAAACAAGTAGCAAGTAAAGTTGGCTTCAGGAATGTGTGGTCACATAATGGAAAAGTATTGTATTTTGGAAGCAGAATGGGGAAATTTTCAATAACCCAATAATGTAGAGCACACTGAGTGAGCTTTTTTTTTTTTTTTTTTTTTTTTGAAACAGCAGAATGTGTTACAGTACTGGGTGAGTAGTCACTTTTCTCATTTATTTTTTCCTTCAAGAAATTTATTTTTCTAATAATTTTCTTTTTCTAATCGATTAAACTCTTTGCTATCATATTTCTGTGATCATGAAAAATAATTTTCTGTCACTTTCATTTCTTTTTCAATGGGGCTTGATGAATATTGGGGTTTCTTTCTTTCTCGGTTTCCCTTGGCTTCTCTAGTGCGGACTGTTTTTTTATGGAAGGAAGGGGTGGGGTTTTTTTATATGGAAGGGGTGGTCCGTGATGGAGAGATTGGGGGGGGGGGGGAAAGAGCGCCTAGTCTTTATAATAATTGATATAATAATTTTAATAATAATATAGTTTAAAATAATATAATAATTTCTATTACATTCTGTTTGTTTTGTTCTGTGAGTCTTATCTTAGAAGAGCTTACACTAAATTACTAATTTTTACATTTACATTTTAGTAATTCTCTACAGAATGACTAAGTTTATACAGTCTCTCTCAAAGCTTACTTGTTATTCTTCTTTTCATATGGCAAATTTCTCTAAAGATAACTTATTTAAAATTCTTCTTTACTAGCAAATCGTTATCCTTTATGCTTTCGCCTATTTTCTCTGTTCTCCTCTTTCCTTCGCTACTTTTTCCTGTAATAGTCCGCGCTGTATAATAACCTATACGTATTGTTCATTCATCTGCTCAGTTTCAGTGTTATCGCTCGTGCTTCTTATTTATTTTTTTCGTTATCAATTGGGGAAGCTCTACTTCGTATTTGGCTTGTTTTGATGCCTGCTAACACCAACTTTCTTTCCATTTAACCTTTATCATAAAATTAAGGTATAAGTCACCAGCTTTATTTCAACTCAATCTTTCTTTTTCATAGCTAATTTCACTTTATCTAATTAAACCCTTTTATAGTACAGTGCTGAACTTTTTATTACCTATTTCTTTCCTATCCCATACTTCTTTCTCTTTCTATGGTTATTCTTAATGACTTTGATGATGAACTTTCAAGAAAGTGTTATTGTACTATATTGGTTGATGATAACACAACTTTTAATCCTTATAGTTATGCAAACAAAACAACCATAAATGACATAAACATAATCCAGATGAATATTCGTAGTATGAACAAGAATTTTGACGAATTTAATTACATGATTAAAAATTGCAAAATCATTTTCATATAATTATACTTACAGAGACATGGGTAACAGATGAAAGTTATTTTGATTTCACTATAAATGGGTATTCAGTTATCAACCAGCCTAGCAATTTAAATAAATGCAATGGAATTAGTGTATTCTTCAAGGATGCACTAAATGTAAAAAGAATCGATTATTCTCTATATCCCAGTCCAATAGTATAATACTTAATATATTACAGCCCTTTCAGAATAAAGATATAACTGTTTTCGCAATATACAGATCCCCATCATCTGACCTCGAACTCTTCCTGAATGATTTGAATCTTTGCTTGCAACATTTTAGAGAACATAAAAATGCTTTTAATTCTGGGCGATCTGAATATAAATTTAAATTTCAACAGCAAAGCAACAAACGATTGTTTCAACTCCATGTCCTCAAATGGTTTCAAGTCATATATTAACAAGGTGACTAGAGTACAGCTTAACTCAGTGTCTTGTATTGATCACATCTTCTTGAAAACCTGTGGTCTCAAAGAAAATGACACCCAAGGAATTATTTTCAAAACCAATATTACAGACAACTACTCTACTTGCATACATATGAGCTCACCAGTAGCTGTCGTTAATAATAAATCACCTAGGCACAGAGATATTAAAAATTTTGAAAAACTTTTAAAAAAGTTAGAATCCGAAACCTGGAAGGATATAAATAACCGCATTATTAATGCAAACGAAACTACCAACATTTTCATAAACAAATCACAAAGTTTATTCAGAATGCTTCTACCAAACAGGTCACCACATAAGCTCAAGCCATTGAAAAATTGGATTACAAAGGGACTGATACACTCTATTCATACTAGAGACAAAATTCATAAAATGCTCACAAAGGGGCCTCTCAATCTTAGAAAAAATATATAGATTATAGGAGCTGATTAAACAAACTCATAAAACAATGTAAGTTCAAGTATTATGGGAACAAAATTCTCGATGCAAAAGGTAACAGCAAGAAAACTTGGAACTGAATCAATGAAATGATAGGCAGGAAACAGGAAACAACAGCCCCAAGAATTGATCCAGACATACTAAACAATCATTTTGCTGATATAGGTAAAATTTATGCTGAAAAGCTAAAATCAACAACTACCAACAATAATAACTATCTTAACACAGGCCGACCCCTGATACCAATATAAATTCACCTCATTCATTCTTCCTCTATCCTACAAATGAAAACGAGATTCTAAAAATTATTGGTTCTCTAAAAAACAGCTCAGCTACAGGAATTGCCAAAATAACCAATCATACCATAGAGAAGATTGCTCACTTTATAGCTAAGCCATTATCAGCAGTTATAAAAAAGTGTTTCAATGGACGAATATTTCCTAACCATTTCAAGATAACCTCAATTATAAATAAAGGTTTAAATACCTGCGTTTTGATATCCAATAACTACTTGTTCACTACCGGTTTCAACCCTCCTATGGGGTCATCATCAGGTGGTTGTGGACGTTATTATATCATTGCCGATTTGGCAATTCGTCGTAATGTAAAACGTCGGAAAATAAAAAACACGCACATCACATAACACGAAACGAATACGAATATTCGTGATATAATAACAATATAATATAATAACATATAATATAATACAATATAATATAATACAATATGATATAATAACAATGATATAATAACGTCCACAACCACCTGATGATGACCCCATAGGAGGGTTGAAACCGGTAGTGAACAAGTAGTTATTGGATATCAAAACACAGGTATTTAAACCTTTATTTATATTTATACTGGTATCCGGAGGCCAAAGAATTCAATATAACCTCAATTGTTTCATTATTCAAATCTGGCGATCCCAAAGATCCTTCAAACTTTCAACAAATTAGTTTACTGAGTGTGTTTTCTAAAATCAAGGAGAAAGTAATCAAAAGCCGACTCATTAGTTATTTAAATATCCATAAATGATTAATGAAAATCAATGTGGTTTTCAGGAAGGAAAAAGTACAATAGATGCAATAGTAAAATTAATCAATGTTGTTTATAATAATTTTAATAATAAAAGGAGGACCTGAGCAGTATTTATTGATCTGAGCAAGGCTTTTGACACTATACCTCATCACTGATTACTAGAGAAACTACAACGCCTGGGTATAAGAGGTATCCCACTGAAATTATTTACTGATTATGTGAAAGAATGCTCTCAATTCCTAACCTTGGATGGTAAAACAAGTACTGTTAACTTATCAAATTACGGTTTGCCACAACCCACAAGGAACAGTATTATCAACAATATTATTTTCTTAGTAATGGCGAAGGTGATATTGTGGAAGGTATCCATAATGAAAAATAAGACGAAATTGTCACAACCACATTTATTATTTATTGATGTTCACATTGTTTAGTTATTGATTTGACTCGTATTTTTTCTTGTTACTCCTCCCACCAGGGGGCGTGACTTGACAACCAATCACAACGTCCGATTAGGTCAGCCTCTTTCCCTCTTAGCCAATAGTATCATTTCATGTATAGTATATATAAGGCTTCTCTGTACTTCAGTTTTTCAGTTTGATTGAGATTGATAATGGTGTAACAACCGAAACTAGTTTCTCGAAGTTCTAATAAATGTGGTTGTGACAATTTCGTCTTATTTTTCATTAACAATATTATTCCTTATCTACGTAAATGATATGTTGAAAATGCAAATTGAAAACTCTGATATTATACCCTATGTGGATGATACTATGCTAATATTTACTGCTAACTACTGGAGTAATAAATTATTACTCATATTATGAAAAACATCAGTGAAAATGACCTTAAAAAACATATGTTGTGGATGATCACACCCTGACTCTGAATTTAAAAAAAAATATTTACTCAACTTTCTCACCAAATAGAGTAGGTCTTCCAGTAAACTTAAATGAATTGAAAATTCAATCATGTTGTTGTATGGTTGGAATGATTAACAATGTATGTGATTTCCCCAAAATAAAATGTGTTACTAACATAAAATTTCTGGGTATCGTTCTAGACGCTCATTTAAGGAGGGATGCCCATATTAATAATTTATGGTGTAGGTTAAGGTTCCTCATTCATAAATTTTATAATAGTGGATTACTTAAAAATGAAAACATTGCTCGTTTGGTATATTTCGCCTACGGCCAATCAGTTTTACAGTATGGGATCATTGCCTGGGGGGGGGGGGGGGGGCAGAAACCTGCATTTTAATAAATTACTTGTTATTCAAAAGTTTTTAATTAAGGCTATATATCATCTAAACCGAGACGATACCCCAGTAATGATCTTTTCATAGATTTTAATGTTTTAACGGTAAGACAGCTTTATACAAAAAGCCTCCTCCTTTATATATTGAAAAAAAAGAACTGCTTTCACCTCTGTGACACTGAATATGACCTTAGACCAGGATTTAATCAGCTACACCTACTTAATAATCAGCAAATATAAAAACCTTAAAATTTCATTAAATTTTAAAAATAAAACAGTGTTACTACTACTAGCAACAATAGCCGAAATATTGAATTAAACCATTGAGTTTAATTCAATATTTAGGCTATTAAACCTTTTAATTTTTAAGATAGGCGAAATGTTTTTGTAAAATATAAAAAATACAGTTCAAGCTGTGACATTAAAAATAGATTATAACTTAATCACTTGACTTACTAGTTTTTGAAAAAAATCTTCAAAAATATCTGTTTGCGTGTTGATATATATTATTATTACTGTAGTGTATATAAACAAAAATGTAAAGCAGGCTTTATTTGTTTTTATTTCATCATTCATTAAAAAAAATATATAGGGCTTGGTTATTGAGTGCTTCGTAAAAAATGGTTGGTGCAAATTGGTAATAATTTTATTGGAAATTTATAGTAGGCACTGAGATGTTAATGGTCAAATTACAAATTGGTAACAATTTTATGGGAAATTTATAGTAGGCACTGAGATGTTAATGCGGTGGGGCGTGGGGTGAGGGAATGCTTAACTAGGCCTTATTCCCTTATTAGAAAATAGAGAGGGTGGTTTATAAGAATAAATGAGCGTTCCCACACCTAAGATTTTAGAAATTAAGCACTGCCTTAGACCAATTAGTTTAACTTATGAATGCGACCATACTGTTCTCGATGTATGTTGTAGACAATTCGTTTTTGTAGCAAAGATATTAGTCAATTATTTTCTTTGTGATCTCTTCAATATTAAAACAAATTATACATAGGCAGGATTATGGATAAATGTATTGTGGAAAGCAAAGGCCCGTTTGCACAGTATGAGTTGCTAAACTAGTTTATCTTAATCTAGTTTAAGTTAAACCAAAAGTTTAAAGTTGGTTTGCACAGTGCTTTTACCAATCTAGTTTAAGTTAAACTAGATTAGTGTAACTAATCCCTCTACACACTGAATGCCTCACACTAAATGCCTCTACACACTGGTATCTTAGACATCATGTCTTAAGGTAGCATTCCGATCTCAGCAGTCGCTGCCCAGCAGCCACGACCGTGGCTGCGCCTACTGCTCTTATGGATTTATATGCAACGCTTTCCGATGGTAGCGACCTGGCAGCGCCGCCAGGGGGCGTGGCTTCTGCGCGACCTTGGCAGCGCTGCCGAGCTGCTACAGAAGCGCTGCTCACTCGGGATTGTAGTTGTAGAAAGCATTCAATTGCTGTGAAAAGCATTCAAATGGTGACGTTTACTGATGAAAATGACAAGTATATAACTCGGATGTATATAACTATTGTTATTATTTCTCTGTCTTGTAATTTATATTTATATATTCATACTAGCCGGCAGACTCGCTTCGCTCGCCTTAACCGTCTAGCCAGGGGGCTCCGCCCCCTGGACCCCCGGGGGGTCCAACTAATTTCCATTGTGATTAGATAAATTTACAGAAATAGGTGATTTTGGGGAGAATTTTGATACCATTACTTAGTATGCATCTAGGGTCTTAATCAAACAGTGGTATTTCGAGTATATAGATTTCACTCCATGTGGCCTTGAGGTTCTTGAGAAATTGTGATCAACTAAATTCCAAAAATCCTAAATTTTGAGATGAATCATGTAACCCTATTTTTCACGTGTTTAGCACCCCAGCTGAAAATTTGAACTTTTTTGGCCTTGTGGTTCTTGAGAAATTATAATCACCTAAATTTTCAAAATCGTTAATCTATGTTAAATTAATTTCACAACTAATTTTTTGTTGATTTTCTGATCAATACCTATTTTCACAAAAATTCTCAGGCTCATGTACTGTTACAAATAGTATTTTATTAATTCCTTAATACTTCTTTGTAAACCTAACTATTGATAGGTAAGAGTTCTTATAAGAACTGATAGTTATTCGATTTGAGCGTTGGTTGAAATTCACAAATACTCTGAGAACGATGTTAGCAGTCTGATGTGCAACTGCAAACTGATCTGATCGTGAAAGGGAGTGATCGTTTGAGGTAGTAGGCTACGCAATTGAAGTGGGAAGGGGTCAGCCTACTGGCAGTACAGTCAGGTTCGGAACGGAATATGCAACTACAATGAGCATTCTTCATAGGAGAAAGAGACAGCAACGTCGAGAATACGACTATACACTATGCGGATGGGAGTCGAAATGCATAATATGCATGCGCGATTAATCGGCTCCAGCAAAGTTGTACCGAGCAATATTGTACTAATATTAAAAATTATTGTACTTGACCTAACAGGCAGCTCGGCTACTTTTTTACTTTTCATAAACGTTGGCTTTTAGCTATTGAAATTATTTTGGTAGCTCAGGATAAGTTTGCTTTGTTTGAAACAAATTATTATTCATTAATAGACCTAACCTACTGAACTTGCCAGCCAAACAGCTTAAAGGAACAGCTGATAGAAGTCAACCGTTTTTAATCATATGGCAGACCCCTTAGCAGCGTTATTTACACTGTCTTTGAACAGCAAAAGAATTTGCACTTTGCATGTAGGCTACCATACAGTCGCAGCCTTGCAATATGTGGGAAACATATGACTGGGTATGATGAAATGTTATTATGCCAGGTTGATGACATCTGTTAAGTGCAAATTTCAAAATATTTGGCTGTTTATCACCAAACTTTTCAAAAATCGTCGATTTTGGGCCCATTTTGGGGCTAATTTTGAAACTTTTTTCCAAGGTACATCTAAGGCCGATACTTAACATGAATACCAAATTTTATCTGATTTGACCTTATGGTTCTCTAGAAATTGTTGTCACCTAAATTTTCAAAAATCTTCAATTTTGGGCCCATTTTGGGGTAAATTTTGAAACCCTTCTTAGCACGCGTCTAGTCCCCCTACTGAATACGTGTACCAAATTTTATCGTTTTTGGTCGAGTGGTTCCTGAGAAACTGTGATGAATGAGTCAGTCAGTGGTATTTCGATTATATACAGAAAAATATAATTTAAATAAAACTTATAAATCTGTATACTACATTCCAGCACAAGCCAAGAGCTTGTGCGCTGGAGTGGAGTTCTATGAGACATGAAAAATTGAATAGAAAATAAGAAAAAATTGTCTGAAAAATCAAAATTTGGATTTTTAGATAGCAGATTGGAAAGATTAAACACTATATTTAGCAATTTCATTTACCAACTCAACTATAGTAATATATATAAATAATTAGTTGAAATATATGAGAAAACACAATTATAGAACTTATATTTTAGTGAAAGATAGATACTGAAAATTCATTACATTTCACCCATTCATCCACATCATTAAGCAATTTTGGAGTGATCTTTTCTTTTACAAATTTATTTGGCAGTATGTTGATTAATTTATCACAGATATATTCAAACTGTCTCCCACAAATACCTAAATCAGTTCTGGACACTTGGTAGGAATTTGTGCCAGAGGGACTTTAATAAAAAATTGGTAATGATCCTCTATCAGTTGCTTCACGAGTTCTCGCTTTCGTTTATTCAAGTTATCAGACATACAGTAGTTAAATTTATAGTTAATAGTTAAATCTTCATATTTGAACACAACCGGAATGAACAACTGTTTGCACTGGCTGCTGCTTGACTACTTCACACAAAGAGACTAGAATAGTAATTACTATTCTATTCTCTCTGACTGCACATGGCAGTTGCTGCCTGGTCTCTGCTATCCGACGCATAGTGGCAGCGCCGCTCAGCAGCAGCAATGTGTCGCGGCTGCCAGGCAGCGACTGCCAAGATCGGAATGCTACCTTAAGACATCTGTCGTGTCTGAGGTATTTTTATCGAAAACCAGCCCATGTTATTAAATAGGGGACTTACACACTGCTTGAGACATCAGTGCGACGCGACATCCCTGCTTCAGACATGTGTCGCACGAGACCGGTTGGTCGGTGTTTGGTAAGTCATGACTTATGACAACCGCCCTGGCGCATGCGCACTAGCGCGCGTCGTCTGAGCAATGAGGCTGTGAGCCGTCAACAACTGAGCACAACAATTAGCAGTCTGCAACGCACGTAAGACATAAGACATGCAAAGAACATCCATGTCTTATTCAATTCCGTACGACACGACAGATGTCTTAAGACACGATGTATGAGACACCAGTGTGTAACCCGGCTTAGGTTGGCAATAAAATGTCTTCGTTGACACTACAAAAAAACATATGTTTGTCTTGAATGAAGTTTATGCCAACAGATTTGATTTATTACATTGCGGTTAATATTGATTGTCAAAGTTGTTTTGATCAGAAGTGCTTAGAAGAGAAGAAATCAATATTAGACAAATATATTTTTTGTAGCTAAACTTGATATTGCTCGAGAAACTTTATGCACTACCATACTTTCATACACTCCTCTATGATCACCCACGTTAATTAAAAAGCTTCCTGAAGCAAAGTATCGGAGTTATTAAAAACATGTCTTCAGGGGAAAGCGCACTGTTCCAAGTTGTTGTATTTTTGATTGAGTGTCTTATTTGATTTAAAACTACATTAGCAGTTGTTTTTTGCAAGCGAAAACGTTTAAAAAATTCGTCCTCATCCCAGGAATTAAAATGGTTAATTCTTTGTCTGATGTTTTTTACTTTTGGCACTACTGTCACAATATTATCGTAATCCTCATCTAAAATTTAATTGAAAATCTCAATAAACTCTTCCATACTTTCTTATAACCTATCTTCCTATTCCTTTATAACCAATCGTTCACTGTACAGAAAACATAACATAAATGGGGTTACCTTAAATTATTCAGCTAAACTGTATTATTCGGTTTAAACCCCCCATTTGGCTAGTTTAAACTAGACTAGAGTTTAAACTCCAGACACAGTTTAAACTCAGACTGAGAAAACGGTTTTCAAGTAATTCCACAGTTTAAACTACAAAACTTAGATTTGGTTTAAACTAATGGTTAAACACATACTGTGCAAACGGGCCTAAGTGATAGACTATTTCAATAGGCTTTCTAAACATGAGTGGTTCATCTCCTTTCTTCCATAATGATTTTCATACCTGATCATAACTCTACCTTGATTAGAACAATTCGATATTAATCCATTATCAATAAATTACTAAACATTATCCCACAGTGTTACTCATTTTTATTTTTAATTAATCTCTCCTTCTTTCACTTGTTTTCTCCTTATATTTCGCTCTTAAGGCTGTGGTTTCCTAGACGCATAATAGATGCGCTGCGGTTTAGATACGCTGCGTATCTAAAACGCAGCCGCCGTTCAGTGGTTTACTAGACTGCGTAGGATACACACGGTTTGCGTGCTGGTGTCGTGCTGACTTGAATAACGTTTAATTATAGAAACACAAGCCAACATATTATAATTCAAATAACACATTTTATGAGGGCAAATTAATTGTAGGGGACATGTAACAAAGGGATTAAATATCAACACATTATGGGGAATTATTGGTGATTATGGTTTATGGGGACACATAATGAGGGCCAATTAATTGTAATAGTATGAATATAAATAACATCTTATGGGGAAATTAACACTAAATGAATAAAAATGAAAGGATTCACTTTTATTTATTTGTACACAGTAATGAATGATATGAAGTGTACTACTAAAAAAACTATAATTATAATTATCTAATTTATTCAGCGAAACTTCTATTTTCTTCCATGTGACATCTGTCTTCATATTGTTCTTATAATCAGGATGGCTTAACTTCCATAATATGTCATTGGAAATTCAATCAATTCTTCATCGTCGTTGTTTGAGAATTTTGCCTTCTGGGCAACATTTCCTTCCAACTCCAATGCACTCGACATGTCTGTTAGGCGCGTATCTCAGACGACTGCTCTGAAAGCAGCCAGTTAAAAACGCAGCTACTAGTGCGCACACATTAGATACGCGCGCACTTGATACGCAGCCTAGGAAACCGCTTATACAAAACTCCGTTAAAGAAGTGTGCTGCGGCTTAGATACGCTTACGCAGCGCATCTATTACGCGTCTAGGAAACCACAGCCTAACAATTTGTTTTATTTCTCATACTTTCTGTGACTCATACCTGCGCACAGGTCTTACACCTATTCAGGTATTATTTACCTACCTTTGCATTGCATAATACTATATATTTATGTACTATCTCAGCATACTCTTATTTGTAAAATTTACTTTTTTTATTTGTATTTTGATTCTTCCATATTGTCAGAATTTAATATGCTGTATGTTATTTTAAGGAACAGAATAATTTGATTTGAATTCTTTTAAACAAAAAATCTTAATATTAGAGTTTGAACTCGTCTTTCCCATTGCACTGTATGGAGCTGAAGCTTGGACATTGAAGGCGACAGATTTGGCTAAACTGGATGCTTTTGAAATGTGGGTGTGGAGAAGGCTCCTGAGAATCCCGTGGACTGCTCATAGGACCAACCAGTCAATATTGCAAGAGCTGAATATAAAAGAAAGGCTTTCAACCTCAATAAAACAGCGAATTCTAAGGTACTTCGGCCACATAAGTAGGAGACCAAACGATAATTTGGAGAAATTGGTTGTGCAGGGAAAGATTGAGGGTGCGAGACCCAGAGGAAGGGCTCCAAAACGATGGCTTGACCAGGTGAAACAGTTCACCAGTATACCTCTAAAGGAAAATATACAGAATGTGATGGATCGAGACATGTGGAGGGAAATGACGAGACGCGTAAGTTGATATCATGAGATAAACCATAGGATCATGACACTTCAGGATTGAAGTAACGAGTGATAGTAGTAGTAGAGTTTGAAAAAGATTTTCCAATGGACATGGACATTCCACTGTTTTCAGTCTTCACAGCTGATGGTAGGTTCCAAAATGGATTCTGACATCTCATTGTGTGTGCTGTCAGAGTCATAATTAGATCGGGAAGGATCAATTGATTGTGTAGAGCCAGGTTGACTAGTGTCATCAGCCTGCGCCATCTCTGCTTCAAATATCAGAGTTGATATTTTATGTTTTAATATTGACCTTGCTCTTTCATTGCGGATTTTTTTTATTTGGTGACCTACATACTCACCAAAAATTTTAAATTCGTCTCTTTCTGTGAGTGACTTCTCTTCTAATCTCCGCATGGTATCAAAAGCCAGTTGAACAACGGGATTCAGCTTCCTTTTTCTTCTGGGGAGGTTGTTGCTAATAGGGTTGGAGTAGCTGGAAGAAAATCGGGATGTATCAGGTGTAGCTGGCAGTTCATTAACAGGTTCTTCTCCTTCATTTTCATTACACTCAGCACAGTCTTGCATGATTTCCTAAAAAAAAAAAAATGTATAATATATAAAATAACTCTGGTCTTTACTCACATACACTAAATAGTAACATCACTGACATTGTGACTCAATTTCTTTTTAATTTTCGTTTTCCTACCTTAGCCTACAGACTCTGTAAATTTAAAAAAAGAAACCACTGAACATAATAAACAAATAATTTACAATCAGTGTACAGTATGTTGGGTATTGAAAATGGTAAATATTTTACTTTTTTAAACGCACTTACTTTCGTTTCTAATACAGTATATCAAAATCTAGTCTGTGGAATTCCTTTTGTTTTGTTGTGTCATCCGAATCATCTCTAACCAACTTTTTCATACTTATTCCTAACAACTTCAAAATTTCTTTTATATTTGCAAGCTTGTGTATTTGTTTTTTCTATTTATTTATTTGAACATTACACAATGCAATAGTATCTCTCTAGCTGTAAGCTATTTGAGGGATATTTTATTAAGACATGATATTACAATCAAATTCAATAATGAATAACAATAGATTCCTTTTCGTAATCTATATAACTGTATATAGCCCATTAATATTTTCTTTGTAATCCATTGTTCTGTCTATTGTCCATTGCACCATAAAAAATCAAGTCACTTAAACAACCAATCAATATGGTATCGCTCTTCACTCATTGACACTTATCACTCTGGGATACACTTTAATACTCACTTGACACTCCTATTTTCTACATCATAATGTGTTTCTTATTTTTTATTGAACAACTCTAACCTTCATTAATAGATAATTTTTTTAGCTTAAACTAAATCATTTATTCTCATAAAATAGACTTTTAATTTTGTTCGAATCTCACTTTTCCTCTGTAACATTCTCAACTCCAATGGTAATGAGTTTAAAAGAAATGGAATTCTACATTCTGGAGCTCTTTTACCATAGGCATTGTTATATCTCTGAGTTCTATAGAATCTATGTCTTAATCTGTAATCTATTTCATTCATTTCTCTATATTCATTCTTGAAATAGTTACGTGACAAGTCTGTATATTTAACTAGAGCTTCTACTGTCAATGCCTAATAACTGATGTTCAATATACAATTAAAAAGAGTTCTAATTATTCTTCCTATGGTCCTATGCAGTGGCTGTTTTATATATTTTGGTGCCAAGTAATATATAGTAATTCCATAGAAAAGAGTGCTTTGAATCATTGAGTAGTATATCATTCTTTTAGTATTAACAGGAAAATAACCGCTTATTCTAGAACATTTGTAAAGTGCAGCTCTCATTATCTTCAAAAGTGAATTGTTATGTGATCTGAATCTCATATCAGCATCAAACGTTATTCCCAAATGTTTAATACTCTCACAAAAATCAAGTTTTTGACAGCCACATCCATTCATGATTTGATTCTTTAAACATTCTGTTTTATGACAGGTTAACTAATTCATTTTCATTAACTTGAATTCTCTGATTCTTAAATACTATTACTTTAGTCTTTTGTGAATTTATTTTGAAATGATTATTAAAGAAGTACTTAACTGCTAAATCAAGATCTTGTTGTATGTGTCTTAAACCTACTTCTAAATCTTTATGTATTATACACTGAATATTATCATCAGCATATTGCATAAATTTACTTTTAAATTTTAGGCTGGCGAAATCATTTACATGTATGTTAAATAAAATTGGCGATAATATGCTACCCTGGATCAATCCGCATGTTTGTTCGTAACTGCTACTAATACAAGTACCTATTTCAATCTGCAGAGTTCTATCTATTAAATAGTTCCCGAACAACCTTAGTAATTTGCCACCAATACCTATTCTACTTAATTTATGAATCATGCTTTCATAATTTACAAGGTCAAACGCTCTTGTCGGGTCAATTGTTACAGATATAACAAATTTACTATCATTTAAAGATCTATTAATGTCACCTGTCATATTTTCCAGTAAATCAATAGTTGGACTTCCGGGGATGAAACTATATTGATTCTCATTTATTATTCTGTGTCTGGTTAGATGTTGTTGCAACTGTGCCCCCATAAAATACTCCAGAATCTTCATGAAAACTGAAACTGATCCCACTGGTCTGTAACACCCCAGGCCATTTTTTGATCCCTTTTTAAAAATTGGTCTGAGATATTTTACCTTCATAAGTGGTGGTATATTTCCAGTCTCAATAATTCTATTAATAAAATGTATCAATATCAATCTCAGGTAGAATATATTGTTTATTATATCCTGTGCTTTGATCCTATCTGGTCCTGATTTTCTGTTTAGTTTATACATGACACTATAAAGCGATTCCAAGTTCATCTTTCTGAAGTTCATACTTAATCTATCTCCTATTGAATAATTTCCTTCATTAAAACTTTGTGCTAAATCAAACGGTTGCCCATTCATGCCAGCGTTGATATCTTCGATTGCTGATTTAAAATGATTTTTGAATTTTTCTGTCAAGTCCTGCATATTTTTTTCATCTGTTACTTTAAAATGATTCTTTATTGATTCTAATATAGTTGGTATACGTTTTTTATTTATAAATCGATTGATAATTTCCCACGTTTTTTTAGTGTTACTAAAGTTGTCAGAAAACAATTTATGATAATAGTTTCTCTTTTCTATACGAATCTTATTTGTCAGTTCATTTCTTAGTGTTTTAAATTGATCTCTTAGTTCTAAATTATTGTTGTCTCTTTTCAACCTTTGCCATGTGAGATTTTTTCTATCAATCAATTGCTTGATATTATTATTGAACCAGGGATTTTGTTCTTGTTTTTTATCTATTTTTATCTTTATTGTACTATTATCATAGATGTCTTTAAACTTTTTCACTATTTCATTATATATATCTGATGGGCCACCAATTTTCTTTTTGAATTAATTCATTAACTTTTCTTGTGCTGATAATATTCTTATGCTCGTTCTCTATATCTATATCTGAATCTTTACTAAAACTTATTTTCACCCCTGTCCAGTAGTGGTCTGAGATTTTGTTTTCTACTATGAACGCAGTGTAGGAGTTTTCATCGTTTAATTTAACATTAACATGGTCTAAGCAAGATGAAACCAAAACATTATTATAGAACTCTTCTCTAGTGGGCTTCTGGATACTATTATAAAGACCATTCGAATACAACACACCCAGATAATCCTCTGATCCATACCTATCATTCAAATAACAAATATTAATGTCACCCATCATGATAATATTCTTTTCGTTTTTAATTTTAGGCATTGTTAGAAATTTTTCCAATTCTTCATTGAAGAGATTTGAATTTTGGTTTGGAGGTCAATAAAATCCTGCTATTAGTATTGACTTTTCCCCATTATAGATTTTCAAGCATAATAATTCTGCAGATACGAAATCATACTCTATATTCTCTATCTTTAAATTTTCTCTATAGAAGATTCCTAATCCTCCACCCCCTCGGCCTCCTGGCCTACATCTGAAAACATTCGAATATCCAGGGATCCCATATAAATCAACTTCTTCCATCCTCAAATTAATTTCACTTAATACTATCACATCTATACTACAGAGCACTTCATTTAATTCTGATTTCAGTGTATCCCAATGTTTCCTGAGCGATCTCACATTGGTACTTAAACAAATAAGTTCATTCACAGAGTTATCTATCCGTTTTAAAAAAGTTTTCGATTCATTCCAGTTTTGGAAATTTATGAAGTTATAATTTACATTCACATCGTCCTCATCTAAATCTTGCATATTCACTAATAATTAATGTTCAATTTTTGTCAAGTCGACACTTTACAGTTCAACGTAAAATCAATCACTAATAGAATATCTTTCCTAAATTTCAAAACTATAATTTTACTTGCCATAGTCAGTTTTATTTAAAAGTGTTTGCATTGCTTTTATGTAAATGGGACAGTTTGTGTCATTGACTTTATGATTATGACTTTTTTTCAGCTTTCTGCAATTTACGCATGATGGGCTCTGTGATTTATTTGGAAAGGCTTTGAAATCATGGCCTTCTTGAGCGCAATGACCACAATTTTGGGATTTGCTCTTACAATATTTGGAAATATGTCCAATACCTTGGCATTTGAAGCATCGTGAGAGAGCGACATAGTCTTCAACTCTACACGATGTCCAATCCACATATAAGCGTGCTTTATTGATTATTTCTCGCCGAATTTCTGGAGAGCATTCAATGACCCAATGTGTGGTCTTTTTTGCCCTACTTTGAATAACGGGGAAAATTCCTTTTCAAATTTACTTTGTTCCTATGTGCTAGAGAAATTCCTATTGAATACTTCAACTCTAAGATCCGTTTCATTAACCTCAATTGGGACATTATATATTATAATTCTCGGCTTTTTCAACTCTACGATATTTTTACCAAGTATTTTATTCTTATCTTCAGATGAGTCCAAGACTAACAGCACACCACCACGCACATTTACTGCTTTCTTAATTTTAAGAGATTTTTCTCGCGAATATTTTTTCTCAGAGATTCTCTTATTTTTTCCCACGTCTTCCAAAATACTCTGGTCCATGATGTTGGATATTTTGCTTACATTTTGGTCATCCACGTAGTTCAGGCTGCGACTCTCAGTGTTTAGTATGCTGCTTGGATTTTCATCTTCTTCCTCAAACTCTGTTGCTAGTAGAGGTGGCAATTTCACCGGTGAATGAAGTTTTGCCGGTCTATTCATAATTGAATTACTTCGAGAAAATCAACTTCATAACACTTGAACAATTTTTCAATATTCGAATAAAACGACAAGTTTAAATTTGCTGACAGCTCGATTACTGTTAACTATTTCTACAACTAGTCTACGTTAGCACTACGATGTTTACACTCTATCGCGTTCGGCTGAATACTCTTATCTTTAGTAGTCTCAGTCATTAATGGTGACAGTTAATAGTTACAGTTTATATTTTTTACAAAACACAATATGATTTGTAAACTTTTAAAAATCGGACCCAAAATTTTATTTATTTAAAAAATACAAAATATCCATATACAAAACATGAGAAATATTAAAATACAATATTTTATTACAAAGTAAAAACCATTAAATTAATATTTTAAAATATTAGGAGTGTACTGTGCTGTAAGTGGAGATGAGAACCCCTTCCAACTATGGTTGCCCACGTACTAGGTAAGGGTTATCAAAAAATATTAGAGAAGAAGGAGAAGAAAGAAAAGGTTGGGCGAATTAATGGGCGATAAGGAATGGTGAGCTGAAAATGTCAAAAAGCAAATAAAGTGAGTAAACCACAAGCAGAACCAAAAAGAAAACTGCTATTTTTATATTTAAGATTAAAGATCAGAAAAGCAGTTGCTCTTAATCTAAATGCTGATATTATTTTTCATTTTTTTGTTTGTTTATTTTACTATTGTTGACGTATTGATTGGGAATTTTGTTTATGATTTTAGTACTTATGTATATTAGCTGTCTCCTAATTGATTTAATATTGGTTCTATAGATCTGAAATTTACTTGAATTTTGTATCAAACTGTATTGGCTGCTGACAATGTTATTGGCATATGGGAAAATAGAGTTTTGTTCTTTATTATGTATTTATTTTACTACATTCTTCATGTACAGCTGCCTCATTACCTGAAATTCAGTGAATATTTAGTAAGTTGGATAGAGTCTAGGTTTATTAAAAATTGTTTTAATTATTAGTTTCTGCATTATGAAGAGTTAGTTCCTTAAGATGACAATTATAGCAGCCTCCCCAAACAGTTATACCGAACTGAATTATGGATTGTGAAAGAGCATAATAAAACAGTTCAAGATGGTTAGTATTCAGATTTTTTTGGCTTCATAGAATTTAAAAGATAGGTATTTCATTCTCTTGCAAATGAATTTTATATGCATGTCCCATTTCATCTATTAAAAACACCTAGATATTTAGTGCTATTAACTTTATTTATATTTGAACAGGTGCAGTTGTTTGAGTCGAGGTTGCATTTGGAGTGGAGCTTGAATTAAATTTTCATTAAGTTTCCCTATTCTATTTAAAAAGAAAGAGATAAAATTAGTTTTATCTAAGTTTAAGCATAATGAGTTCCTATCTAACTATTTATTGAAACAACAAACAATAGTAAACAATAAATACCTCATTTCCGCTAATCCCGGCCTCTGTAATCGTTCTTGGTGTCGTTTTGTCCTTGAGAAAGAGTAGAGACTCAAACGCCCACCATTTGATGAATTGGGAAGCACCGGCACCACTCTTCTCTTTCTTTGCCTCTCTTCGGAAAATGGTAATTAAGTTCTTCACCTTGTTCTGAACTTCAAATTTATCAACTTGCAGCTGGGCTGCAATTTCCCCCCAGGCGTAGTTTTTTAAGTTTTTATCTTTAAATGTAGGGTCTTTTGGGTTCCAGAGAACCTCTCTGCTCCGGTAAAGTTCTATTAACTCACTCGTTTTGGTCCTGGTCCATTCGCTCTCACTACAGACTTCCATCTTGACATTCAGAAGCACAATGAAAATGCAAGAAATTAAACACCTGCAGCTGAAATACACACGTGCACGTACTCAGTGGTTGAGTAGTGCGGTGGGGTGCTAGCGACCGACGTCACGTCCAGGGTAAACTGTTCTCCACTAGTTGCTAGCACAAAGCGCAGCAACAAAAGTTTTCCACTTTTAGTTGTCAACTTTCTTTGATCTTTACCGACAATCTGCGGAAAACCAGAATTTAGTGGAAGACTTGTCACTCCACAAGTGGAAGACTGAAAAAGTTGCTGCATTTTATAGAAAAAGCAACTGGTGGAAGACTTTGGTGTAAACGCGGCTTAACTGATAATTTTTTAATGGAAATGCTGTAAATGGTGAGTGGTTCAACTAAATTTCAAATCGTATTTTTGTAATTAAAAAATATTGTTATAAAGTTCAAATTGCATTTCCGCACCTTAATTTTTTCTGTATTTTCATTTGAAAGTAATTTTGACACGATTCCATTTGAAATTGTTGAGATAAAAGGCGTGCTCCAATCCTTGACCTTCTCCATCATTATAAATGCCCTTCCTTAAAAAACACATGTTAGTCGGATCCGCATCATTTATTAATCTATTCATTCATTTATCTACATTCAAACAGGATTTCAGTACCTACAAAACTTAACAAAATTTTGGTTGCAGTTCGATATCCCATCCAGTGAAATAATCGCATGAGTTTTGATACCAGATGGAAGTATTGATACTGTCTTGCTTATCAACAAATCTGTTCTGTATCATCCGAATGATACAAAATAGCTGATAACATGATATGTTGCTTTTTAATGACACATTTACACCTCACCTAACCCAAAATAGCCTAACCTAACATAAACCTAACCAGCCAAAGCCAACCTAACTTACCCATAACTAACCAAAGCCAACCTAACCTGACTAACCCAGCCTAGCTAGGTTAGGATGCCTTTGGTGAGGCTAGGTTGTGTTGGTTAAGTTTAGTAATTTAACCATACTCCACCTACTTCAACTCAACCTTACCAAATTTGTTCTGTTTCATGAAATGTAAGTTAATTTTATTAACTTCAAATTATCACTTTAATTTTCATTTTTGTCCATTATTAGGCGTTTATTGTCAAAATGATGGTAATTATATAGAAACGTTACTTGTTGAATTTTGTGGTGATTTTTTTGTGACATCTACACTCCCCAGGAAGCAATAATCCATTGAAATTTTTTGGAGGTCGCGATTATTTCACAAAAGAATTGAAATTTCCAAAAAAAAAAACATTTGTCATGAAAATTTATATTTTTATTAGAAAAATTCATAATTTGCAAACATGTGAGGAGTTTCAAATCTTGAAACAATGTAAATCAAGTGAATATAACATTTCCAAAACACTACCACCCTCAAACACAGTGCGCATGAGGCGCGCATAACCTAACCTAACCTGGCTAGATGTGACTGAACCACCTCATACCTTCATTATTTTGATGCATAAAAAACATACATCAAGCTAATTTACCATTAAACGACATAGATCATGTGAATTATCACATTGCCAAAATACTCTGCCCCAAATGCAGTGTGTGATCTGCGTGCCTTACAAAACCTTCCCTAGATGTGACTGAACTAACTCACAAAAGACCTAACAGCGCGCATAACCTGTGCTAGCTAATCATTAATTTATTTCACTGTTAATTTAATCACTTCACACTTCACACACGCCATTAATTATCACACAACAATAACCATTTCACACACTCACAAATAGACTCTTACACCATGACAGACAGTTCAAGAATGACTAGGTTTCTCTGTATGCAACTATAGCCTAACCGAATTCCCCCCGAAATCATTAAATGCGAAAATGAGTTTTTTTGATTGTTAAGCTTTTCCACGGAAACTACTCAACCGATTATTATAAAATGTTTCACTTATATTTTAAGAATATTGCAAAAGACATAGGACAAATTTTATTTAAAAAAAAAATATTTTTTTGAACATTGTAAGGACAATCGATTCTATTCTATAGGGAAACACAGCTGATGCAGATCAATACATATTTTCCAATTCACTAGAACTGAGAAAAGGCATGCCTCAAAACCGTGCCCCTAACAAGAGTTCTTTATTAGTGAGTCAGCTGATTCTGAAACTTGAAGAACTTTGTTGTGATTTTTGACACTGCGGCTTTTCACAAATGGAAATGTGAACTTCCGCCTATAGTCCAGGCAACGAATGCTCATAAAAAGGTAAAGAGGGAAATTCTTGGAACACAATTTTTTACTTCATAACTTTTCTTGGGATAGTTAGGAGGTGAACATATCAAAAGTCCCCGCCCATAGCCCTTATGCCGGGGGGAGGGAGGGGGTTGAAAGTCTCATTTTTCGGTTTTTTTCTTATATCTTGGAAAACATACGTCCTACTGACATGACCATTCTATACAAAATTAAAACTGCTCTTTTTGACAGACATGACCATTCTATACAAAATTAAAACTGCTCTTTTTGACAGACATGACCATTCTATACAAAATTAAAACTGCTCTTTTTGACCGGATAACTCTTCAACGATGCACCAAAAAACTAAAAAATGGCCATAAAATTCCAACAATAATGTCCATAATAAAATAAAAAATAAAATAAAAATTAATGGCCATAAAAGAGCATAAAATTCCTTTCAATAATATACAGGATGTTTCGGAACTCTCTACCAATACTTCTAGGCAGTGTTTCTGGACCACTAACAATAAAAGTAAATATCATAATAAAATTTTTCTAAAATTCTCAGTTACACAGCCGCCATTTTGTTTTTTTCACTCATTATTTTTTCATTTAAACACCTCTGAATGTATAATTTTGAAATTTTGCAACAATATAAATTCAAACACTTTAACAATAGCATCAATAAATGTTATAAACCTATCTATAATTATTAACGTCATCAGTATCACCTTTCTTGTGCAAAGGAAATATAATTGATTGTGATAAACCTGGAGGGATTTGCCCACCTTTTAAAATAGTATTAAAAATTTTCAAAATAAGTTCTTTGTAGTTTTTTGAAGCATTCTTGTAAACGGCTATACATCGTTTACAGCTTTACACAAAAATCGCGGGCGCCTGACAGACACCATGCGATAACACCCCCTCCCACCGGCTTAAGGGCGACGGGCGAGGACAATTTACACGTTTAATTTCATGGGGCTATTTAATCAAATTTTTGAATTTTTTATTAAAATTTAAGTTCACCTCCTAACTAGCCCAAACAAAGTTACGAAGTGAAAAATTGTGTTCCCAGAATTTCCTCTATACCTTTTCTTGAACATTCGTTATCATTGTCAACAGATGTTGCAACGCTTCAGATTTCATGCTGAACACTGAACTGCTTAAACACGGAAAATAGACAAAATAGTGAAGTAATATATATTATTGAAAGGAATTTAATGCTCTACATTCCTATGGCCATTATTTAGTTTTTTGGTGCATCGTTCAAGAGTTATCCGGTCAAAAAGAGCAAAAATTTGAAGTAAAAATGTTTTTTCTCAAAATTACAGACATTCAAGAGCGGATATCTCGAAAAATATACAAGATATCGAAAAACTTAAATAGATAAAACTTGTAGGAACTTTTATCAGCTTTAATTTTGTATAGAATGGTCATGTCGGTAGGACGTATTTTTTCCGAGATATAAGACAAAACCGAAAAATGAGACTTTCAACCCCCGACTAATGGGTTACGGGCGGGGACTTTTGGTATGTTCACCTCCTAACTAGCCCAAACAAAGTTATGAAGTCAAAAATTGTGTTCCAAGACTTTTCCTCTATACTTTTTCGTTGACTGGGCTACTAAGAAAAATAGTACCGTACCACTGGAAAACTTAAATTTTAATGTCAAATAGTTATTGCCCAAAAAAATACACTGTATTATTCAGTAAGGTGTTAGGTTGAAAGAGGGAAAGTTTTGTTAGAAAATTTGACAAGTAACGTATCTATATAAATACCTTTTTTAAATTTTAACATTTCCTAGCCCATCATCATTACGTAGACTGCCATGTGTACCATTTTTGTACCACAGTGGCATTCACTACGAGGCCGTGTGTACAAAAATTGGCACACGCCACATATCTTGCTTCAAAGCCGTGTGGTACAAAATCTGTACATGCTTCTATACTTTCTGCTATATGAATCGAAAGCCAAAGCCTCAGAGAGTAGCAAACTGCCCTTAGCCAGTGCCAATAGGATATTTTTAGGTTATTATGGTGTTTTATAAAAAAAAGTATTTTCTCACTTTAATTGCCCTAAAAATCGATAGAATTTGCTATAATTAATATCATTTGCTTATTTTATGGATGTATAAGAATAATTTACATTTGTTATATTACAATAATAATATGGTATTTAGAAGGCATTGGGCTAACTAGCTTAGTAGACACAGGAAAGAAAGTAAGCATATTACACAGGTTATGTTCTACATGTTCTACATACAATTACGAGTACAAGTTTACAAAAAAGTGTTTCAGATTGTATTGGTTATGCGAATTACTTATTTTTTCCTGAGTGATCAATAGCAGAATGGATGATATAACACGCCTATCCAATGAAGAATTATATAGACTACTAAATGACAGTGAAAATGAAGACATTGATTACAACAGTGACAATGGTCCAGCTTATCAACTCGAAAGTGCAAATAGTGACTCTGATGAAGGAATGGAAAATTTTCAAGATGATAATGTTGTGCAAGGTTACATACAACGAGACACCGGGACTAACCCAGGACACAAATTATGACGACTCTTTGGGCCTAGGACCATTAGGAGGACCAAAAAAGAAGAAGAAGAAGAAGAAGGTGATCAACCTCCTGCACAGGATGATTCAGAAGATGAAATTGAAATTCAACCAAACACTGGAGGACAACAGAGGTACACTTGGGGCGCTGTTGGTGAGTCAAGCCAGCTCAATCACTTCAACTTCAATTCAAATAATGATGATGTAGGTGTGAACAGTGATATTACAGAGACAATGGTGGACTGTGATCCAGTAGATTTTGTTGAACTATTTGTCAATGAGGAGGTTATCAATTTATTAGTTTTGGAAACAAATCGGTATGCTAATGCTTCTAAAGCTGCTGATAACCTTTCTCCCCATGCCAGGATTTTGAAATGGGTGGACACAGACAAAAATGAGATGAAATGTTTTTTAGGAATAGTAATGTTTATGGGACTCAATACAATGCCCAGTATAGGCCATTATTGGAAGAAAAATAGCAAATTTGTTTCAGTTCTTCCAAAATATATGTCTAGGAATAGATTTGAATTGATGCTTTCAAAATTCCATTGTGCAAATAATGATGAGACTCCTGTAGGGGATAGACTACACAAAATACAGGGTCTCATTGATTTAGTTATAAGCAATTGTGCCAATGTTATGATACCAGAACAATCAATGTGCATTGATGAGAGCATGGTGCCTTTCAGAGGGCGTATTGTATTCCGCCAATACAATAAACAAAAGGCTCATCCATATGGAATTAAAATTTTTAAGTTGTGCATAAAAGATTGTTTTACTGTAGCATATAAAATTTATGCAGGAAGAGAAGCAACTCCCGGTACAGATGTTTCATCAAAAATAGTTTTAGAATTATCTGCTCCTTTTCTGAACTGTGGTCGGACAATCTTCGTCAACAACTGGTATACCAGTGTGAAATTAGCAGAAACTCTTCTTCAAAATAAAACGCATATTGTAGGAACGCTGAGAAAAAATAGAAAATTCAATCCAAAACATGTTTTAGATAAAAAATTGAAAAAAGGAGAAATTGTTGCCCAAAAAAACGATAAGGATATAGTAGTTCTCAAATGGAAAGACCATAGGGATGTTTTGATGCTGAGTACAAAACATGATGATAGCATGGTAACAGTTATCAAAAATGGTAAAGAAACTATCAAGCCAAAAATGGTAATCGATTACAATTCTGGTAAGTCATTTATTGATCTATCAGATCAAATGGTCGCCTATCATTCTGGCTGCCTCAGAAGAAGCATCAAGTGGTACCGTAAAGTAGCATTCGATCTTCTCATCAATACAGCTGTGGTCAATGCATGGTCAATTTATAAAACAGTGACTCATAAAGTAATAACCATAACTGACTTCAAAGAGGCTATTGTTGACAGTTGGCTAGATAATTGGTTGGAACATAAAAATAGAGAAAATCCAAGACCTCTTCCTCTTCCTCCCAAACCTACTTTAGCTCATGAGCTGATCAAGACCAGAAGAGGCCGGTGTATTACCTGCTATAAAAAAAATGGCCAAGGCTGTGGGTCGTAAAACTGCCATCTCAAAAAAAAAAGGGTGCAATGGAAATGCAATATTGGTTGGAACATAAAAATAGAGAAAATCCAAGACCTCTTCCTCTTCCTCCCAAACCTACTTTAGCTCATGAGCTGATCAAGACCAGAAGAGGCCGGTGTATTACCTGCTATAAAAAAATAGCTATAAATATTTCTTTAGGTGACAGAATGTGCAAAGACTGCTTCTTTGAAATGCACAAGTCCAACAAAAAATGAATGTAAATAACTTTTCTTATACTTTTACTTATATGGATTTACAAAAAAAAATTATTTTTACTTGATTTGACTTGCTTTTTTGAAATGCACAAGTCCAACAAAAAATGAATGTAAATAACTTTTCTTATACTTTTACTTAAATGGATTTACAAAAAAAAATATTTTTACTTTATTTGACTTACTTTTTTATCACTAATAAATTTCACAATCATAAAACTTTTTTTTAAGTCTTTTATCTTCCTTTGTTTCTATTATTTTTTTGATACATCAGCCAAAGTAACAATTTAGATTTAAATTACATTAGATGTGTTGTGACACATTCTTGGTACACATGGCCTGAGAAAGTGAAAATCATTCCATGAGGCCATGTGTACCAAAAGTGTATCACACATTTTTTTTTCGCAGAAATTACAAAATTTCTACTTTATATTGCAACTTGAGTCTATTAGGAGCTAAATATGAAGAAATAAAAAAAAAAGCAGGAAAAAGGCCATGGCCTGGAGGTAAGTGTCACACGATTTTGCTTGGCAGTCTACGTGTTAATCCTTATAGGCGATCTGGAGATGTTTTCCATGCACTTTTGTGATTGATATTTGTAATTAAAGAAATCAATCCCAATAACAGCTTTGAGTTTATGTTTTTGTTATTGTTGCAAAATATTAATTTATTGTGAGCAGAGGCGGATTTAGGCAGTTGACACCTCTAGGCAGTTGACGTTTGATAAACAAAGTGGAAAATTTTTGACAAAAAGATTGTAGAACAGCATTGACACTAGTTTGTCTCATCACTTCCACGTATAATACCTTAGCACTCTTCTACATCATAAAAGTGCAAAATATGAGCCTACCAATATTTCAACTTTCTATGGTATCATTTTAAGTATTTTTCATGCTTACCACAATAATATCATAACCTTTAAAAAACTTGATTTTACTACTAATTACATAAAATTCTACCATACCTACCGAAATGCATTCATTTTCTATAATAAACTCATGCTACTGAACGATAGTTCCGTAATAGGAAAGAAACAGACGAAAGCTGAGAAAGATACGGAATAAAGTTAGAGAAAGATACGGAGCAGTTCTGTCAACAGGTATTGGCACTTGAACAGATATGATTCAAATATCATCTTCAATACATGATAGACTTTGCCGTATTTATTACGAACATGGATGTAACACGATATCGTACTTTTGAAAAACAAATTTTAATTAGTAGAGAAGAAATCCAGGAATTTGGTAGAGAAGCTTCCATTCAGAGGCTACAAGAAAAGGGTTTAGTTACAAAAACTCCAAACTGCCATATATGTGGCGGTGTCATGAATCCAATACGTAGGGGCAGTGTCAGGTTTAGTTGTAATAAAACTGTTAAGAAACATAACGTTGTTAGGGGCCTTTCACACCAAAGATGCAAGATACATTCATCATATGAATTCAGGATGCATGTGCGTCTTACATCTTGATGAAGGGAGTTTCATACCAAAGCTGCACGTGCCACTTGCACCTTCTGTTTATATCCATTATCTCTGTAGATTGTGAGTTTGAAAGATGATTAATCAATCGTATGACTCTTCAGACGATGAAATTATAATTCTGGCCTGTGCAGTTAGAAGAAGACAAAGAAGGAATCGTTTATGGTGGCATCCATACTGGGATAATGCTGGAGAGTATAGCTCTGCTATGATAGTCTTCAACTGCTTTAAAAAAGGCCATGATGAAGTTCAGGTCAAGTTCGTGCCAGGTAGCATAATTGAAGGGTGAATGGAAGTTTCTTACTTGGAACTACGTTTCTATTTGAACTATGAAATGGAACTGAGAGAGTCCCACATGCAACCGTTTGAAACACAAGAGTTGGGTGAGTGTGAATCACATGGGCGGGCCGACGCAAAATGGATGGGGAGAGATGAAAGGGCCGAGTATGCTAGACCAGTGCAACAAAGATGCACGCTGAAATCTCCAGCCGGCTGGTTCTCAAGTGGCAAGTGCGTCTTGCATCCAGAGTGCTAGACGCACTTGCATCTTTGTTGTGAAACTTCTTTTTCAATTACATTGTCCAGTGTTTTAGATGCATGCATCCTGCATCCAGGATGCATGCATCTTAAGTGTGAAAAGCCCCTTAGAAACGCTCTGAAAAACACTTTCTTTGAAGGCCAGTAAAATAGTCGCACAAGTTTCAATACCGTACTTGATAATAGGCCTATCGATATATACTTCATACCATCGATTGGAATTGTGTATCAAATGTTTTGCGTATCAAAGTGTCTGTATGAAACAGCATTTTATCACACTAATTGATGTCTGTAATCGTATCATGAACAAAATGTATTGTTAACTTCACAATATTATAAACAGGACAATAAAACATCTAACAAAATTTTAATAGAGAATTAAATAAAATATTTTCTCACGTAGGCTGAAACGTGATTTGTTCATTTTCAACAGCTATCTGGATCGGTAGTGTTCTCTATTTTGTCGGTCAGGTTAGGCTGGCTTTGGTTAAGGGTCGATTACATTGGGATAGTTACTAGATAAGCGAGTAGCGAATAGAAACGTTACAAACCGACCGTGCTGCAGCAGCTTTTCTAGGCATTTCTGCTCAAAATGATTGTGATTTTTGTTATCACCATCAAAAATACTTCAACATGAGAACGTAAAGATGAAAATTCGTAGGCTTTTATTCGGTACCTTCACCCCTAAAACTGTTTTCATTGACACATCATTATTTTTGTGTGTTGTACTAGTCTTCGAAGTGTAAATGTGTCGTTAAAACGCTACGTACCACGTTATCAGCTGTTTTGTATCATTCGGATGATACAGAACAGGTGTGTTGATAAGCAATAAGACAGTATCGATACTTCCATTCGGTATCGAAGTTGGTGCGTTTATTTCATTGATATAATATTACTAGATGCGTAACTCCGGGATCTGCTGTGAAGTCACAGCGCCAGCATCGCCCGCTTCTAAATCGGGCAAAACCACGAAAATTTGTATAGCGGTAATGGAAAAAACTCGTATTTGTCAGTGCTAAAATAACTTGTTTTGTGATGTGAAATGATTTTTTAACATGATTGTTTTCATGTAGTGATTATGGATGTACCAATCACTGCAAGTCTGGTGGAAATATTTATTTTAAAACAAGTAATTTTATCTTTTTATTGTCTATGTGCAAGCGCAGCTTTACAAGATTGTTTTCTGCTTCCTCACTTTTATGGGTTTTTTTTAAATTAAAAATAATGTACTACCATATTCACCACTTCAATATTGTTCTTATAAGCATTAATTACTCGTGATATACCATACAGTAATTTATTAAATAACTCTTTTAATCAAGCGATTTTGCTTGAACTGCATTGGCATTGGTGAGCATTCTTGGGCTTCTCAATATGAATTTATATAGGAGCCTACTGAGTTTTGAAGCATGCGGTATCTAAATATATATATATATTTATTCATACAGTACATTTATATTCCCTTTGGTGTTGCAGTTCCATAATATTACTTTTTCATTTGATATTCAAATGTCAATGATATTTAGAAAAATCTTCACTAGAGAGTTTAACATTTACATATTTGTGTGACGGCAATTTCGCATTGTTGTAATGCTACCTCAGACACAACTGGAGGCCTAATGCTGAATCAAGTTTATGATGTTTTTTATAATTCAGTATGTCTGCAAGATAGCCTATTATTGTTATTTTTGTCAAAATTTGAAAAAGCTGGACATTGATGTTTGCTTTATTAAAATATCTTCTATTCCCGAATTTTCTCAGAATAAAAATAATATATTCGAAATCTGAGAATCACAGACCACATATAATATACTCTAGAATTTTTTCTTCATAAAGATTGAGAAAATTTGCTTATGAAATTTTGGCCGCCATCTTGAAAATATTTCGTGAAGCGAGCGTTTTTTGAGGTGCGAGAGTTCAGATTCGGATTCAGTGCATCAAAGTACATAGGAATACGCTGAGAAAAAAATTACTGTATGTTTTTCCTGAAATCACATACTTATGATACTGCTTATGCACTGCTCTGAGTTTGAAATTGGCTTGAGCCAGAAAAAATCTGGAATGTCAAATTATTACTACTATATGTAAGACAAAATCATGGGCTATTTTCCAAAAAAAGAATTATTGAAATCCATCAAGGGAGTTGCGAGAAATCTTCAAATGAAAATTGACTTTTTCCCATAAGAGCCTGTGTTAAATTTGAACTTTTGCCCGATTTGGCCTTTTCCCGCCAGAAAAAAGTGGCTTCACTATGCCATAGCCTTCAACGTTAGAGTTACGCATCTAGTAGTATATATCAATGGTTTATTTCACTGGATGGGATATCGAACTGCAACCTTTAATTGATCTACTTTCTTGATTATCTTTAAATCAATAAGACTCCTATGAACTTTTCAGTAAAACCATTAGTGAGAGGTACGTGTGTGTAGCAAACGTAACCTTCAAAGATTTTTATGAACTTTTCTGTTGAAAGTTGGGCTGCAGTTCGATATCCCATCCAGTACTTCATACTATCTACTTACACTATTCCAATCAATAGTATGAAGTACTGGACGGGATATCGAACTGCAGCCCAATTAAAAATATGCACTGAACAAAGAGTTCCAGGAAAGAGGATATTGAATTTTAGGGGTGTATACCCGTAACTATAAACTTACTATAAACTTCAGAACCGAACCAATACTATGTTCACCATAGCAGTAGCCCGACAATACCAGTTGACCGACCACAAACGAATCGTTACGCTCGGGAAGACGACAGAGTGGACGACTTCTACCTAACGCTGACGACATAGTGGGTCTATTTTCTATTCTACGCTGATGACAGAGTGGACAAACTCGTGAGTAGGCCCAGTCTGTCGGGTGCATGCAGCGACAGAATGGGTCGATTCTTATTTCATCATCTCCCGACAGAGTGGGCCTGCGACAAGGTGGACCAATTTCCTGAGTAGTCCAAGCCTGTCGGATGCATGCAGCGACAGTCGTGGTCGATTCTTATTACTTCCCCACCTGACAGAGTGGGCCTGCGATAGAGTGGACCTTTTGGGTTCACAATATCGATACAGGCAAAATATCGAAAGTTCAACTTTAGTTAATCGACCTCAACAACAGAAAAAACTTGATTATTAGATTGGCAGCTTTGTGAGTTGGTGTAGGGCTCTATAAACACTGGAATAAAGGGGAAAGCGCCAGAAGTGGTCGACGACAAACGTGGGACGATTTTCAGACCGCATCTGAAGCTGCATGTACCCGACAGAGTGGGTCTTCTCAGGAATGTGGTCCACTCTGTCGCCGATAAACTTTATCGTTTGGTGAAGAAATAGAAATCGACCCCCTCTGTCGCTGCACGCACCCGACAGAGTGGGTCTACAAAGGAATGAGGTAATTGTATCAATTCTCTTCTATCGATTCATTGTAACTAATCGATATGGTATAGACTTCGGCGAGCTGGAAGATTGGTTGTATAACCTGGCTTTGCCTCGAAATTTGAATCGTATTGTTCATGGTGTTAAAAAGGTGTTTCTTTTATACAACTTCTTTGTGGATGTTGTATCTCTCATAGGTTAAAATTCTTCGTGAATTTCCACATATTAGTATGGTTGTTCCTGTTTTACCTTCTTCGTGTCATTCATAAATGATTTTTATTGCAGTGTTATACTTAAATTTTATTATAATTTGATAACCATTGAAAATAATTTAAACAGTTTTGATCATAATAATAATAATAATAATAATAATAATAATCATAATTATAATACTAGAACGAACTCTGATATTACTCCTTATATAAGATTGTTAAAGACTCATAAAGCCATGTTTAATACCATAATTGTTAATAAAATCTTCCTCTTGAAATAAGAATGTTACCAGAAAAAAGCTTCCTCTTGAAATAAGAATGTTACCAGAAAAAAGGCATTTTATAAATTGAATGAATACATGGAGGGATGCTTCTTTACAGGAGTGAAATGCATTCCTCAAGCATCTCCAATATATGTGAATAAAACATCATTTAAAAGTGAAATACAGTGTCAGTTTTAATATTAGATTGTTCATTAAGTGTTTAGTCATGGAAAACATCACAGATGAATACATGAATTGTGATATTAGTGACTTGAAAATATGATTTTAATTTTTGTCCAAACTTGGTGTATTTTAGTGTATGAAATAATAATAATAATAATAATATAATAATTTCTCTGGATGATGTAGAACACATCCAGAGGAGTTTATTGATATAGCTCAAACATGACAATATTATTAAATATAAAACACAGTGATTTCATTGCTAAATTTGAAAAAATATGATTCCCCACTATAAAATTATGTGTTGGGGTGATCATCAATATAAACCTTAGATGAAGCTAATACTATTCCTAACTAGCCATTATAACTATTACAATAATAAAAACTATTTACTACCTAAAACTACCTAAGTATGCATAATCGTATTTCTATTCACATCCTATTTACTATGAGCTCCTCACTACGTTGGACACCAATATTATATAACCAATTCCTTATTTTTTTTTTAAATCTATTATTATTACTTTCTTCTTTTATTTCCAGTGGAATTCTATTGTAAATTGTTGGCCCTAAATATGCTATTGATCTTTGCCCAAATGCTGTGTTCATTCTGGGTACATCCTGATAATTGAGGCTTCTTATTCTAGTATTGTGGCTATGAGTTACAATATTATTTTCATTATCATTTTTCTTTATATGAGTGATTAACAACAAAATATACAATTGCCTAACACTAAGTATTCTGTTTTCCATGAATAGTTCGCTGGTTGGGAAGCGGGCCTCCCTATTCCCCATTATTTTTAAAATACGTTTTTGAATTTTGAAAATTGGATCCACAAAACTATAATTTGCGGATCCCCAAACTAACAGACCATATCTTATAAGAGATTCAACTAATGTAAAATACACTGTTTTTATCATTTCTTTATTAATTATATGCCTCAGCTGATAAAATTTATATATTAGCTTTCTTATTTTTGCAGTTGTGTATGATATGTGCTTATCCCATTTTAATAAGTCATCTACTATTATTCCAAGATATTTAATACTATCTGAGCGTTCTATCAGTGGGCAATTACAATTGTTATTAATTCTATCACAATAATGAAGTTTTATCAATGTCTTACGTGGTTTGGTACTATCAGTTAAAGAAAATGTTAAAAATTTGGTTTTTTCTGCATTCAATGAGAGTAAATTATTTCCCAGCCATCTAGTGATTTTTGAAAGTTCTGTTTTGACTATTTGAAATACTTCTTCCCAGTTATTTCCCTGAAAGAGGAGTGCTGTGTCGTCTGCAAAGGCTATCACCCTACCTTGGATTTGGATGGAGCACAGCTCATTTGCAAATACTGAATACAAAATTGGGCCCAGAACAGTCCCTTGTGGTATTCCAAACTTCATGGACCCTTCTGCACTCATCTGGCTCCCAACTTTTGTCCTTTGTTGTCGGTTATTGAGGTAGGATATTAACCATTCAAGTGGTACCCCCCTTATGCCTATTGCCTCAAGTTTTTTTATTAATAAATCATGGGATACTGAGTCAAAGGCCTTTGCCAAGTCTAAAAATACTGCTAGGCATTTATTTTTCTCCTCTAGATTCTGAGTAACAAACTTAGATAACTCCAGAACTGCTAACTCTGTGCTTATTCCTTTACGAAAACCAAACTGGTTTGGAGATAAAATATGATTCCTTTCCAGATAGCTCACTAATCGTAATTTAACTAGTTTTTCTAAAATTTTTGATATATTACTGATTAATGAAATAGGTCTATAATTACTTATAATCAATTTATCTCCCATCTTATATATAGGTCTAACACAAATATTTTTCATTGCTCTAGGAAAAGTTCCATTTGACAAGCTGAGATTGAAAATATGAGTCAAAGGGCTAGAAATTAACTCTTTTATGCCTTTTAAAATCCCATTGTCAAATCCATCAAGCCCTGGTGCACTACTGATGCGAAGAGAATTAATACTGTCTATTATTTCCTGCTCAACTATGGGGAAAAGAAACATAGTATTTTGAATATGTAACTCTGGTTCATAATCTGCTATAACTTGGTTAATATTCTTATTTAAACTTCCAGAGATTTTCCTAGCCATTGTTTCTCCAATATTAACAAAGTAATCATTTACATGGTTCAATAGAACTTCGGGATTTTCTTTCAGTGTTACAATTTTATCATTAATCTTTACAGCATTGAGTTGAATTTTTCTTTCTTGGTTTGAATCAGTAGCATCCTTGATAATTTTCCAAGTTTTCCTTACATCATTCCCTGCTTTGTTGAATTGACTCTTGAAGTAACTTTCTTTTGTATTCTGGATAAGAGACGTTAATGTATTCCTGTAGATTCGATAATAATTTGCGAGTTCTTGATTTTCTGGATCTAACTTCCTTCTTCTATTTAAACGATTCCTTGTTCTTATGGATGAGACAAGTCCTTTTGTGATCCATGGTTTGATGATCTTGATTTTCTTCTTCTGTGTGTAATGATGCGTATTCTTCTCCACATGTTGTTGCAGAATTGTTATGAACTTTTCGTATGCTTCATCTGTGTTATCACTTTTGAAAATCTCTTCCCAATGCTCTCTCAGTAGTCCTCCTCTCAATCCATCCAAATTGATTGATCTACGATTAGTTGAATCTTGCTCATCTAAATTCGCTCTGTTACTGATATTTGAATATTCTTGCAGTCCCAAAATTGTAATGAAGTGATCTGTGATACTTGAATGATATATGATTGGATGAATATTGTGTTTGTAATTGGTCAGCATGTGATCTAGGCAAGTAGATGTTCCCGTGGTTACCCTGGTAGCCTTTTTGATACAGTTCTTCAATCCATGTTCACTTAATAAATCATAGTATTCATCAAGTTGATAATGCTGTTGTGGTTGTAGCGTATTTATGTTGAAGTCTCCTGTGCAAATAATCAGTTGTCCTCTCAGTCTATTGAGCACAGTTTCTAAATCTTCTAAAAATTCTGTTATACTGTAGTGCGAAGGGGATCTGTAGATTGCTAATATATTATATTTCTCTTTTGGAGTTTGCAATTGTAGATGGAGAACATTGGCCTGCCTGATATTCAACTCCACTGACTGCACATTTAAACAATTTTTTGCATACACTATTACTCCATCATTCTGTGTACAGTTATTTAAAGAGTGAAAGATATTGTAATCCTTCATTTCCTTAGGTGTATGATCATTTTTGATCCAGCATTCTGTTAATACAATAATATCAAAATCATAAGACATATCTTGTAGTTGAACCATCAGATCATCAAAGTTTTTCTTAACACTCCTGATGTTCAGACAAAATACAGTCAAGTTACAGCTGTTAAGAGCAGCATGGAGCTGCTGTTTATCCTCAACCACCCTGTCCTCCAGCTCATCCACTGAATCGAGCTCATTTGCTACAGACAACACATCATTATTACTCATCATTTTTCTTTTATAGACGCATCCCTCCTTGCGTGTATTTTGCGATTTTTTTCTGCCATCTCATTGTATTCATCATTGAAATTTTTTATATGCCTCCCTCCTAGCATGCTGTTCATCATCTTCTCATCCCATTTCATGAGATATGCATCATCATAATTTTGAATTCTTCTAGTGATTGTTAACATTAAATCATCCTCTCCCGTTGTTATGTATCTAAATTTGTGTGTATGTCTACTCAATGCTACAATTATATGATGAACACTGTTATAAATTTCCAAATGTTTAGTATTGATGCGTACCAGAACGACGTATTTAGAAGTAAGTCCCTGTGCTTCGTGGATGGTGTGGATCTTTATTGTACCATCTAATTTATTATGCAAGACTTGCTGCAGCATCAATTTCTCAGCTTGTGTGTAGGTTAGAAGAAGTGTGCCTCGCTCCAGTGGTAGAAATTCATCACAGTAGATTGTTCTCTCTATTGATCGGATCCTCGTATTTGTTGTCTTTATATTATTGTAGTATTTCGAAAGTATGAAGCATACATCAATCGGACATCTATGAGTTACAGATACCTTTTTTATGTGTTCACAAAAAGAAGAAGGATGGGACCATTTAGTTTGTAGTTTGCTTCTTTCTATATATGGAATCTGTTTGGAATCACCAAACAGGAAGATTTTTGAAGAGCCTGATAGGGCTGAGACAAATCCTATATAGCCAGCGTGCATCAAAACTGCCTCATCTATGAAAACTCGATCATATTTTTTCTCAGAACCATTTATTATAAATGAGGATACTGTCCTGTAGTTTGTCCTAATTATATCATCGTATTTTCTACCATATCTTTTATTAATTTCTTTTCTAATTTCCTTGATTCCTTCCCTTGTTTGGCATAGGACTAGATCATGGCGTGGCTTATGTTGATTTAGAATAGCATAAGTCTTGCCGCAACCAGGCACACCATCCATCCAGGTTATTTGGGGTAATGTGATGGCCGATACATCAACCGTTGATATTTTGTTATATAATTCACTATTCAGCATGATCTGTGTATCTCTACTAACTATTATGTAATTCTGAGTTGTTGTGAAACATTTCAGGTGCGAATTGAATGGAACGAATGTTCCCCCGTTTTCCAAGCAGAATCCCATCCTGTAATTTGTATTAGTCGGCCACAGAAATTGTCTCAATCTGTTATCATATATATTCATTCCGTTTAATTTTATTTCTTGAAGTGAAGAGCAAGATTCCAATAAATTTTTACTTGTAATACTCATTAGAGCCTTAGTATAAATATCTGCATTTAATAAGTCATATTTCTGTAGAAGGTTTCTTAGTTCTATCATACTATTAATATAATTATGCTCAGCTGATCTCTCCAGCAAATAGCTGGATGGACAGAAGATTTCATTCTTTTCTCCTTGTAGTATATTCAGATAATTTAAATTATTTATTCCTTTATAATAAAATACGTATTGTATGTTTTTTGTTGACTTGACGAGACTTAAAAGATCGACACTCGATACATCGCTCATATCTCCGAATGAATCAATTCCTATTGTTATTGTTTCATTCACGGAGGCCCAGTCATTCAAAATAAACAAAAGCCGCTCTAGATTACGGAAAAAGTTTCTATTTTCAGACAGTAGATACAGATTTAGAATTTTCTGTGTCTCATCATATTTCACTGTCAAATCAATCCGCTGTGGTTGCAGAATCACTGTTGATAGACGTTCGAAATCAGGTCGCATAATTGTTTTCTTTCTTATTATTGTAGCAATGCCATCTGAGAATTTTACTTTGTTTTTATTCGAACAGTAACAGAATGAAATGCTTACGTTAGTGAACTGACCAAAATTTATGTACAAGCTTGTCCTACTTTTTGCTTTTTGATCAATGTGTGTTTTAATTGATGAATTTAAGATTTCATCAATATCAATTGAAACCTTATTTATTTTTTCTTTCTTATTATAAAATATTTTCTTAAATAATCCCATAATTAGTTCGATCAATCAACTGTTGCAAAGCTTTTTCATTGCATGGACATTTAGTATCATTTACTTTGTGATCTGCTGATTTCTTATTTTTTTTGCAATTAAAACAAGTTGGTTGCTTTGAAAGATTAGGACAAGCTTTTATGTTATGACCTTCAGAAGCACAGTGACCACAAATTTCCTTTTCTGCTTTGCAAAACTTAGTTATGTGTCCGAAGCTCTGGCACTTGAAGCATCTTGCAATAGCTATATAATCGTTAATTCTGCAAGATGTCCAATCCAGAAATACTCTTTTCTTGTTGATTAAATATTTCCTAATGTTAGGCTCACATTCCATCACCCAGTGTACAACTTCCTTATTTCTTGGTCCTAATTTGAAAAGCGGTATGCACCCATTTACAAAGTCTAATTTCTTTAATTCTGTATTCACAAAGTTTTTATTGTAAATGTTTTCTGCCAATTTTTCTCGATTAAGCTCTACGGGCACATCATAGATTATTAATCTGGGATTCTTGTTTTGTGGTTCAACTATTTTTAAATTTCCTGAGCATTTTTAAAGGCTTTGTTCTCAATTATTTTCTTCCTATCTTGTTCTGAGTTTAAAATAATCAATAGACCTCCTCCTCTTACATTTATAGTTTTCTTGACTTTAATGTTATCCTTATCATTAATGTTTTCCCTCAATGTATTCTTTATTTTATTGCTGTGCTCCAATTCATTCGTAACTGGTTGAATGGGCTTTATCAGTACTGTATGATCTTTTGGTTGTAATTTTCTTACGTTACTTTCTTCCTGTTTTTGGTTGACTTTATTTTTCCTAGGCCATTGGACTATTTCCGCAAAACTTATTGGCTTATCGTTACTTTTGATTGTTTTCATAGTATCATTAATATTTTTCAAAGATTCCTTTATTCCGTTGTTACTTTTTCCAATTGTTGCTGCTAATTGGGAGACTGTGACTACTCTAGTTTCTAGCTTGATTATATTTTCAGAGAGACTGTTTGTGATTGTCAAAAACTTATCGAAATCATTCCTCAGAACTTTCTTTTTCTGGAATTCAGCTTCTGCCCAATCTTGAAGTTCTTTTCTTAATTCTTTCATACCTTTAATGTCCTTAGCGAATTCACTTTGAAAAAAACTGTATGGATCCATGATAGGCCTACCTGTTGCTGACGCTTTCTTACTGGTGTCCTCGGTTGCTCCTCCAGATGCTAGTTGCTCATCTTCATTTTCTTCAAATTCGGGAATTATTCCATCCGGTACCTTGATTGGTGTTCCCATTCGCTGATTTTATTGATAGTTGAAATATTCTATCCAGCAAACTATAGTCCACTTCTACGAAAGTAGACCAACTACTACTACTACTACTCTAACACTACTAATCCTCACTGCTCACAATCGATGTATTGAATATTTTTCAAGAAATTACTTATCCTATAGGTGATCAGAAGTTGGCCGAAAGATCGATCGTCGCGAGCTCTGTGCGGCATAAATCGGCAGCAGTGTAGTGAGTTAGTTGCATTGTCTATAATAGCTTACATTGGGAAACTTATCATAAAAACAGGATTTAAAGAAGTCAATTGCGATTTTTTAAGTAAATCTAATCTAGAAAAAGGGAAGAACCTTGTAGAGAGTAATCATGTTTTTGATGTGGAGGAGTGCGAAGGTATTATATGTGGAAAATTGATGAGACAAACTATCGTCAATGCTGTTTTACAATCTGTTTGTCAAAAAATTTCCACTTTGTTTATCAAACGTCAACTGCTTAAATCCGCCTCTGCTTACAATAAATTAATATTATGCTACAATAACAAAAACATAACCTCAAAGCTGTTATTAGGATTGATTTCTTTGATTACAAATATCAATCACACAAGTGCATAGAAAACGTCTAATTTTCATCAATCAGTAATCTTTTACACATAAAATAATTTGTAAATATAATATAACTCACTTAGTCCTTCGAACATTAGAGATCCATTTCTCCTGTCTATCCTTTTTGTAAGGTCGACCAGGAAATGAATAAAATGAAGCACCTTTTCTTTCTGTATTCTCATAGGTATTACTGCACCCATATACACAACACATAATACGGCTCTTGGGCATCTTTTGTATGTTTGTCTAGATAAATATTTTTTTGAAAAAAACGTATTTGAAGTGAAACAATAAAATTTAGAACACGAATTAATGGCGATCAGATTTTGACTCACTAAGTTAGTGCAAGATCCTCCGCTCGGAGCGCTGTCGGTCGATCTCCAGATCGCCTATTCTTTGTAACAGTATAGAGTAGGCTACACTATGTATAGTCTATCAGCAAACTGAATGTATTAAACTTATGTATCTAACTGATTGTATCTCACTTATTATTTGTCAAATATAGTATTGACTGATCACTGATCTCTGTTATTGTTCTGATCTCAAGTTAGTTTATCATATGTTATGTTAAGATTATGTATCCAAGATAAATAAAGTTGCTTTGAGTTTGTGGCTCTGAAGCATTGATGCATTTCTTCATGGTGTCAGAAGAATGAGACCCAAAAAGAAAAACATCTGGAGATTTAGAAGTTGAGAGAAGAGAGCAAGAAGAATTTCAAGAATTGGTAGCTCAGTTTCAAGTTGCCACCCCAGAGAGTTTCAATTTTCGGGAGCCTCAAGGATGGTCCAGATGGATCACAAGATTTGAATGGTTCAGAAGTGCTTCAAACTTGTTAGGTAAGTCTGAACGATGCCAGGTATCGTTTAGACAATGATTCCTCTAAACATCATTCTTGCAAGCCGATTCGGTGTTTAGCCAGTGTCTGATCATAGACAATGTTTAGATATCGTTTCTGCAATCCAGTGTGAGAAAACTAATTAATATCAACAACAACACATACATAAAAAACAGTAGCGATCTTATCACAAAAATAAAAGACACACAAATTCCTCACAACTCCACTCTTGCATCTTTTGATATAACAAATCTATACACCAACATACCTGTCAATGAAACAATAGAAATAATAAAGAACATCCTTATTCACAACAACACAGCTACAGAACATATAAATGAAATAATAGACATCCTAAAAATCGTCACTCAACAAAATTACTTTACCTTCAACAACAAATTCTACTCACAACCTGATGGACTGCCAATGGGCTCACCAATCTCAAGAATATTTGCTGAAATCTATCTCCAACACTGCAAAAACACTCATATACTCTTTAATAACAAATTTTCACAGAACATAATATACTGGCACAGATATGTAGATGATGTTCTATTGCTATACAGAGGAAACAAAAGACAATGTGAACAACTTTGCTCATACATAAACAAAATACATAAGAACATTCAATACACAGCTGAAAATGAGCAAAACAGTTCAATAAACTTCCTAGACCTCTCAATTACAAAGAACACAAACCAACAACACAGCTTCAACATCTACAGAAACCCAACAATGACAGATACCCTAATACACAGCACCTCCAATCATCCAACACAACACAAACACTCAGCATTCAGGTCAATGCTACACAGACTCAAAAATACACAGACTATAAAATACCTAGCACAAGAAAACGGCTACAAACACGACCTAATTGACAAACTCAATCATAAAATAACAAACAAAACACCAACACTACTGACAAAAAATACATCACAATGACATACATTAATTCACAATCAAACAGACTAGCAAAAATCTTCCAAAAAGCTGCCACGCCATTTCATTTATAACAAAAAACAAAATAAAAAATGTGCTTACACTCAAAACCACAGTGAACAGAAACAAATTCGATCTCCCAGGGATCTACAAACACAGTGTTGGAGATAGATTTCAGCAAATACGCTTGAGATTGGTTAGCCCATTGGCAGTCCATCAGGTTGTGAGTAGAATTTGTTGTTGAAGGTAAAGTAATTTTGTTGAGTGATGATTTTTAGGATGTCTATTATTTCATTTATATGTTCTGTAGCTGTGTTGTTGTGAATAAGGATGTTCTTTATTATTTCTATTGTTTCATTGACAGGTATGTTGGTGTATAGGTTTGTTATATCAAAAGATGCAAGAGTGGAGTTGTGAGGAATTTGTGTGTCTTTTATTTTTGCGATAAGATCGCTACTGTTTTTTATGTATGTGTTGTTGTTGATATTAATTAGTTTTCTCAGTGTTTTGCTAGTTTATAGGCAGGTGCTTCTTGGTAGTTCACAATTGGTCTAATAGGTATGTTGGGTTTGTGAATTTTGGGGAGTGTTTGAAGTGATGGTGCAGAAGGGTGTATTTGTTTCAACTGAAACAAATACACCCTTCTGCACCATCAAACTCAATCATAAAATAAGAAACAAAAAACAAAACACCAACACCACTGACAAAAAATACATCACAATGACATGACATACATTAATCCACAATCAAACAGACTAGCAAAAATCTTCAAAAAAGCCAGCCACACCATCTCATTCAGAACAAAAACCAAATAAAAAAGGCACTTACACTCAAAACCACACTGAACACAAACAAATACGATCTCCCAGGGATCTACAAACTGAACTGCTCTGATTGTAACAAATTCTACATTGGACAAACAGGCCGCACATTCAAACAACGTTACAAGGAACATTTTCAAGCCCTGACATCAAAAGCTGAATCGAATTTTGCTGACCATATCATTCAAACTGGACACACTTTTACTGACATCAGTACCAACCTACACATTCTACATATAAAATCTAAAGGACACGAACTCAACACCTTGGAACAATTTGAAATATACAAACACACCACACACAATAAACAAAACATTCTCAATGAACAACTAAATTTTAAATCACACAAACTTTTCGATCACATTTTACAAAAACCACAACACTTCTAACCAAAAAACTGACATGATGATCTAGGAACCCACGCCTCTGAAGATGGATCTCAAAGATTTAAAAGCGCTCAGCCTACAGATTAAGTAAGTTATACTTATTCTTAATGAATATTTGACTGCAAGTCGTTAAATTTCACATGAAAAGTTAATATTAACAACGCAGTTCGTCATGGAACAAGAAATCCAGGAATATGATTGTTATTGGGGTTTTGGACAACAAGGTGTCAGAGAGATTGCAGTTGGATGATTCTTTGACATTGGAAAGAGCAATAAGCAGGGTTAGGCGGAAAGTATTAAGAAACAGCAGGCAGTTATGTGGGACCATGATTTGAAGGATGTCAACATGGTAGCAAACAGTCAGAAAGCCAAGCCAACTAGTCAGTCCCTTAGATTTACAAATACCAAGAATTGGAAATGTTACAAATGTGGATTTTCACATGATCAGAATGGGAAGTGTCCAGCTGAAGCGAGTAATTGTTTTAAATGCAATGTAATTGGTCATTTTGGTAATGTATGTAAGCAAGGACAAAGGCCAAATGTTAGGGAAGTAGAGACTGATAACCAAACACCTGCAGAATCCTACTTAGGAGAGCTGACAATAGATCAACTTCAATTCCATGATCCATGGATGGTCTCAGCTATAATTGGCAAGCATAAATTTTTAAAATGAAGAAATGCGTCAATGCTTCAGAGCCACAAACTCAAAACAACTTTATTTATCTTGGATACATAATCTTAACATAACATATGATAAACTAACTTGAGTGACAGCTGACAGTTGTCACTATATCCTTCTTTCCACAGAAAGTAAGTGTCTTTGGTTCCTTCTCAGCACTAGACCTGATGTTGTAAGATTTATCTGTGCAATTTTTCTTCTACCACTCCATATCTCTTCATATCAGGAACCCAAACCTTTTCCCCCTGCACTAAGTGGAAATCTCCTTGGCTTCTTGTATTATAATTGTGTGTATGATGTCAAGATTTTGGTTAATATCACTCTTTTCTACTTATTATAAAGTAGTTTCATACACATATATAAGCAAAAGGTACTGCTAGGAGAATAAGTATATAAGGTTAGATGGGAAATAATTCAAATGCCCTTAAATATCAAGTCTTTTTACTGCAGTCTCTATTACCAAAAGAAATCTGTGACATTACAGCCAAATCTTCCAATCTATAAATTAATACTCTTCATCTGCTAACTACTGTTTCTGGCTGGATACCATTCAATCTCATTGTTCATCTACATACATAATACTTCTCAATTTTTATATAAATATTTTCATTTTGAAACAGATTTTGCATTTTTATATGTGTTCTATGTTCTTTAAATTTCAAGAGCTCATTACTGTATTTTTGGTACCGGTATTTGATGTGCTCACTCTTTAGTGGCATATTATCCAAAATTCGAAGAGCAAGCAAATTAAGAAGGTAAAAACTGGAACCAAACTAATATTTGGCAATTCACTATAAGAATTTTAACCTATGAAAGATTCACAAAAAAGTTGTATAAAGCACCATTTCAACACAATGAACAATACGATTCAAATTTCGGGAGAGAGCCAGAAGTGGTCGACGACAATGATGGTCGATGACAAACCGGACGATTTTTAGACCGCATCTGACGCTGTACGCACCCGACAGAGTAGGTCATCTCAGGAATGTGGTCACCTCTGTCGCCGACCCTCTTTGTCGTTTGGTGAAGAAATAGAAATTGACCCCCTCTCTCGCTGCACGCACCCGACAGAGTGGGTCTACAAAGGAATGAGGTAATTATATAGATTCTCTTCTATCGATTCATTGTAACTAATCGATATGGTATAGACTTCGGCGAGCCAGAAGATTGGCTGTATAATCTGGCTATGCCTCGAAATTTGAATCGTATTGTTCATGGTGTTAAAAAGGTGTTTCTTTTATACAACTTCTTTGTGGATGTTGTATCTCTCATAGGTTAAAATTCTTCGTGAATTTCCACATATTAGTATGGTTGTTCCTGTTTTACCTTCTTCGTGTCATTCATAAATGATTTTTATTGCAGTGTTATTCCTAATATTATGTTATACCTACATTCTATTATAATTTGATAACAGTTGAAAATAATTTAAACAATTTTGATCAACATAATAATTTTCATAATTATAATATTAGAACGAACTCTGATCTTACTCCTTATATAAGATTGTCAAAGACTCATAAAAGCTATGTATACCATGTTTAATACCGTATTTAATAGACTTCCTCTTGAAATAAGAATGTTACCAGAAAAAAGCTTTAAATCAGTAATGAACAACTGGTTAAGAAAAAAGCCATTTTATAATTTGTATGAATACATGGAGGCTGATGAAGCTTCTTTTCAGAAGTGAAATGCATTCTGTGATGTTTCCCATGACGAAATACTTAATGAACAATCTAATATTAAAACTGACACCGTATTTCACTTTTAAATAATGTTTTACTCACATATATTGGAGATGCTTGAGGAATGCATTTCACTTCTGAGCAGAAGCTTCGTCAGCCTGCCGCCAGGGGTCATGCTTTGTTTAGGTTAGGATGAGCAGCCAAACGCAATTTTTAACTACATAATGGCTGCTCATCCTAACCTAAACAAAGCATGGCCCCTGGCGGCAGGCTGACGAAGCTTCTGCTCAGAAGTGAAATGCATTCCTCAAGCATCTCCAATATATGTGAGTAAAACATTATTTAAAAGTGAAATACAGTGTCAGTTTTAATATTAGATTGAAATGCATTCCTCAAGCATCTCCAATATATGTGAATAAAACATTATTTAAAGGTGAAATACAGTGTCAGTTTTAATATTAGATTGTTCATTAAGTATTTCGTCATGGAAAACATCACAGATGAATACATGTATTATGATATTAGTGACTTGAAAATATGATTTTAATTTTTGTTCAAACTTGGTGTATTTTAGTGTATGAAATATTTTAGTTTGAGGGAAAACACCATTATTCATTTGTTTTAGCTGAGAATCAACATCTTAAACTATATTATGATATATTGACAAAGCCTATTGCAATTTTCTATTTTTTAATGGCAAATAAAGATTCTTATTCTTAATTTGCTCTTCGAATTTTGGATAATATGCCACTGCGGAGTGAGCATATCAAATACAACATTGAACTCTTGAAATTTAAAGAGCATAGAATACTTACTGATGTATTATAATGTATAATCGGTTTCAAAATAAAAATATGTATAAAAAATTGAGAAGAATTACGTATGTAGATAAATAATAAGATTGAATGGTATCCAGCCAGAAACAGTTGTTAGCAGTCAAGAGGAGAGTAATTTCAGTTCATGCACAACTTAACAAATATACTTTATTATTATGATTATCATAAAAATATTATTTACATAATTTTATTAAAAGTCGTTTAAGCATCAGTTCTTTTTTCACAACCATGAACACAGACAAACGGCTCTTGTCTAGCTATTTTCGAATTAAACATAAATGTGGTATTTTTGATAGTAGCCATAGCAATTTCTGTAATTGGTTGTGTTATTTATAATTGTTCTTACAGAAAACTAATTAAAATATTATTTCTGACATATTTTTAAATTATTAATTGTCCAAAATAAAACTACCATCAAAAGAACTGCACCTTACAATGTATTGTAAGCCAGTTGAGAATTACTGAGCTACTTAACAAACTCTGGCTTGAAATGTAAAAATGATAGACATGAACAGTTGCTAAACTATTGTGTGATCACACCGAATTAAAAACAAAATTAGAATCATCACTAAAAAAATCTGAGGAAGAACGGATAGGGTTTGTGAATTTCATAAAATCTCTGGAGGTTATTGTAAAAATGCAGCAGGAAGACCATATAATTGAAATTCTAATTCTCATGAGTCAATGTAGGTCAGAGGAAATCGAAATATTAAACTAAAAAATAAACGAAGTTAATGTAAGATCTGAAAATTATTTAATAGTATTTAGGAATCATAGCAACAATAAAAATAATATATTTAGTTGAAACGTTTCATTGTGTACACGAGTTCATTTCACATAAAAATTGAGCCTCACCATAACTAATTGATACAGTAATTTATGGTAACTATTGTAGAAGATTGTATAATTGTTGATGTGACTTGTCTTGTACACCTCAATAATGGCACAAACTTGAGGCTCCAAGAAGACTTCATTCATCAAATTATAATTTATTCCAGTGTTTATTATAGAGCCTCAAACCTACTCACAGAGGAGAGGACAGAGCTGCCAATCTCATATAATCAAGTTTTTGATGTTGTTGAGGTCGATTAACTGAAGTTTAACTGTCGATATTTTGTATGTATCGATATTGCGAACCCTAAAGGTCAACTCTGTCGCAGGCCCACTCTGTCGAAAGGAGAAGTTTTAAGAATAGACCTCGTCTGTCGCTGCATGCACCTGTCAGACTTGGACTACTCAGGAATGTGGACGCCTCTGTCGTCAGCGTAAAATAAAAATCGACCACCTCTGTCGTCAGCGTAAAATAAAAATCGACCACCTTTGTCGTCAACTTTTTGGCGTCATCCCCAAATTTCGAGGCAAAGCCAGGTTATACAGCCAATTTTCTGGCTCGCCATAGTCCTATACCATATCGATTAGTTATAATGAATCGATAAAAGAAAATCGATAAATTACCACATTCCTGAGTAGGCCCGCTCTGTCGTGTGCGTGCAGCGACAAAGTCGGTCGATTCTGAATTCTTACCCTCACGACAGATAGACAACATTCCTGAGCAGACCCACTCTGTCGGGTGCGTGCAGCGACAAAGGGGATCGATTTCTATTTCCTCACCAACCGACAGAGTGGACCACATTCCTGAGTAGACCCACTCTGTCGGGTGCGTGCAGCGACAAAGGGGGTCGATTTCTATTTCCTCACCAACCGACAGAGTGGACCACATTCCTGAGTAGACCCACTCTGTCGGGTGCATGCAGCGTCAGATGCTGTCTAAAAATCGTTCCAGTCTGTCGTCGACCACCATTGTCGTCGACCATCATTGTCGTCGACCATTTTTGGCGCTCTGCGGACACACTTGCGTTTTTTCACGCACAAACGCAGAATGAAAACACGCTACAAAAATTAGCAGCATTAAAATGTAATGAAATATGCCACACGCAGCGTGTTTTCCCGCTAGGTTTTAGCAGGCGCGTCTTCAAGGTCGCCCGCCGGAGAATAGGCTGCGGTCTATTTGTGACGCTTGATTTCATGCTCAATCCCTGGCCACACGCGCGGGAATAACACGCAGCGTCAGTAGTCCTCGCCTGATATTGATTGATTACCTAGATGGAGTACTTAGATAGTGAAAGAATTATTTTGGAGGTTCAGCAGAACCCCTGTGTTTATGACTCAAACATGAAGATTTTAAAAATCGGCAACTTAGGAGGATTGCGTGGATGTATATCTCCAACAATGTTGTAGGAGAGCAGTGGGAAGATATGAATACAGAAACTAAAGAAAACATAGGCCTGAGTGAGTTATCTTACTTTATTTATGATTAAAAATGAATCTTGAACATGTAAAAAATATGCTAAAAAATTAAATTCATTAGATGTTTTTAATTATTTTCAGAATACAACAATGGTTTTACTTTGAAGATCTTTAACCCTTAAGTACTCGCGCCTAATTTTGAGATGCCGGTACTCGCATCTACTGGGTCTACTGGACCCCAAAATAAATTTGCTTTCAGTTAACAACAAAAATTGTTTTTAATTGAATTATGCTTTTAATGTTAACCTTAAACATGTTTTTGAAGTACTTTTAGGATATTTTTTTTTTATCAGTATTTAAATCATCACGAATTATTTTCCACAGTTAGTACATTTTTGAAAAAATATTACAAACTTTTTTATTTTGTAAAAAACATATGAGGCAAAATAAATCATAGTTTTCCCCCAATAATCTTTTAAACTGATATTGAAACTATAAAAATAAATTCAGCAAATCACGCGAATACTGCGCTGTGGTATGGAAAATAAGCTACATTTACCGCATGAAAAAACGCATGTGTGGTCATACACGTAGCGGGATTTCAAGCAGCGAGAAAAAAGCTACTATTACTGCTTGAAAAAACGCACGTGTGGCCGTAGCCTGACGCTCCCACCACTTTCTTACTTTTATGGTTGACAAAGAGATTGAAAACAGAAGCTGCCTTCCACAGAAATCAATTTTTAACAGTTTATTTCGAATACCGCATTTATTTATCTATACTCATTCAATTATTAAATTCATTAACTGCATCGTTCTGAACCTTTATAAATGCTGTTTCATGCTTTACATAAATTGGTCCTGAGGAGTCAGTCGAGAGTAGTCATTGACTCTCTATATGTTTTGTGTCTAGCTGTCTACTCTGTTCGGTGTCAACCGAAAATGAAGAAAACAGAAAGCTTCCATTTTTTATTGAACGAAAGTGCACCAAAAATACAATCGAACATTCGTTTTCATTTGTTCTAGAGTTGTAGTTTATTTCGTGAGACTAAATTTCTGTTTTCTTTTGGCTCTTTGCCTTGTAGTGTGAAATACACTTTTTACTACTCTGGAAGTTTAATAGATCCATCATTCTGGCGGGCTCACAGAAGAAATCCAGCAGGAAAATGGCCGGGATTGATGAGTTGAAAGTAAGTTTATTGATATTATTATGTCAATTTCATCCCAATTTCAAATAATATTGATCTCCAAAACTGTCCATTATTCTTGTTTGTTTTTGGTATAGTAGAAGACGTCTCTTTTTATTATAAATATTACTTATTGGAAGAGCTATACAACCCTGAATGACATGATTTTATCATTGATATTAAAAAAATTCAGTTTCAGTTTTGATATTAAATATTAATTAATTCATCTTGATTGTTATTCACGATATTTCAAATTCGTACTACCTATCTTAGCACCATTAGCTAGTATCTTGTTTTTGCAACCATGCGGATGGGTTAGGTTAGGCTTAAAATTAGTGTGATTATTGATGTTTACCAGTAATAGAAAGCGACTTCGTTTCAAATAAAACATCGGTGTGCTAGAATAAGAATATCGGGTAATTGTGCCGCAGATGTTAGCAAGAAAAAAATCACTTGAAACTTCACTAAATTGTAGTATTATGTCTGATCACAATTATCAAGTTTTTAAGTGTCGGTCTCAATTAATTAATTATTCAATATTAAAAACTCACCATTTGAACATAACTATGGCTCTGTAAAGCCTTTATAGTACCTTTATAGCATAAAATCATAGACGAACAGATAGTTAGAGCAATGGAGTGCCATCAATATATCAGTGCCATCTATATCATGACATATGGTAATAACGGGTGTGCTAAAGGCTAGCATTCGGGTGTGCATTGGTTCATTCGAGCCTTTTACCGTTTACTGGTAAATGAAATTTTACAAATATTTATTTTATTCAAGTTTGATTTTCAGTAAAATTCCATTTACTGGCAATGATAAAGATCGTATTCTGAGCCCATGAGTCTGAATAGTGGGTGCAGTTTGTGATATTTAACCTAACCAAAGCTAACCTAACCTAGCCCAACCAAAGCTAACCTAACCTCCTCTAAAATTGCTGAATTGGAATGCTAAAAATATAGCAATGCTAGGTTTGGTTAGATTAGGTTAGCTTTGGTTAGGTTAGGATGCATATGCAAATTACATGTTACAGGTCACATTTAACCTTGATAAATTGGTCCAATCTAGCAAGGCTGGGTTGGTTGGGAATTTCTATAATTCGGCACAAGACATCACAAACACACATATCATTTGGGATGACATCATTTGTCGTTTTGACCGACCTAGTCACATTTAGCCAGGTTAGGTTAGGTTTGGTTATGTGTAAGTTACCACACAGAATTGTGGACTGCAGGCTGCGCTAGCAGTAGGTCGATCAAACTGTTAGGTCGTCCTAAAGGATACCACTCAAACATTCAAAGGTTCTGCCATGATGAACTATGAAAATTGTGTTATTTCCTTTTTTCAATGTAGGGATGGAGTATCAATACCAAAATTATAAATTATTGTATCAATATTTTGAAACTGGTATGATATTTATTGTGATATAATATCAATGTATTCCCGATATTCTGTCACTATATTAATTAATTATAGTGACCATTATTATGTTTTCATTAATTCGGTAATGCAAAAAATCTCTTTGATAATTTTTTGTTACTTTAAAATTTTTACATTCAGAAATAATATATGTTGGAAAATAACAGTCAAAAATCATTATTCAACATAAAATGTATTATTCTTCAAATATATTCTCATTAAAATATATCTGTGAGTTCAGAGTAAAACAAAAGCATCAGTTTCAGATTCTATAGCACTCTATGATATTATCATACATCATCGTTAGTCACAGTCATTAAAATTCATAAGCTAAAGAAATAGAAGGCTCAAGCGCCCAAAACCCAGGCTGTGGCAACATAAATTGTGTAGAAGTATTATGTGCAATGCATAAAGTGATAAGATAAAGGAACAAATTGAAAATGCTTTTATTATTGAATAGATGAATTGTATGAGTAAATAATTCATAAACTAGAATGCAAATTATGTGCTATTCTAGTGTTGCAATGATTCATCCATTCTAAACACTCAATTCAAATTAACTGCTAAAGATGATCATTTTGGGGTTCAGTTCAAAAGGTGTGTTTTTAATACTGAATAATTAATAAATTAATTGAGACCGACACTTAAAAACTTGATAATTGTGATCAGGAGACATAATACTGGCCAACTGACAACTTCAAGATTCCTGACTTGATAGATTTCTTCATCACTAGGAACATATCAACAAGTTTTATTGAAGTAAAGGAAGAGCTCGACCTCAATTCAGACCATTCACCAATTATAATGAATATTAGTAGTATTGTTAAAAAGAAGGAAATGAACCCAATTCTGTTGAGCAGGAATACAGACATTGAGGGGTTCAAACAGCGGCTTGAAAACAGAATAAATCTACATGCATCATTATAATCAATTGACGACTTGGAGAGTGAGGTAATCAAATTTGTTACTGATATTCAAAAATCTGCCTGGGAAACTACACCTTTGCCAATAGAAAAAAATGAAGGAAAATGCTATCCTGAAGAAGTGATACAACTGATAGCAAGGAAAAGGAGGATTAGAAAAAGATGGCAGGTAAGTCGGGATCCTAGAGTGAAAACAGAGCTGAACATCACCCAAGAGCTGAGAAGAACCATAAAAGAACATAATCAAGAGGAATTGAATTCTTATCTCTGTGATTTGACAAATGATAGAAGCACTGACTACTCAATATGGCGTGCAATAAGAAAACTGAAGAGACCTATTACTCAAATCTCACCTATCAGGAAAGTAGATGGTAGCTTGGCAAGAAGCAACAAAGACAAAGCTGACTTATTTGCTGACTATCTTGAGAACGTTTTCACACCTCATGATGAAATAACAATGGATGCAGATGCCTATGATTCTTATCTTCTAGAAACAGGTTTCATTCCTCCAACAAATGTAAGAGAAGTTGACAATGAAATTAAAAAGTTGAGCAAGAAAAAACACCAGGCTTTGACTTGATAATGGGAGAAGTTATACAGCAGCTTCCAAGAAAAGCCATTCTGAAGTTTTGTCATCTCTGCAATGTAGCATTTCGTTTGAAATATGTACCAAGACTCTGGAAGGTTGCTGATGTGATCATGATACCTAAACCTGGAAAATCACCTCATGAACCATCATCATACAGGCCAATTTCATTGCTTCCTGTGATTTCAAAACTATTTGAAAAACTCGTACTCAAGAGATTGAAGCCAATTCTGGAAGAAGATGAGCTAATACCTACTCATCAGTTTGGGTTCAGAAATAAGCACAGTACAATAGATCAAGTGCATAGAATAACAAATGTCATAGAGAAGACCTTGGAAGAAAAGAAAGTTTCCTCAACAGTTTTCCTGGATGTGGCTCAAGCATTTGATAAAGTATGGCATGAAGGCTTATGTCATAAAATGGATCACTTGTTACCACCAGAATACAGTCAGTTACTGAAATCATATCTTGAAGATCAACATTTCTGGATCAAACAGGATGATGCATTCTCATGTCTTTGAAAAATTAAGGCTGGAGTACCACAAGGCAGTGTTTTAGGCCCAATTTTGTATCTTCTTTATACATCTGACATACCTCAGCCTGAAAATGTCACAGTAGCAACGTTTGCTGATGATACTGCAATTCTATCAGTAGGTGAAACTGTTGAAGGTGCTACAGAGAAATTACAGGTAGCAGTGAACAGAGTCAACATCTGGAAAAAACAATGGCTTATCAAGTTGAATGAGGCAAAGTCAGTCCATGTCAACTTCACAAACAAAAGAGTGCAATATATCCCCTTAACACTCAATGGGAATATAGTTCCACACTCAAACACCACAAAGTATCTGGGCATGACACTGGATTTTAAGCTTAGATGGAAAGTGCATGTGAATAAGAAGAGAGAAGAACTTGGTATCAAATATAAGAAAATATACTGGCTGCTTGGGAGGACATTACAATTGACAACCTACAATAAATTGCTCCTCTACAAGCAGATTCTAAAGCCAGTGTGGACCTATGGAATACAACTATGGGGCTGCACTCAGCCATTCAATATAAACATCATCCAACGATTCCAGAATAAGGTACTTAGCTGATGCTCCATGGTATGTCAAAAACACTGATCTTCACCGCGACCTAGGAGTGGAGACAATAGCCAGTGAAATCAACAGATTTGCCAATAAACATGAAGATAGACTGCATCAACACCAGAATGTAGAGGCAATCCAGCTGCTGAACATCCATGGAATGATATGAAGGCTAAAGTGGAAGAAGCCACACAAATTAGTGTAGTGTGAAGTGCAAAAGCAGAGTTTTTTAATGTGCAAAAGTTAAAAGCAAAAGTGTGTATGAAAGTGTAAAAGCAGAAGTGTGTATGAAAGTGATTTAATATATTTAATGGATACACTGGCCCACCATGGTTGTGCGATGATTGTAGTAATTGTTTAAATTCTGAAGCCTTGCAAATTTCTGCAATGTTGAATAACACCAATCATGACACTATAAATTCTGAATCTAATATTTGTATATGCTGTAACTACTCAGCTAGAACTAATTAATATAACTAGGACTAGTCAAAGTAATCAATTTGATGTTATTATAAAAATTTTATTAGATGACATAAATGACCTCAAAGACGAAATAAATGTGTTGAATGTGAATAAAAACAGACTTTCAGATGCACTGGCAAGGAAGACAGACATGATCTATAAGCTTTAATTTTAGAATTCACTAAGTGTATCTATCCTTAGCCCTCATGCCCAATCAGAAGGAAGGTTGAAGAAGACACTACCACTCTAGTGAGTGATGAGGAGTGCAGTATGAGGAAGGTACAGGTAAGTGCCCCAAGCAGCAAAAAGGATTTTATCCCACCTGTTTGCACAGAGAGTACAACATCAAATGATGAGAACAAAGTGCATAGCTCAGACCCACAGTCAGATGATATGGAATGCCCCCTAATAGTTGGAGACTCTTTGCTGAGTGGCATTAGTAGGGAATGGATGAAACAACAAAACACAAAGCTAATATCAAGGTAGTACTGGGAGGCAGAATTCAGGATGTGAGTAGATTTTTGTCAGGTCAAAACCCTTTACCAAGCAAGGTCATAATAAACATTGGAACTAACAATGTACCCACTGCAAGGACACCAAACCATGTAATGTGGCCACTCTGGCTAACAATAGAAGCAAACCAAAAACGGTTCCCAAAAACAATGTGGTATGAGGATGACTTGTTCAATGCCCTACAGGGATGACTTCAATGCAAGATTTGATAAGGTTGATAAGGTTGAGGAGGGCCCAACCTTCAAAGTGCCAGACCATGTAGCAAGCAACATTGACCTTCCATCCCATGTGAAACAGCACAATAGAAAACACTACATATCTAACAGTATAGTAAACTCAAAAGGTTATAACAAGACATTGACAGTTTTCCATCTTAATATTCAAAGAGGGTTGCAGAGTAAATTGGATAGGCTACTTATTGAAATTGATAAATTTTTGCCAGATATACTGATTATTTTGGAGCATGGATTAAAGATTGAGCACTTAAATCTCACAAATATTGAAGGGTACAAACTGCTTACTAGCTATTGCAGATCAGAAAAAATGTGGGGCGGCATAGCATTTTATATTAAAAACAATTTAACCATCAGCGCCAAAGAGCTTGAATTAAGTGAACTATGTGTTCAAATTTTCAAAACAGTTGCACTAAGGCTAAAATATGGACCAAACAGCCTCATTATAATTGGTACATATCAATCTCCCAACATAAGTACAAGAGCTGTATTCTTAGAAAAATTAGGCCATCTCCAACAGCAACATGCGACTAATCTGGATCATGTTGTCATTTTAGGTGACACAAATTTTGATATTCTCAAACCAGATGATCAAGGACCTTGAAAATTTATTGGCAGAATATGGTTGCAGAATTTGTTTTATTCCTGAAACAAGAAGAACTTGCAACACCTTATCCAGCATTGATGGCTGCTACACAAACTTACATTATAAAGAGATTGAAGCCCAGGCACATAGCACATCAATATCAGACCATCACCTGGTAATTTGCAAAATCAAAAATTAAAATTGGGGTTAGCAGGCAACATACAAGTACTCAAGAAATTTTTCAATTGGCAAGTTGAGGGAATTAAAGAGCTTACTGCAACAAACAAATTGGGATTTAGTATACAAACCCAGCTCTGTAAAGACAAAATATAACAACTTCATAAGAATTATGTGACAAAATTTAAATCAGGTTATGCCTAGAGAACCAAAAAAAATCCATATGCCAAAGAAAATGATTTTTTGGGATCACAAACTATTGCAGATAAAAAATACTCTGCAACAAGCTTATGATAAATACATTCTTACAGGATCTAAAGAAGATAAAACTATGTATCAAGAAACTAAGAAATTTTATGACCTAGAAGTTGAGAGGAAACAAATGAATCATACTATAGCCAAAATTATACAGTCTGATGATAAAAGCAAAGAGATCTGGAGAACTGTCAATAAGGAAAGAAACAAACATTGTAGTCAAACAAAAAGTATTAGTCTTGTAAATGACAGAGAATTGATTGAGGGCCTGTGTCAGGTCAGCAACATTTTTAATAAACTATTCACACTGTCAACCATGGAATATGGCCAGCTACACCATCATGAGACTGCCAAACATGTGATTGACAAGGACATACCGGCCCTCACAACATTCAAGCTGATTACCGAGCAAGATTTGGATAAGCTTTTTCATAACATAAAACCAAATAATACTGCTGAATTTGACAAGATTTCGGGAAAGGTTTTAAGGTATTGCAAGGATGAAGTCGCAATGCCAATATTACATATTATCAACTCCTCCATAAAAGAAGCAGTTGTACCTGGTAAACTGAAGTCAGCTAAGATCTATCCTGTACACAAGAAAGGCGACAAGCATGATCCAAATAATTACAGGCCAATATCAGTTTTGCCCATAGTTTCAAAATGACTGGAATTGGCCAGATAATAGCTCATTTAGAAAACAATAATCTTTTATCACCATTCCAGCATGGCTTCCAGAAAGGATCTAGTATCAATACTGCTATAGCAGAGTTATGCCAAATGATAAATTAAATCTGGGAAGACAAGAACTTAGCCTCTGGCCTCTTCCTAGATCTGCAGAAGGCATTTGATAATTTGGATCAAAGCATTTATGATGAAGCTCAAGTAACTTAATATATGTGACCAAGCCTTAGACTGGATCCAAGAATACCTTACTGTCAGGTCCCAATATGTTGACGTTAGTTATCAGCAACACTCCACAATAGGAAGTATGAAATCAATACTTGGGAAATCTACCAAAGGTGTGCCCCAAGGCTCAATCCTGGAACCATTGTTCTTCCTATCTACATGAATGACTTTCCTGATAAGATGAGAAAGAGTGAGAAATGCATCCTCTTCGCTGATGATACTACTATCATTGTCCCTACTAATAATAAATCAAATAGCAACAGGGTGAGCACGATGCTTGAAGAGGCCTCATTGATATGTAATGAACTGAAGCTGAATATAAATAAGAAAAATACAGTTCACATTGACTTCACATGAGGAAAGGGATATGAATGATTGCAGTATTATAACAGCTGACCACACAAAATTTCTTGGTGTCATTGTCGATAAGAATTTGAGCTGGTGACAACATGTGGAATACTTATGCAAAAAATTATCTTCAGCCCTATATGTTATTAGAAGGATCAGAAACACCACTGACAAAAAAATGGCACTTGTCGCTTATCATTTGCTGTTTGCTTCACACCTGCGGTATGGTATTGCTGCCTGGGAATCAATGCCTCAAATCTTAGCTAGAAATTCAGGACCTACACTGAGATTGGACCTACACAGCTGTAACACCTGAAGTAAGAACAATACTAACCTTCCTCGACACAGGCTAAAAAAGTTTAGTAGTTCTCCATTTTACACAGGCTTACTATTATTTAATATTCTACCAGACATTAGTGAGCCAACCAACGTTTATAAAAAGTCTGAAACAATACCTCATTATTAGACCATATTACTCTGTTGCTGAATACATGTACGAGCATACTTTTCAACACCTGACTTAATGATTAATGACAGACAAACATGACCACCTGCATCCAATACTTGACTACTTGCATGAGCTCGCTTCATGTAGTGACATGTGGTAAGAAGCGGAATATGAAAATGTGACAACTCCCCAGTCAACTGACTGTGGTGAAGACAATGTATGGTAAATGGTAAATGCATTTATATAATTATCCTTATATGCATTTTATTCATATATGTTTTAATGTCTTACAGATGTAATGACTAAGTCCATGTATTTCTTGTAAATATTAATGACAAATAAAGTTCTATTTTATTTGATACCTACATGGGGTATGATCAAGATGGTGGGTGACAGCGTTAAATCTCATTGTGGCTCATGCAAAAAATGGTTAAAAGTAATGAAAATTGTGATGGATTCTGTGCAAAATGGTTCCATATAAAATGTGTAAAATGTATCAACAATTGAATACAAGACTTAAGTGATAACATTTTCTGCTACTGTGCATCATGCAAAACACAGGTTAAGGACAGGCTTTTGACCTCTGGACATGTTCAGGATAGAACTAAACATGACAAAAACGACTTAGAGAATGAGGAAAACTTTCGATTTAGTGTAATTTTAAACGAACTCACAAAAATAAGTGAAAACAATTTTAAATTGGCTAAATGTGTCAAGACCATTGAACAGTGGCGGTCCCAGGATTTCATTTTGGGGTCGGGGGGGGAGGAGACCACCGGGTCTGGCCCCCCCTCCCCACGGAAAAAATGTGGAATTTAAAGCCTAAAAACGTATTTTTATACGTATTTGAGCTCTAAAATAAAATAAATAGTCCAGTCAAGGAATGAGGTGTAGAGTGCGTGAGCAGATAACTAAGCGATTCCTTCAGGAACTTGTTCAGGGGGCTTAGGGTGTTAACATACCAAAGGTCCTGACTCCTAGGTGGTGAGCGGGGTAGAGGAGGGGGGTGGAGGGGAGTGGGGGGTAGCTCCCTACCTCCAACAGAGAATGCAGCTAAACAGCACTCTTGGCATACCTACCACCAAGTGCAGCAGTGGCTCGGTAATGAACTGCCCCCTCAAGATTGGGGGTGGAAACATGTAGGAGACAATTGATAATTGCCCTGGTGGCAATTACAATAGAAAATCTACCAGCACCAGAGGTTCTACTGAAAACTATATTTTACTGCTGCACCAAGGATTGTGTAATTGGAAAATGTGGCTGCTGAAAAGCGATGCTCACCTGTTCTGCAGCATGCCTCCACTGTCAAGGGAAGTGAACAGTCTGCCTGTTGATGATGAGGATGATGAAGACGACGTAGAGCCCATTCAGCAAGAGCCACCCACTACTGAGGAATAAGATGCCATGGAAGAACAACCATTGCCTAGGCCCTCAAGTTCAAAGAGGATGAAAATATGATTACTTTTAAAGTTGAGAGTACAACATTAGGAATATATTGAGAACAATGGGGTTTACAATTATTGTATTGGTGTAATGAAACTATCTGTAGAATAAAGTGTGAAATTTGTTATCATCATTATTTTTTCTACTTTATTTAATAACTTGCTTATAAGTGGCCATATATATGTTATTAGATGAATGAACAACGGTTGTGGGTTAAGAATATGATATACAAAACAATTTTCTGAAAATTGCAAAATGCTATAAAAGTTTTAAAATAGCTGTAACTTTAGGCGGGTTGGACATTAATCAGCATATGTATATATATTCTAAAAGGGAATTTAAATATCTACAACTTCTTTTCTATGCATACTTTTCGTTTATGAATAGGTTTAGACAATATGATGCAGTTTTTATGAATATTTTGAGGTAAATTGATTTTCTTTTGTAAATTTCAACTTTTTCCGAGGGTATAGCTCGAAAACGGTTGGAAATTGGAAAAAACATGTTATAAAAGTTTTAGATAATTTTAAGAACTTCATTTTATTATTTAAAAATATTTCCCTCTGATGCACCGTTTTCGAGATATAAGCGAAAACCCCAAAATTCGTACCTTCCCACCCCCCTCCTCAACCCCGCTCGCCACCTAGGAGTCAGGACTTTTGGTATGAGCCCACTGAACAAGTTCCTGCTCACGCAGTCTACTCCTCCTTTTGGGTCATTTATTGACTGGACTAAAAATGCTCAAGCTAATAGTATTTATGTTAGCTAATAAAATAGTTTTTCATTTAAAGTTTATTGTACCTGGGTGAAATAGGACCCAACCATAGTATGTTTTTTTCCTTAGATTTCCTTTAGCCACGGTACACAAAGAAAATTGATTAAAAGTCAATGTGATTATTTAATAAGCATGATGACAAAGTTCAGTTAAATAAACGTATAATGAAATAAAAAATAAATCGGGAAGTGTTCACTGCGAATTTTTTCTTTATGGTTAGGCCCTATTTTTAACTTGTAAGTTTCGAAGGAATAGCCAAAAAATACTCAGATTGTTACACAACAATGTAATGGATGTAAGGATGTAAACATCCTTCTTGTTTATTCTTCTAGCTAACAAGTAACAATGACACAGATTAAATTTATTTCTCACAAAAACTATACATACATAATTATGAATAAATTATTTTTTTGGGGGGGGGGGGGGGATCCATCTTGATATTTCGGGGTGGGGGGATATATACCCCCCCCCCCTGGGACCGCCACTGCCATCGAAACTTCTAGCTTAGTATGAAGATGGACTTTGTAAATGGGCAGGATGCTAAAAAATTGGATGTAGTTGGATTGAAATACTGTACAACCAAACAGATAGGTGTATTTTATATACGAATATTTTATCAAATTTAAACGATGTTGCAACTTTGCAATGAAGTGAAATTGAACAACCTGCAGACAATTCTCAGGCATTTATAAATGCAGAAAAGAGAACTTGTCCTCCAACTGGAATGGATACTTGGTCTAAGGTAGTGAAAAAAAAAGGAAAACGAGGGTAAGAAGGTACAAAGCAGTGCATCCTTGGTAAGTAACAAAACAGTGGGAGCTGCAAAGGAATATCGTATTACTGGAAGCTCTACTGCTGCACATAACTTGATTATGGCAGGTAGGAATGTGCTTTTGTTTGTTTTTCAGATTGGACGTGATACTAAGGATATTGAAGTGAAAGTAAAAAATCTTAATAGTAAAAAAACAAGCGGATTATGTGGTGAATTCTAAATTCCCAGAGTAGTATTCATCATTAAAGGTAGCTCCATCATGTTATTGGAAACATGGTAGACCTACAATTTTAGGTGGGTTCCAAACTACCAGGAAGTTATTTTGCTGCAGAGAACAGAGTCTTTTTTGCTGGCCAATCCAATCGGTCACCCAGGAGAGCATTGCTTATGTAATCTGATTGAACAGATACCTGCTATGGCTCATGGCTATCACTTCCTTGAGTGAGGTGTATTCAGCAGACTTTTGGCCTAGGGACATATTTGTTTCCAGGTTCTTTAACAGAGTGAGGAAACAGATCAATATACTGTAGCGGATATGAAATTGGAAAGAATGGAAAGAAAGAAGAGACAGTAGTTCTTGGTGCTATCTGCTATGTAAATGTTTACTTTTAAGCCATTAATTATTCTGCTTTTGACACTTTTATGGTGTTTACTTGGTAATTAGTAGAATGTTCTAGTTGTTTGATTAGAGATTATTGTATCTTATCGAATATTGTAGAAAGTTCCAGTTTCCTGTATTTATTTATTTAGAAGTTGACAGAAAATTTGAGAGATATCTCAATTATGAAATTTTATATAAATAGAGGAAGTCTCTTGTAAATGAGTTCAGTTGTCTTTGAAATTTCATCATGATAAACAAGTTGTGACAGTTCTATATATCCATGTCTATATATACTGTGATACTTCTTTCTCTGTGCCTTAAGTGACAATTCTTTTTGCTGTTTAATTCATACCAGTGAACTACTAAATAGTGTTTATTGTATTACGGACTAGTGCTACGTAAGTTAATTGTTCCGTAAGTTAATTGTTCTTTTTTCGACGTTTCTTTTTGAATATTATTGGACAGTTTATTGTACAGTTATCATTTAAATTAGATCGGCCTTTAACTTTTAGTGATTGATTTTTGTAGTTTATTGAAAACTCATTATCAGTTGAACAATATTGTGTTATCTGTTTCCGATTGCTTATTTTTGTGTAAGAAATTACTGAACAGTGAGTGTTGTGATTATTTGTGTAAATAAAGTGCGAGTGATAAATTTAAGTGTTGCCAGCGTTATTTTAGACATAGAACCCATAACAATTGGTGTCAGAAGTTGGGGATTTTTTGTGTTTTATTAAAAATGGCTAGCAAAATTGCATTGTGCAATTTGAAAGTGGCCGATCTCAAACGTGAATTAGAGGACTGTGATCTAGAAACATCTGGAAAAAAGTCTACTCTACTAGACCATCTTCATTATGCGTTATTGGCGGAAGGCAAAGACCCAGCTGCCTACCTCTTTGAGACTCCAGATACAAAATTAATAACATCCATGGAGGGCAAGCTACAGGAAAATTTCACATCCATGAAGGGTGAAATACAAGGAAATATTCAGGATATGCAGGAGAATATTTCATCCATGGAAGGTAAGCTACAAGAAAATATTTCATCTATGGAAGGTAAGCTACAAGAAAATATTTCATCTTTGGAAGGCAAACTACAGGAAAATTTGACATCTATGAAAGGCAAGCTTCAAGAAAATATTAACTCATTACAAGAAGCCATGGATGAGAAGGTTAAAAATCTTGCTTACTCTGTGAATCTAGAAGTCAACAAGGTGAAGGAAGACTTAAAATTCATAGAAAATCGTCTAAAGCAGCTGGAGTATGGTGCTGGAACTTCAAGTAGCAACCAAGAAGTAAGTAAATCTTCAAGTTTTCCTGAAATAATCATCTCAGAAAAGTCAATGATGGAAGCCAGGGAGGAAGATCTCTAGAAACAGCCAATAGTTATACCTCAGCACACTGGACTGCCTACGACGATGGAAAGTCACCTCTAGAAGACTACCAAACACTGTTTGAGTCAGCAGCTGAGTTCCAGGGGTGGTCACCAGCAACAAAGGCCTACGTCCTGAGGATGAATCTCCAAGGTGAAGCATTGGCGATTGTACACTCAATACCATCAACTGAGAAGTGGAGTTTTAATGAGCTGTGGAGACGCCTGGAGATGTGATTTGGCAACAAACACCTAAAACAGTTGTACTGATCTCAACTAAATAATAGGGTGCAGAGACCCAATGAATCCCTGCAAGAGTTTGAGGCTGACATCGCTCGACTTGTTAGGACTGCATACCCATCTGCTGATAATAACACATATGAAAGTCTTGCAGTAGAAAATTTTTTGAATGGATTGAGAATACCAGAGACCCAGCAGTCCATCAAACTGGCCAGACCCAAGACATTGAATGATGCTTTGGCCCAGGCATTGGAGTTTGAAGCAGTTTGGCAGTCAGTACCAGGCCATTCTAAGGTATGGGCTATGGAGGCTGAAGTCATGGATGCAAGCACAATCCAGAAGATAGTTGAACAGGTTCTGGAAAAGTTGAGATCCAGGAAGAAGGAGGTTCGATGCTGGGCATGTGGAAAAATTGGACATGTTAGGAGCAAGTGTACCACCAAACCAGGTGAGAAGAAGGAGCAGGTAAACTAAAGAGGGTTGATAGGGAGGGGCAGCTGTCAACCCACAAGCAGAAGGCCCCAGTAAGAAAAGCAAAGGTGGCATCTCTTGCTGGCAGCAGAAGCAGTTTGTATATAGATGGCATTGTGGATGGACAAGCAAGACAACTACTTCTTGACACAGGAGCTACAATGACTATCCTGAATAAGAGCACAGTCCTTGATAAGGAGGGACTAACGTCAACAAGGTTGACACTCCACACAGCTACAGGGGACTTGGCTACAGTTTTTGGTGAGACAGCTGCTACCCTCCTTATTGGTGACAGTAACTTCAAGCATCAAGTGTTAGTGGCAGATATACAAGAAGATGTTATACTTGGGATGGATTTCTTCAACAAGTTTGGTCTCAAGTTGGACTTGAATAAGAAAACTGTTGTAATTGGAGAAGAAAAGGTCATACTTCACCCAGGGAAGCCAAGCAGTAGCAGAGTATTGTTACTCACTGACATCACCCTACCAGCAAGGAGCCAGGTTGTGGCCTATGGGAGAATACAGGATGACATGGAGGAAGGGCAGAGTGCACTATTGGAACCAGCAGGACAAGAGGACAACTTGCATCAAGGAGTCTTAGTGGCAAGAACTTTATTTTGGACCAGCAACAAGTTCCCAGTATGCATCATGAATGTGAATGACTACAAGATCACTCTAAAAGGAGGAAGCATGCTTAGACACTGTTCAACAGCCTCATCAGTGGTCAGACAGATCCAGAAGTCTCAGCAAGTGAACCAAGGACTTCCAAAGGAACTTCAGGAATTCACTTCTACCACCTGCAAGAACCTTACAGCAGAACAGGCCACCAAAGTGAAAGACTCCATCACCAGATAGCAGGATGTCTTTGAAATTGGGGCAGGTCCAAAAAAAAGAACAAATATCGTACAGCATGCAATAGAGTGATGCTAGGCCCATACATCAAAATCCAAGGAGATTGCTATTAGCAAAGAGGGAGGAAGCCAGGAAAGTCATCAAGGAAATGGAAGAAGATGATGTCATAGAACCTTCAAACAGTCCTTGGGTTTCTCCAGTGGTGCTGGTGAAGAAGAAAGATGGATCATTGAGATTCTGCATAGACTATCATTTGCTGAATAATGTCACAAAGGACAGTTATCCTCTGCCAAGGATTGATGACACAATAGACAGCCTTGAGGGATGTAAACTATTCTCAACACTAGACCTCAAGAGTGGGTATTGGCAAGTGGGCATGAAGCCAGGGGATAAAGAAAAGACTGCTTTCTCAATAGGTGAAGGTCTTTGGCAGTTCAAGGTAATGCCATTTGGGCTGTGTAATGCTCCAGCTACATTTGAGAGGCTAATGGAGAGTGTGTTGAGAGGATTGTCTTGGGAGACCTGTTTAGTTTACCTGGATGACATAATTGTTTTGGGAAAGTCCTTCAGTCATCATCTACACAACCTGGAGCAAGTATTCCAGAGGCTGAGGCAGGTGAATCTGAGACTGAATCCAAAGAAGTGCAACCTGTTCAGAAGACAAGTCAACTATCTGGGACATGTTGTATCTGATGCTGGAGTTGCCCCAGACCCAGAGAAAATAGAGGCTGCAACCAAGTGGCCAGTTCCACATGACAAGCATGAAGTGAGAAGTTTTCTTGGTCTGTGCACTTATTATAGGTGGTTTGTGAAGGGTTTCTCCAACATTGCTAAACCCCTGACCAAGTTGACTGAGGACAAGAGCAGCTTTGTTTGGGATGATAACTGTCAACATGCATTTGATGAGCTGAGGCAAGCACTGGTTGATGCCCCTATCCTTGGCTACCCTAAGGCAGAAGGAAAATTCATCCTGGATACAGATGCCAGTAATGTGGCCATCGGAGGAGTACTTTCTCAGGAGCAGAGAGGAGTGGAAAAGGTAATTGGATATTTCAGCAAAGTTCTGTCAAAACCTGAGCGCAACTACTGTGTCACCCACCGGGAGCTTCTAGCAGTGGTTAAGGCTGTTGGACACTTCCACAAATATCTTTATGTAAGACATTTTCTCCTGAGGACAGACCATGCAGCACTGAAGTGGCTACTCTGGTTCAAAACTCCTGAAGGACAAGTGGCACACTGGATTGAACGACTCCAGGAGTACAATTTTGAATCAGTTCATTGAGCAGGGATCAGTCATGGAAATGCAGATGCTCTTTCAAGGAGACCCTGTGAAGAAGATTGTAAGCACTGTTCCCACCATGACCACAAGGAAGGCATCTTGACAAGAACTACTGTAATTGCTGATCTTTGAGAGAGCAACAAGCTGCAGGAAAACCAGAAAAGAGATCCTGACTTGAAGCACCTCTGGGATTGGAAACATTCGGGACATGGAAGACCAACTTGGCAGGAAATAGCACCTCTATCTCAAAGTGTCAAGACCTATTGGGCACAGTGGGACTCTATTATTGAAAATGATGTGTCCTTAAGAGGGTGATTGAAAATGCAGCAGGGAACCAGAAGAGGCAACAAGTGATTGTCCCAAACAACCACATACCTGAAGTACTGAGGAGTTTGCATGATGGGAGTTCTGGTAGTCATCTTGGACTTCACAAAACATTAGAAAAAGTCAGAGAAAGATTCTACTGGCCTAACTTGAAGGAGAGCATCAGAGATTGGTGTAAGAAATGTACAACTTGTGCAGTGGCCAATGGTCCACAAAAGAAGAAAAGGGCACCAATGAAGACCTATAATGTTGGGGCACCATTTGAGCATGTGGCTATTGATATTGCTGGACCATTTCCCACAACCAATGATAGAAACAAATACATCCTAGTAGCCATGGATTATTTCAGTAAATGGGTTGAAGCATATGCCTTACCTAACCAGGAAGCAATCACAGTGGCTGATGTGTTGATAAAGCAGTCCTTCAGTTGTTTTGGTGTGCCATTAGAGCTGCACTCAGATCAAGAGAGAAACTTCGAGTCAGAAGTGTTCAGCAGAGTGTGTGAGTTGATGGGCATCAGGAAGATATGGACCACTCCATTGCACCCATAGTCAGATGGCATGGCAGAGAGAATGAACAGGGCCATGCAGCAATATCTGAGGAAAGTGGTTTCAGACAATCAGCATGATTGGGATCAACATCTCCATTTCTTTTTGATGGCATATCATAGCTCCATTAATGAATCCACAAGGGAAACACCTGCTTGCATCATCTTTGATAGAGATCTGCGGCTACCCTGTGATCTTCAGTTTGGAAGCAAGCCTGGTGAGACATTTTGAGGAATAAGATTACATCACCCAACTGAGGAAGCACATGAATGTGACTCATGAGAAAGTCCACACCAATCTTGATGAAGCAAGCCTGAAGATGAAGGAACAGTATGACATCAAAGCAGGGTGGATACCAAGCAGGAGACCTAGTCTGGTTATACAACCCAAGGAAAATTCATGGCTACTCTCCATAACTTCAAAATCAGTGGGAAGGACCATTTGAAGTTGTAACTAGGATCAATGATGTGGTATACCGGATAAGAAAACCTCCAAGAGGGAAGCCAAGAATAGTACATTTCAATCATTTGACTCCATTCCATGGTAGCAATGGTGCTGAGGAAGAACACACAGCTCAGGTTCAGCATACTATATCACCAGAGAAGTCTACTGATGATTGCAGTTCAACAACAGTTGGGAAAATGAAACAGACAAGTGAAAGGGATCTGTTCACCCTACCCAAGGAGTACGCACTGGCGCATTGTGTCACCAGCAACTTAGCAGAATCTCGAGGCATTGCTACAGTCTTCAGGAAGAAGTTTGGTGGTCTTGGAGACCTGGAACAACAAGGACCCATGGAAGGAAATGTTCTTCATCTGCAGCAACATCTCTTCTACCTGGTGACTAAGGGACAGCCTGAGATGAAGGCATCATATGACACATTGTGGACTTGCTTGGTTCAGCTGAGGGACAAAATGCAGCAACTAGGAGTAAGGAAACTTAGCATACCTCAGCTTGGAAGTGGATATGATGGCCTGGATTGGACAGTTGTGAAGCCAATGCTGGAGGAGGTGTTCAAATCCACTGGTGTCCAGATTATCATCTGCATCTACAACCCTTGGAAGACCAATGAGGAGCCAGCCAGTAACCAGAGCAGATCCAAACTAACATAAGTGCTTTTGTTCTGGGACAGAACAATCTCTTAAGGTGGGGGTAGTGTAGCAGATATGAAATTGAAAAGAATGGAAAGAAAGAAGAGACAGTAGTTCTTGGTGTTATCTGCTATGTAAATGTTTACTTTCAAGCCATTAATTTTTTATTGAGTAGATAATGACGGTTGTGGAGTAGAGGTTGTTGCAAGTTCGAGCTCCTAATTTTTCTTGAATTTTAGTGGTTAAAAGTTGGATTTTTGTAATTTGAATAGTATCACCATGTGTGGTTTTTGATGTTCTACTAGATTGTAATTGTCTGATTTTGTTTTCGAATAACGTGCGGTTGTAGTGAGCATAAACATATATTTAATTTGCAATACCTGGCTCACCAAAAATGACTAGGTCCGGTAAAGTGATAGATAAGCAGGCATCGTCATCATCAGCGTCGTCATCGTCAGCTGGTCAACTACAGCATACTACTACAAACGCAACGATGACTGGTTCTTCCCCTCACACAGATGTCTCGCCGGCTGTTATTGCAACTATTGAAAATAGTATTATCAGTTCACTTCTTAAAGACGGCAAACTGTATGATAGACTTGTGAAAGGAGTAATTGATAATGTATTGGCACGTGTAATTGAGGGGTTGACAACTTCGCTGAATTCGGCAACTCAACAAATTGCTGAACTACAAAACGAAATTGTCACATTAAAGGAGCAGCTCTATCAAAAGGATGACAAAATATTATGTCACCTTGATGACATGGAACAATATCAAAGGCGGAACAATGTTCGGATTTTTGGAGTTCCTGAGGTGCAAAGTGAAAACACAGACTTGTTGGTCATCGACATATGTAAAAATAATTTGGGCTTGAATATAGATCTGAAAGACATTGATAGATCACATAGGGTGGGCTGGAAAGTTACATCTCCAACTAATGATATGAAGCCACGCGCAATAATTGTCAAATTTATCAGTTATTGTCAAAGACAAGCAGTTTTGTCTGAGAGGAAAAAACTCAAGGGAATGGGAGTGTTCATCAGGGAAGACTTAACATGATGAAGGATGGGAGTTTATTGGTCAGCAGTGGAAAAGTTTGGATATAAAGACGTTTGGACCATTGATGGCAAGATTTTCTGGACTGATGCTGAAGGGAGAAAACATAGTATAACAAACAAGTTGTAAACATGCTCTTTTTTAAATAGACATTTTGTTAGATTGTCTTTTTCTAGGTAGAAAGGACTTAGCCACATATACACAATGTTTAGTTTATTTTGCTATCCCAGTTAAAACCATATTGATTTTGTTTTCCTATATAATTATCACTGTTCTCCTTATTAACCTTATGTTCTATATTCTATACTACTGTATTTGATTTTGGTTTTGTTGCTTTGTATGTGAAGTAGATCTATTCATCTTTTCATTTGCTTACATACATACATGCTGACAGTATTAACATAGGCTACTACACTTTCAGAAATGTTTTCGATCATTTATGAAGAACTTTATGGTTTTTTTTTCTTCACTGGTTCTATTGAAGATGTCACATTAGTTGACAGACTATTCGAGTGCATATGGGTGTTTTTTATACATATATATATTTTTTTTTTAAATTTATTTCTCATTATATATATTTTTCAAATTTATTTCTCATTTTGATGCACAAATTGTGGCAGGTATTGTTACAGGGTTTTAGTCATTGTTTGTATTTTTCTCCATTGAGTGGTAGCTCTTTCATTATGTTTTTTTTTCTCATTATTATTGTCTAAATGTGTTTTGACATGTTATAATTGATGAAATTTATTATTTAATTTATTTTTAATTGAGTAGTGTATTAGAAGCTGTACATTTTTCTCCCACGAATATCTCCTGATTTCTGGCAGGAGTGTTGTTATGCATGTAAAGCTCTTTATTATAGGTTCATTGATGACTATAAATGACTTATAACATTTTGATTGTTGGTCAGGCATCACTTAATTTTAATTTTGTTTTTCATTTTCATGAATTTACATAAGATCAATATAATCTCCGATGTCATCGCATGACATTGTTTTACTTGCTAATGTTTTTCAACTCCTAATTGTTACATTCTTTAATTGTTCCATAATGAATTCTTTGGCCTCCGGATACCAGTATAAATATAAATAAAGGTTTAAATACCTGCGTTTTGATATCCAATAAACTACTTGTTCACTACCGGTTTCAACCCTCCTATGTAGTATACAAGTTTTTTATTTAACAACGTTTTACATTACGACAAATTGCCAAATCGGCAATGATATAATAACGTCCACAACCACCTGATGATGACCCCATAGGAGGGTTGAAACCAGTAGTGAACAAGTAGTTTATTGGATATCAAAACGCAGGTATTTAAACCTTTATTTATATTAATTTAATTGTTCCACTCTTATCACATGTTAATAAGATTGTTAATTGATAACTTAGTAGTGACAGAGACTTCAGTAGCTCAAATATCCAACTCGAGACATAAGTATTATTGTATTGGACTAGTCAGTGCTTGAACTTTCTATTATGACTGTCATTTTTTTACTATTATTTATAAATTTATTATTTCTCTATTCTTTATTTTCACATAGCATTCTTTTATTATTATATCATAATATTATCTATAGGATTATCAGGATTACCTCTTATTCAGCTTCTAAACTTTTCGGAAATACATATTCATCTTACATATTCATTGTATTCATTTCTCACTTACTATTACTATTCATCTGATTACTATTTTGCTTCCCTCCTTATTCCAAGCATTTCATTCAACTATCATTCTATCATACTATTGTGTGACTAGTATCATTCATCTTGGTTTCGCTACAGCAATTAGTGTTATATGAGTGTTATTAATATAATGGAGTGTTGCATTGCATTGTCACTCTATTTGATTTCTTGTTGGTTTTTTATCTGATATTTTTGTCATTATGCATATATTTTCTGTTGGTGCTCAGTTTTATTTTTCCTAGAGTTTACTAATTTTGCTGCAGTATGGATCTACACAATATTCAAAATAAATTGACTGAATATTCAACTTCCCTGAAGATGTGCCACATCAATGCGGAATCCCTTCCTGGTCATTTCGATGACTTCAAAGAAATTTTCTCAGCATTAAAATTCGATGTAATAGGTGTGAGTGAGTCTTGGCTTAAGCCTTCTTTGCAGGATAGTTTGTTTGAGTTGAAAGATTACTCCTTGTTCTGGAATGATAGGATTGGTAAGGCCAGAGGCGGGGTGGCAGTATATGTAAGTTCATCTCTATGCCCTAAATTATTACACCAATTGCCGCAGCCTTATTCTAATTCTCCTGAATTTTTGTTTGTGGAAGTAACAGCCAAAATTATTAGAGTTCTTATTTGTGTTGTTTACCGTCCTCCTAATGCCAGCCAGATGCACTTTTGGAGCATATGGATATCTATCAGCACATTGTTGTACTGGGTGACTTGAACTCTGATTTGTTAAAAAATAACTCTGAAAAGAGACAGCTTGTTACTTTGGTCAATTCCATGGGTCTTCATTTTGTCAATGATACATCGCCTACATACCATCTGCCTAATTCCCATACTCTTTTGGATCTAGCCATTGTCAGTGAGATCGATTATGTTAAATATTATAGCCAAATGCCAGCTCCTTGTTTCTCTCACCATGATCTTATTTATTTGATATATAACTTGGATAAATCTCATACCAGCACTACCTTCACATATAGAAATTTCAAAAATTTTGATGTTAACACAGTTCTTGAAGAGGCAATAAACCTACCCTGGCATCGAATCAGTGCTATTCATGACATCAATGAAAAAGTGGCTGTCTTTAATTGGATGATCACTGATATATTTGACAAGCATGCACCTGTTTGTACAGTACGCCCTCGGCCTAAGTCAGTGCCCTGGATTAATCCTGAAATTTTGAAAGCTAGGTGCGAGAGAGATAGAGCTAGAAGAAAGTTTCAAAGATCCAGTAGTGAGGTAGATTTTAATTCTTTTAAAATATTGCGCAACAGAGTCAAATCTTTATGTCATAATGCTAAGTTGCATTACTTCCATGAACAGTTCAATAAAGGTAAGTCTGTGGTGTTTTTATGGGATAATGTGTGTAGACTTGGAGGGCATTGTGGTAAACAGCGTGGTTTTCCAGTTAATCTTTCTCTTGATGAGCTTAATAATCAGTTTGTTGCTTCACCAAGTTATGATGTTGTATCTGATGAGTCACATGATATGTTTGTGAATCAATACCAACATGACTTTCCTGAAGAGTCATTCTATTTTTCCTATGTGTGCCCAGCTGAAATTTCAAAGAATATACTGGCCATTAGTAAGAACTCTATGGGAGTGGATAAAATTCCAATAGTATTTTACAAGAAACTACTCCCAATCATACTGCCTACTGTTACCCATATATTTAATTTTTCTTTGCAGTCAAGTGTTGTTCCTGATTTATGGAAGCATTCTATAGTGAGGCCTATTCCTAAGAAAAAGAATCCATCTATTCCTGCTGATTTTAGACCTATAAATATTCTATTTTCAATTTCTAAAGCTTATGAGCAATCAGTTCATAAGCAAGTTGTCAATTATTTGTCAAGCTTCAACTTCTTAGCAAAATTTCAGTCTGGTTTCCAACCCCACTTTAGTACATGTACTGCTCTTCTTAGGATGACCGATGATATCAGTTCTGCAATGGATAAAAAAACAGGCTACCTTACTAGTACAATTTGATTTTAGTAAGGCTTTTGATAATGTTAATCATAACATTCTACTTCATAAGTTGAAGTTTCATTGCAATTTCTCTAATTCTGCAATTCACTGGTTTTCTTCCTACCTATCTGGTCACTTTCAGGCTGTCTTGGGGAGTTCTAATAATATTTCCTCATGGTCACCAGTCACACAGGGCGTTCCACAGGGGTCAGTATTGGGACTTCTCCTCTTTTCTATGTATATCAATAATGCTCCCATGATATTTTCTCACTCATCTTATCACCTCTTTACAGACGATCTCATAATATATCTTCATTTTCCTGCTGAACGCTTCAGTTACTCATTAAATGACATGAATGAAGATGTCACTAAACTTGTAGAGTGGTCTGATGCACATGGGCTGAGACTGAATCCAACAAAAACAAAAAGTATAGTTATTGGTAACCCTAGAATTCTAAATAGCTTAGATCTTGCCAGTTCTCCAAAGGTTGTCATTGATGGTAATGTGATTCCTTATTCGCAGTGTGTCCGAATCCTTGGCATTCAGATAGATAGTTCTCTTAGTTGGAGGGAGCAGGCAACACATGTATGCAACAAAGTTTTTGCTAGCATGCACAGCTCAAGAGAATTAAAAATTATTTGCCAAGATCTGTCAGAGTCACACTGGTAAATGCTTTGATAGTTCCAATTCTTCACTACTGCTGCATTTTATACAATGGTCTATACATTTTATGCAAAGGTCTCTCAACTATGCTGTAAGATTCATTTTTGATGCCAGAAGAGACTCACACATAACACCACTTTTCATTGAGTTAGGCTGGCTTAAATTGAAAGAGCGCAGAAAGCTCTTCATTCTTTGTCTCACTTTCAAAATCCTTGTTATGAAGGAAGGTCCAACATATCTTCGAGACGCTTTCACACTGATGACAAGTGTGAATCCTGGTCGAGGGACAAGGTCTCATCGTTATAAGCTCCAGATACCATTGCACCGCACTGGAATTTTCAATAATTCTTTTGTGGTTGCAGCCTCAAGAGAGTGGAATGAGCTGCCTGATAGCATTATTTTTTCCGGTTCATTAAACATCTTCAAAAGAAGACTCTATGAACACCTAATTCTTTGGGGAGTCCGGTCCCACTAGGCGTCAAATCTGCAAGAAAGTAGAAACCAATCTGTCAAAACAAAACAATTCAAATCTGTCAAAACCTCAATATGTACACAGTTTAAAAGGAGGGGTTTCTATTGTGTGGTTAATTTTTATTTCATTACTATTTTATTTTAATTGTGGCTTGATAAGTGGGAGGTTTATTGGTGCTGAGTAAGATGGGTGTGAGTACTGGTTTTTTTGTTTGTATTGTGGTTGAATAATTAAAGAGATGATATTTTAGTCATATTAATTTTCATTCCTTATTCTTTATCATCATCCATGACCATTCAACGTTCTTAATCACCATTCATCATTCTTCATCACCATTCATCATTCATTAGCATTCTTGTTTTCTCTTCTTGTTCATACTACTACTTACTTCTCTTCTTTTTTTTTAAATTTTTTGTTATTACCTTTATCTAGTTAAAGCTTATTTAGTAAGTTTAGTCAATTTGCTTTCTTAATATTTTCTGCTGTTGTTTATTGAACTGTATTTTTTGTAAATTATATGCAATAGGTCTCTCAAGACCTTGTATCAAAATAAATCAATCAATTAATTATTCTGCTTTTGACACTTTTATGGTGTTTACTTGGTAATTAGTAGAATGTTCTAGTTGTTTGATTAGAGATTATTGTATCTTATCGAATATTGTAGAAAGTTCCAGTTTCCTGTATTTATTTATTTAGAAGTTGACAGAAAATTTGAGAGATATCTCAATTATGAAATTTTATATAAATAGAGGAAGTCTCTTGTAAATGAGTTCAGTTGTCTTTGAAATTTCATCGTGATAAACAAGTTGTGACAGTTCTATATATACATGTCTATATATACTGTGATAATTCTTTCTCTGTGCCTTTAGTGACAATTCTTTTTGCTGTTTAATTCATACCAGTGAACTACTAAATAGTGTTTATTGTATTACGGACTAGTGCTACATAAGTTAATTGTTCTTTTTTCGACGTTTCTTTTTGAATATTATTGTACAGTTATCATTTAAATTAGATCGGCCTTTAACTTTTAGTGATTGATTTTTGTACAGTTTGTTGAAAACTCATTATCAGTTGAACAATATTGTGTTATCTGTTTCCGATTGCTTATTTTTGTGTAAGAAATTACTGAACAGTGAGTGTTGTGATTATTTGTGTAAATAAAGTGCGAGTGATAAATTTAAGTGTTGCCAGCGTTATTTTAGACATAGAACGCGTAACAATATGTTATTTAAACTCCAATGGACAGAAACGAATGGGTGTGATGTAACCAATGCTTGCCCAGCTGATTTAGGAAATAATACAAACTGCATTTTATGAAAATTAAAATTTATTATTTGAGAGATGGTTTAGTGTTTTGTCCTGTAGATGGTTTTACAGTGAACTTGACATTGAACTTGCTACTCTGAAACTTGAAAAATATTCACTGATAATTATCTCAGTTTACTACTCGCCTAATGGAAATTCGAAACTTTTTTCATGTTGGACAAGTGCATCACATAAGTTGAATATTCAAATTGTTCTTGGCGGGGATGTGAATATCCACTTGAATAAGAAGGACAGTATATATCACACATTCAGGTGTCTTCTTCAGGGCCAAGGAATTTACATCACCAATGATGCACCTATAAGAGGGGAATATTGTCTGAACACTAATAGAACTTCACTTGATTTTTGGAGCTATAGCGTCATAGGGCCCAGTGATTGCTGATTACTATGATCATTACTCTGAACTGAACTTACTATTGATGAAGCTCAAATTTAATTCTATGTGACCTGATTGTTTTCTAGTATCAATTACTATGCTAATTAATCTGCATTTGCTGCTATTCAAATCTGTTACTACTAAATATCCTGATAACTTGTTTATAACAACTGTATTTCTTATATAATAACGTGTGGAGAATTGCTTGGTAAAATGCAGTATTTCTCATATAACAGACTCTGATGTCCTTTCTACCATCACATTATGCAGTTTGGAAATCACTTTAATTGCTATAACCATAGTTGAGGATTATAGATACATAGTAGTAGGATTCTTCTTTACAGTAATGTTTTTTTGGAAACTTATATTTCTGTTCATGGTTTGAAGAAGTTAGATGTGTTGAGTACTAGCCACTCAATTGTTTTGGAATTGATACAAATGAATTATGTCATTGCATTTGCTCCAAACATCTGATTTTTATCAGACTATCCAATATGAAAAATGACTTTGCTTTCCAAACGTCTCTGTCGAATACTGACTTGGGGACTGGAAATTTCCCAAAAGTATGCAAGATAGTGTTCATACTCGTCGCCGATGCTGCAAAACCGTATAGTAAGAGAGGACTGACATAAAAGAGCTGGCACACTGAACGATAGATAGTCTTTATTGTAACGAAGCACACAAAGTTCAATATACATAGACAAAAAATGTAGAAAGTATCATTTTATTAAAAATATATCAAAGGTAGGGTCCTTTATTATCTAAATAAAGGTTTAAATACCTGCGTTTTGGTATCCATTTATTATAATCACTACCGGTTTCAACCCTCCTATGGGATGGGGTCATCATCAGGTGGTTGTGGATATTATTGTATCATCGGCGATTCTTCGCAATATAAAACGTTGAAGAATAAAAAAAACAACACATATCACGAAACGAATAGGCCTATACGAAAGACAAGCCTATTCGTTTCGTGATGTGTGTTGTTATGTGTTTTTTATTCTTCGACGTTTTATATTACGACGAATCGGCGATGATACAATAACATCTACAACCACCTGATGATGACCACATAGAAGGGTTGAAATGGGTAGTGACTATAATAATTGGATACCAAAACGCAGGAATTTGAACCTTTATTTATATTTACTGGTATCTGGAGGCTAAAGAATTCAATATGAAACTTCATTATCTGTGTCATACCATTCCCACAGTGAGTACAGTGGCTTACATTTCAACTACTTTTGTACAGTAATCAGCGTCTTTGTTGATTGGGTATCAACCAACTTTGGCATTCTGGGCCCCTGCCATTTACCCAAAAAGTTGGATCATTTGAATATAAAATGCATTTCCCATAATTTACAAAATCAGTTAGGTCGTTGATGTAGACAAAAAAAAGATACTATCCAAGGTGATATAACCAACCCTGGTAGCTCAATGAGGTTAATAATTGCAACCCTCCCAACTGCTCACACATCAGTGGCGAGAAAATGTTGGGGGGGTAGAGGTGAACTGAAAACAAGTATTGTGAAAGCTTTTGAATTTTTCATAATCAATCATACCCGAACTATAACTATTCATATGATTGGGAAATAAAAAATAGCTTTACTACTGCTTTTAACCGTATCGGCGATAAAATTAACTTTAATTTAAAGTACGATATTGGATATTATTGAACTCGTATATTGGAAAATTTTGATTGAATTATGGCTGAATCTGGTGTGTTCAACAGTTTGTCAAGGAACATAGATTCCGGTTTTACGGTCATATTATTCAATTTTTAAGAATGAAAATGAATGTGGGAGCTTCAATAAGATACAAATTTTTCAATGAACTTATGCTTCATCTAGTTTTAATAGATAAACTTTGTGTGAATTCCACACTGTAAAAAGAGATGTTTTTCTAACATCAAAGTTTTTATCTGACGATTAGTTTTCCTCTTATAGAAATATGGGATCTAATGTTACAATTGAAGACTTAGTAGTGGAATTAGGTAATTCTTGCTATAATGAATATTTTACGAGCTTCAAACTGGAGTTTTGATTGGAAAACATTTACACTCTGGAGGTTTTGGGGGGGGGGGGGCTTCAGCCCGAAAGCCCCCCCCCCCCCGTAAATCCGCCACTGTCACACATTGAGCCGGCTCATGTGGGCATTAGTAGACCTTTAGTTTACTAAGCTTGTACCTGTAGCTCGTAGGCTATGATTTATATTAGAGTGCTTGCACAGTGGAGCATGCAATACCAAGTGTAATCACTGTGCTGAGGAATTACACAATACTGTGAAATGGTGTATAACAGACTGCAGCAGCATGAATACCATCATTCCACAGCATATGCTTGATTTTGCAATGGTGATTATTATTGAGCAATGGATGTGCAAGCACCCTAAATACATGTTCAAGGTTGGTTAGTGCAGTCTCAGGAGTTTCCTATTACACATTTGATCAGAATAGAAAAGAACAACTCCCCTAGTTCTATTCACATAAACGCAACCTGCAGACAGTGGCGTAGCCAGGGGGGGCCCATGGGGCCCGGCCCCCCCCCGAAATTTCAGAAATAAAAAATTCTCAAATAACTAATAGATAAGGACTTATTAAAGCCGAAGGGTTCTATCTGTTTTGTTGTATTATAACGAACAGATTACAGAAACACTGTTTGTGTAATGGAATAGCTACAATTATAGCCAGATTAATGCATTTTTCAAATTTTTCCTCAATAGTTACTCATATAGAAACTTGTTAGGTGCTCAAATGGATAATTTTGATTTAAAATGAGCTACGAAATCGAATAAAACAAGTTAGAAAACTGTGACTACCATAATTATTTATTTATTACATTAAATAGAATGCAATTTTCAAGTTTGAAGTGGATTAACTTTGTTAATTATTTATAAATCACCTTTTTGAATAAACTCATCTTGTAGAAAATTTAGTTTTGAAGTTAAAATTCAGTATAACCCACTAGCCTGAACGCACCCAAAGTTCATAAAATCGGGATTTTATAAATGAAAACACAAATAAATGCAAGTTCTATGCAAGCGTGTAAAATCAGTGTGCTATGATAGAAAAATCCGATTTCATGAACTTTGGGTTGGGTGCGTTTTAGGCTAATGTCATAAATTATATGAAACTTATAATAATTAGTATTAATTTTGAGATTCAGTACATAAGTTAAGTATGATTAGTTCCAATTCAAGGGTTTTGACTCAAAATAGTCACAGATATCGGTAGGCTATATCAAACTTTATCATTTCAAACCTGGCCACCTAGGTTCTTGGGTAGTAATTTTTCAAAACTTTCTTTTGAACTTTAGAGCCTAACAAGTTGTCTAGATTAGCTTTTCACACCACTAAATTTCAAAAAAATCCGGACCCTCCTATACCCCAGACCAAGGACCCCCAGACCCCCTTGGTGTGAGCCCCCCCCCAAAATTTGATCCTGACTAGCCACTGCCTACACCCCCCCCTTGGTGAGCCCCCCCCCCCCGAAATCTAATCCTGCCTGCAGATGATCAATTTACAGTAGATTTTAAAAGGAATAACCTAATTTTAAAAGTAGATTAGACACTAAACGTCTATATTTACTAAACCATTAATATGCAACGTATCGGAAAATAGTTCCTGTATTATGTTCCAAAAATTCCGTATACTGTCGTACTTTTTGTGTTGCTATAGTATGACGACAATATTGTCAATATACAATCCATCTAATATATAATTTTCAATACGAGCAGTAGTACCATGAACAAGGTGATTTTTAAGTATGGAAACGGCTTTATATTGCATAACTGAGACGTTCTTGGTGAAAGAAGCTTATGCGGATGTGCAAAGTTTTAAAAATCTAACTTTTTGCTGGTTTTGAAATTTTTGTCCGCCATATTAGATTAAACTTTATTTTTTTAAATGGGATGGTGGTCATATGACACTTCATTTCAGTGTGAAATTTCAAGAAAAAAACTTTGGCGTAAACCGTTTTTCAATAGATACATTTGTTTTCGATTTATAAGCATTTCAATTTACAATTTTGGGAAAATTGTGTTAGCAATGAAAAAAGGTAGAATGCACTGCATAAAACATTTTATTGAATTTTTCATTCATAAATTATCTACTAAAATGTAAATCATTTTTAATAATACCAACATCATAGAACATTTTTTTTTAAATTTTTGTTAATGATACCTACTGGCTGATTAACACCGGTAGCTGAAATGTGGTCAGTGAATAATAAACATAGCCATTTATTTTGTTGTGTTGTTTACTTATTAGTTATAAAGTCTTACCTTCGTTTAAACTTAGTTATTAGATAATTTATTATTGAAAAATTCAATAAAATGTTTTATGCAGTGCGTTCTACCTTTTTTAATGCTAAGACTATTTTCCCAAAATTTCAAATTCAAATGCTTATAAATAGAAAACAAAGGCATCTATTGAAAAACGGTTTACGCCATTGTTTTTTTCTTGAAATTTCACACTGAAATGATATGACATGTGACATCCATCCCATTTAAAAATATAAAGTTGAATCCAATCTGGCGAATCCAAGATGGCGGTCAAAAATTTCAAAACCAGCAAAAAGTTGGATTTTTAAAACTATGCAGATCCGCATAAGCTTCTTTCGCCAAGAACGGCTCTGTTACGCAAGATAAAAATCTGTATATAGTCCGTGCAAACCTTAGATTGCACTACAGTCTTTTGGCAATGCTATTTCATACGGGAATTTAAGCGTATTTTTGTCATTTTTTTCGTTTAAATTTTGTCACTCACATGCTGTTATTTGAAAACGTGACCGCTTGACTAGTAGGCGTGCTCGGCTTCTGTGTGACTTGGCAACACAGTACCCCAGTGCTGTGCTGCAAACTAAATAAGGTTTGCATAGACTTAAGAGATGATGGTTAAATTCACCATAAAAATTTACTCAATACAGAAAATGTGGCTGTTGTTTTCCTCTTTCTCAGTTCTTCTGTCAAGTGACATAGAAGTTGAAAACAACATTTTTATTTTCTGAAAACGCTGTGTATTGTGTAAAAATGCTTTTCTTGCTGCTTCTGCTGCTGGTAAAACATTAGCAGTAACTAACATACGTAAGAATTGCAATTTCCTTTAGTATTTTACAAGTTATCCCATATCCGTAGGCTAGTAAAATTACATCAATTAATATTACATTTTTATTATAAATAAATAACTTTTTTTGAAACACTATTCTATTGATTGAATGGGATCATATCGCAGACTTCATTATAATAATGCCCTATTTCACCTCAAAAATATTGATAATGACTCAGAAGTTGGGACGATATTTAGCTCGCTCTAGTTGTAGTCGCCGATGTGTTATCAGTAGTCTGTGATGTTAGCTCTAACCGGGCTATACCCAGGTTACGGACGGTCCGTTTACGCGCGTAGCCTTTAGAAATTCTATGATTTGATCAGCATTTGACATGTGCCAATTTCCAAAAAGATCGGCTATCTAGTTTAAATTAGTGAGTTGAAATCGATCTGTATTATAGATATATTTTGTTATATATATCGATGAAGTCATAAGTTACGCATTGAACATGTATTATATTTCTCTGTAATTATGACTAGTGTGATGTTTTTATCTTCGGATCTAAATGATGGCAGTGGCAGTGACGCAACTCTATGTCCGAGTCCTTGTAGTCAGGCGCGTGCATGTAGTCCAAGCCTTACGTATGTGTGACGGTTTCTGGTTGCAGAACATGGTGATGACGTTCAGAGTGTCTGAGCTTCAGATGCTCTTGGGATACGCGGGGCGCAATAAGTCCGGCCGCAAAACAGAACTACAGGCTAGGGCCGTTGAACTTCTTCGGCTGAAGTCAACGCCAATCCAGCTGAAGATACGCGAACTGTACAAGACCATTCAGTAAGTAGGCTCTCTCCTTCTCTTTCTGTCTCTCACTCTTACTCCTGTACCATTACTACTACTCTCATCGTTACACATGAGTATGAAATAGCAAAGTGCAAATTCCATTCATGTTCCTTGCACATTTAAAGTCTCGGCGCAAATAGAAGCGTAGGCTTGGTGGCGTGACGCAGGATGACTTTTTTCAGAGTATAACAATAAATAATAAGGGTGCTTGCACACTGGACATCCAATACTCTATGAGAATCACGATCCCAAAATTGAACTGTCATCGCAATATTCTATAGAATAGTGTATGGCAGTTCCGAGCAGTGTGAATACCACCAATTTACAGCGTGTGCTTGATGGTGATTCGATGGTGATTGTCCTCTATTATTGACTCCTGTTTAAGCACCTCAATGCTGCGCAAACGTAAGCAAGAATCTGTTAGCTTTCACTTTCTGGTGACTAGAGTTGAGTAATCATTAAAAAAATTCATTACACTATTGATAAAAGAAAACAATAAATTAACACTACTAAAATGCTCTACTATTTAAACTTCAAAATGATACGTCCCACCATCACACATGAATTCTTGAATACTGTAATAATATAACCCTCTTTTAATAAATAGTTTCTAAATTTTTCTTTGAAAATAGCTATGTTTCCACTGTTTTTCAAGCACGGTGTGGCAGCCTACTCATGAACTCAAACGAGACCCTTGTTTGTGGGCTTTTTCTCAGAGCTGTTTTATGAAACAGAGAGGCATAACTTTTTATTTTATATATTATACTTATTGCCAGTTTCTCGCCAATATTCTACCTAAGAGTAAATAACGATCTCAAAAAGGTACCGTATAGTGAAGGCACAGTCAAAATACCCAGGTATGTACGACTCAAATGGCTCAATAAACTAAAGGACATGGTTACTGTATTTCCATTTGCGCAATCTCATTCATTTATGTTTTTCACAAATAGTCTCACTATGTCACGCCACCATGCCTGAATTTATATTTCTATCTCGGTGCTCTCAACTCTGCTGATTTGTTCTTATGACAGCGTCCTAAGAATATCCCTTCGGACCACTATTGGGATCCTGTTCAATTTAGCAACACATTTCTGAATGGAATTAGCAGTATGTCTCTATTTTGTGATGATACAGATTGTGACAATAAGGGGTGGTGAATTTTCATAGAACTATCACTTAGTTCTACTTCGACTTTTAGTTTGTTGTTTAGAGGTCGGCCTTACTTTCTTGGTCTCTGTGATGCGCGAAGCCATTGTAAAACAACGTTTCCCACGTTTCTTATGTTTGGTATATGATATGATTATTATTTGCATTTAATTTCTTAGCTACTAGCCTCTTACAAGACGTTAGCTGGAGATTTCTCTAGTCTCGCACAGGGTGTTTGTCTTCTGCGCACACAGATCCCAGGGAGCAAGTAAGATTGGCCTATTTATTAAAGTATGTCGAGCCTGTATTGAAACATGAGAACATATATAAGCTGCATGAAATTATATCTGTTGATGGTGTCAATTTCTCCTAATTATTATTATTGCTGTGGACAATATTGATGAATTTGTTATTTTTCATTCAAGCTCAGAGAGCTGCTGTATTGCCAAGTATGACTACCGTTAAAGTCATTAAGTTTTTTTATAACTTGAGAAAATATCTCTTGAGCCACTTTATAATAAATTATAATTATGACAATAATTTAATCAATTGTCGCATAAAATTCTGGTAAAATTTGCATTCCACACTTGTGCAACTCCATTTCTCTTACAACATATGCATCTTAGGCATTCCCCACTTGCCTATTTTGTACAACATGTATTTGATGACCGAATGTTGAACTTGTGTGAACATACCAATATCAATATCATGCACAATAATTTTTAGCTACTCGAAAAAGTATGGTAAATTTTATTAGTTGTCTCTAGCAGTGTCTGTGTTGTAAGAATGTAGACACCATTTTTTGTGCAGCTCACCATTCTCATATTCCAGTAGCTGATTGAATTTCTGTATAATTTCATTGTATTCTAACAGAAAGTTAGATTATTCATATGAAAGTAAGTGTGTGGTAGTTCTTGCGCAAAGCTCCTAACTTTCTTGTAGCAACCTGTTCTATCCTAGCAGCCGCAAGTTGAGATGGTTAAATAAATGGAGGTGCAGGGTTGACAAGTTTATTTTCTGGTTTGCAACACTGCAATCTCATTTTAAAACATTCGAATCTCTTTTGGTAACAGCTAGTATTAAAACAATTAACAATCTTTTTTCTCTTTTGTCTATTAGATGCATTCAGCTTCCTGCCCCTTCAGTTTTTGTCTCTTTTCTCATATATCTTTCTTGCTCTTGTCTACATCATTATTCTTAAATAATACTGAATGGGTGTGATGAATTTGATGTGCTTTCAGTGTTTGAGGAAAAGTAGCTTCCGGTTTATAAACTTCTGTATCTATATGTGTGCTTCTAGTTTTTCTATCATTTGAAGTTTATATCTATCTAGACCTACTAAATTGTGGTTCTACAATACAATAATAATTATGCTGACAGCATAAATTTAATTTTTCCAAGTTTTCATTTATTTTTATTCTATAAAGTAGTAGGCATTGAACTAGAAATAGGATTAGCTCTACAATCATCATCAGCTATTATTAGAAAAGTATTACTTTATGAGAGTATAATTTGGTAAAAGTTTGCTAGTATATTATAAACGGAAGAAGTTGTGAGATTGAAAAATAGTTTTAAAAAAATAATGAAAATGTCAAGATGAGATAAAAGAAGGAGAAGATGATGGAAACAAGAAAGAGAAGAGAAAACGCAGATATTGAAAATCTTGCCTACATTTGTATGTAATTAACAAGATAATGACCCATCCACTCATTATCTTTCATATAGATTCAACACAATCCTATTTTTGTGGCTAGTTTCACACATTGATTTGTTTCCAAATCGTGAACAGAAATAACATTTTTTCGCGAATTATTGCTTGCTTAACTGTAATAAATTTTAATTTCTCCGAAGAATTGGAAAGCGTTGGATAAGAGTCAAAGGATTTTACTGACGAGGAGCGACAAGAGGAAATGAGAACGAATGCAAAACTACTGGGCGGCTGGGAAAGAAAACTTACAGAGGAAGACTAGACATGATTGACTGAAGTGGTCCAAAGCAGCTAAACCGGCCATGAAAGCAAAATTAATGATTGATTTATAATTTTCTATTTTTCCAATTCCCCATACATATTGAATTTGAGTGTAATTTCAGATTAGAACATTTCTGTATGTGTTACTAGTTTTTTATTAAACCATGTTAGCTCTAGCTTCCATCTTGCTTTTTTTTTAAATATTTTTTTTAGGGCCGTATCTATGAACCTTCCTTGAGGCCTCCCTTCACTCAAAATGTTTTATAAGTCTCCCTTGAGTTGAAGCTCCAAGTTAGTTTTATCAATACGAGCGTAAATATGTCTTCAAGTCTAGATTTTTCTAGACTTGAATGCATTCAAGGACTGAATTCATTTCACTTTTTTTTTATCAAAATTTGCTTTAGATTATCGTAGTGTAAACTTTGTAATTATTGTAAGATTGAACATTTGTTCGCTTGAAATTTTCTTTTCGTCGATGTATTCTGTCTTTCAGTAGGCCTACTAAATCAGTGGTGGCATTGTTTGTTTGCATTCTTCACATTTTTCACTTGAATTATTTAACAAACCAAATTCATGCTGCAAATATTTTCATGAATAGAGGGAACAAAACTAGTTCAACAAACTTGAAAACTAACTGTTGGATACAGTACAGAAGTAAAATGCATTAGCAAAGCTGAATTTCATTTCCAATAAATATTGAAATTTTGATGTTATAGTTATTTGAATAAGTGCTCCAAAAATATTTATTCATCAATATAATCACATTTAAATTCATGAAGATACAGTTTTATTGTCTAGAGTTTTTCACATTTATAATAATTATTGTTCACCTAAAGGCCATGGGATTGCCTTCGTGAAATCTGAAGTGTTAACAAATGTATTTGTAAATGGAAATATTTATAGATTTGTTGATTTTTGTTCCTGTTCTAGTATGTAGGGCAGTTATAACTTGATATTGAAATATTATTTATTTATTAATATGCTTTGAAAACTTCAAACAGATGTGTAATAATGATTCTATTAAGTTCAGAAATCCTTCAATTTTAGAATATATGAGCTCTGACAATGTCGAACACCATGAATAAAACCTGAGCTGAATGCTGGGTTTTACAAGATTACAAGTTGTGGCGATCGATAAGATAACTGTTGATATTCTGTCAGTCATTATCAATAGCAATTCAACATAAGTTAATATCAAGTCACCAGTCTTCAAATCGTTCATCAGTTGAATATTATGCACAATAATAATTGGCTTGAGTATCACTTGAGAGTTTTGCAAGTTGAGATTTGCCATGGAAAATCTCAATCTTTGGTTATGCTGGTTTGTTCCTTGGATAGTGCCTTTTAGATATGGGTAATTGGAATAATATCAAATTTTGTATTATGCAAAAGTGTACAAAATATTTTTAAATAGTGATTCATTCATTATAAATTAAACTCATAGATACTGTACACATAGATTTAGTTCTAAAATTTTAAACTTCGGAATAAGGAGTAATGTACAATAATGTAGAGTACTTGACAAAGGTTTTGGTTATTGGTAGTTTGTTTGATAGTGGTACAACTAGCTAGCGTAGATTTGATTACATATTTATTCATGTTTTTATTATGTTATGAATAATTGTAAACAAATAGTATTGACTAATAACACGGTATATTTTTAGTGATAAAACTTTCCTAACTTGTCCTTATTGTCTCTTTTCAAAGATAGTTTTTTAACTGCTCTTTTCATCTTCTCTTTCACTGCTATGATTAATCTAATGTGAAAAATACAAAATTATCATAAAGTCATTCATCGTCCCTGCTAGTCAAATAATTATCACTTAACTGTGGTTCAAACCCCCACTTAAAATTGTAGACTCATGTTTGTGCAGTTACATCTTTTACCATTGATAAGTTACGTGATAAATGCACAACTTGTTATGGGCACCCGAGCATGAAAACAATCTCTGTTTTAAAATCCCAGACTGTCTTTGGCGCTATTCTTTCATGCGATAAACGTGAAATCATACTACAATGCACAAAAGAATCTCAAGATTTTCCAACATTCAAATTTCGATTTAGCTTCATCGGCCATGTAAGTCACTGAACTAGAGCTGATTTGAACAAATTTTAATTATCAAGAATTGGCATGTGATTTTTAGGGAATTTTAACGAACTTGAGGCAATGTTTATTTAAAATTTGCACAAATCTAACTTTGAAAATAGTCCGATACAGGAGAGAAATGATTGCATTTGTACACTATTCCCAAAGGAGACATTACCTGCATAGTGTTGCAAATATGATTCATATTCATATATCGTAAGATATGATTTATGAAGCATATTTGAAACACATGACCAAGAGCCAGCGACTTGAAGGGTAATAATTATTATATTAGGCTATTGAGAAAGGTTGTTGATTTCATTGAATGAGCTTTGGAGACTCAATATGTGATAAATATGATTCATTTTATTGATTAAATTTGATTGATAGAGCAGAAATGGTGACATTCGAGTTCCTCACCTGAGGTTCAGCGCAAATAGAAATGCAGGCTTGGTGTCGTACGGCATGGTGAGCTTTTGTAAAGCACTGAAATGAGTTAGAACTTAATATAATTTCATTTGCGCAGTCAATTCAATGATGTGCGCGGAGGGTTTGTCTAATTTTTTTCGAAGTTTCTTGTATTGGATTTCAAAATATTGAAATCTTTTCACAAGAAATTTTTCTCATCAATTATTTTGTGAAATATGGGGGCTCAAAGGTGAATTTTTTCGTCATAATAGTTTTTTGAAAAAGCGATTTTCAAAAATTTATTTCGAAACATCTAGTTGTTTGAAATGAAAAATATGTCATTTTAATCACCGATGTGTCTTAGATTTGAAAAAAATTATTAAAAGTCGAAAATAACGTGGACTTTCTCTTAATAGCTCCCAAAACCAAAATATCAACTTTGGGTCCCCATATTTCACAAAATAATTGATAAAAAAGTTTTTCTCATGCCAATAGATAGCATTTCAATACCTTAATAACATCCTATACAAACTCTTGGAACTTGGAAGAAAATTATTAATCCCTGCTCACAGCCTCAATTTCTGTGTCTCAAAAGTCATCCTGTAATAGTCACGTCATGTAGATTTAGTTTCTATTTGCGATGGGCCTCATTGTTGATGAGCGCTAACCATGAGTGTTCACTTCACTTTGAATGACAGTAGAACTATTATGTGATGCTCAGGTCGTCGCTGTCGACGGGCCAGCCTCCAGGTGAGCCTCCGGCTGGCGTCCAGACGTCCGGTTTGCCTTCAGGCAGCCTGCAGGCCGACGCCGCCGGCAATCCAATGATGGCCACACAACAGCAACAGCGCACGGCACGCATCGGCATGGCCACCAATCCGCCGACCTACCCGGTATATCCACAGCAAAGAGCAGTAAGTAGATATTAACATCTGTTGTCATAAAACTATTTATAAAAATATTTTATGAATATAATTGTAAATTTGAGAACGGGGAACTACGATAGCAGACAAAGGTCGGGTGTTTGATGTTGGCAGCCAAGGTCTCACGTTGGGATGGTGCGCATGATAGTAAGGCATTTTCATCTGTTCATTCGTTTATTTGTAATTATTTTATTTATCATACATAGAGTAAATAAATAAAAATAAATTCCTAACCTGACATTGGCTAGAAGTCACCATGAATCTGCCAATAAACAACACGTCTTAGTATCAAAGGATAAACATACACAAATATACAATGTTAAAAATACAAAACAATAGAGCTTACAGAGTACATACTCATTTTAAAATACAGTCATACATATAAACAGAAACATTAGGGAGGCTAGAAATTATGATGGTGACTATATTTTAATAGCATTTAAAAACTCGTCCACAAAATAAGGACAGCGAGACAAAAGTAAATCCTCTATCATCACAAGTATTTAACATAAATAGGAAATCATATGACTTCCCAGTCAGCACAACTATGTAAATTATACGTATTATTTATCTTCAGCCAAGGTCCATAGATGGTATATAATACATATTGCATTTGTATAATATACGTAAATAATACATCCAAATGTCCCACTTTTGATTGTATAATATACGTATATCAAGGTCAATCTATACATTCATTTGCGTAAATAATAAGTCTACAGTATATGTAAACAATACGTACACCATAGACATATAAGATACATATTAAAAACATCCCTAGTGCAACCAATTTACATATAATTTATGTTAATACATATAATATATGTAAACTTGATGTCAGTATATATCCTTTTCAAAATAAATTTAATGTAAATCATAGAGCTTGTCATACAAATGGATATTAAATGAACAGCCAGCAATATAGATGAAATAGATTGGGTTTTATTAAAAATAAACAATTTTTGTTGGACTTAGGTACAGTACATTAAACATTAGATTTTTTTGTCTTATTCCAAATTCTGGTTCCTGCCTGCCTAAACCGTTCCTGCAGGCGATTTTCAAAAATCTTGCTGGTGAATATAGTGCAGTGTATTGCACTAATAACCCCTGAAACAATAATTTTTTAATATTAATGACAAATATATTAACTTTTCATGTGAAATTTAACGACTTGCAGTCAAATATTTGTTAAGAATAAGTATAACTCACTTAATCTGGCCGAGCGCTTTCGAATCTATGAGATCCATCTTCAGAGGCGTGGGTTCCTAGATCATCATGTCAGTTTTTTGGTTAGAAGTGTTGTGGTTTTTGTAAAATGTGATCAAAAAGTTTGTGAGATTTAAAATTTAGTTGTTCATTGAGAATGTTTTGTTTATTGTGTGTGGTGTGTTTGTATATTTCAAATTGTTCCGAGGTGTTGTGTTCGTGTCCTTTGAATTTTATATGTAGAATGTGTAGGTTGGTACTGATGTCAGTAAAAGTGTGTCCAGTTTGAATGATATGGTCGGCAAAATTCGATTCAGCTTTTGATGTCAGGGCTTGAAAATGTTCCTTGTAACGTTGTTTGAATGTGCGGCCTGTTTGTCCTATGTAGAATTTGTTACAATCAGAGCAGTTCAGTTTGTAGATCCCTGGGAGATCGTATTTTAAATCTCACAAACTTTTTGATCACATTTTACAAAAACCACAACACTTCTAACCAAAAAACTGACATGATGATCTAGGAACCCACGCCTCTGAAGATGGATCTCATAGATTCGAAAGCGCTCGGCCAGATTAAGTGAGTTATACTTATTCTTAACAAATATTTGACTGCAAGTCGTTAAATTTCACATGAAAAGTTAATATTAACAACGCAGTTCGTCATGGAACAAGAAATCCAGGACAAATATATCTTAACTGAATACTTTATTACTTTGAAAAAAATAAAATAAAAAGAACGCTGTAGTGGCAGATGAGTCACAAGAAGTTTCTGAACTTCACTAGCAAACCTGTCAACATTTTTCAAAACTCAACATCTATATCAACGAAAAAGTTGTAATTCTGATGTCTTCAGACAAAATTTTTCAAGAAAATGTTTGTGTTTCTTGAATAAAAGCTGTGATAAGAGAAATTTCCTGCATTGTTAAATTAATATGTAAAATACACAACAGTAAATATATTTATAAGCTGACACCCAGCAGGGATAGTAACACCAATGGCATCATGAGATTTTATGGGAGAAATCATCTGTTTGCAAATAAAACACAAATTTAATTACCCCCAATTTTTATTCATGCAGTACTGTATTCCAATTTAAATAGATCAAGTTCTGTAGTGTTATTATTGTTTTTATTATTATTACTGTAGAACCCTTTAATATGACCTTGGGAAAGCAAACTGCTCAAAATAAAGTGACCATGTCTGACAGTCCATCACACTTCCATCACCACGACCGGCACTGCATGGTGTCTTGCTCATCCCCAATTATTGAAAGTGTTCAAGGGTGGTTCCAGGAGTGCTGGTCAAGGGAGTTTTGATTAAATTTCCATTTATGACCAATAAGATGTAGCCAATTTGCCAGTTTTTGATTGATAATACACAATTGAATCACCAATTTTACCTGATAAAACACTTTCCAGCCATTTTTTTGATTATTGAATGCAACAATTAATTGCCAAAAAAATGTGGCCCGATTGCCATTGTAAAATTAATTAATTTTTATGATTAATTCAAGTTCAATTTCCATTTTTTGCATATGTGGCTTTGGTCAAAAACCCTTTTTGGCTAATAATAACACACATTGCAGTTGTCAAATCTGGACTATAAAATGTGGTGATTCATTTTTTTTTTGGCCATAAAATTATGTTAATCTGCCATTTTGCTTATTTTAGTCAATAACAACTTCTGGTTGGTGCATTTACCCTCCACAATGCAGTCCAGCTGTCCAATAATTTTCGGCAGACAGTATGCATGCAGCTTGGCTGTTATAATTAAATCAAATTATTTTTCATAATAAGGCTTAAAAGAAATATTTAGGAAACTTGCTTTAACAAAATAATACATCCAAGAACATTTTACATTACACTGGTTTTGACAGGAAGTAAAATTCAGTTTAGGGTTTTAATTTTTTTAAATTTATTCTGGAAAATAATCTGTAATTTGATAGTAGAATATACTTACTTTCTAAAATCAGAAAATCAGAATGATTGAAAGCTTGTTCAAGTCTCTCTTGCCTTTCCGCCCCTCCCAGCTTAAATTAACTGCAACTTCATTGGTGAGCAGTCTCACCAGGCTACTTGTTACAGAATCCTCTACAGAATTCCCTCCAATTTTCATGAGGAACTCAACCTGGAAAACAAAAAGTATATTGTAAAAATAAAAATTACACATAAATTACGGCAGTACAAGTTAAGCTGGTTTATTTTGAGAGATTGGCAGTTCTTTAAAGTAATAAAAATACATTTAGGCATTAGGCCCCACTAAATTGTCTAAAATGGAAGACAGTCTCACAGACCATCTTTTGTTTTATATAATTTTCAGTGTTGTATCAAGTTTTTTATTCCAGAGGGTATTTTAGGGAAGTAAATCCTTAGGAGTTGTTTTAGTCAGCACTACATTTTTAGTATTTTTTACAAATCTTTTATTTATTTACATATTATTTTAGTACACTTACATATTCTAGTGTATGTGTGTTAGATGTAAAAAAGAATTATACTGCAGAGTTATATGTAGGGAGATAAGATATACACTGTCACAATACAAGATATGCAACACAGTAGTCTAAGTAAAGGTAAAAACAGTTTTGGAATTATTAGTTAAAAAATATTTAATAATGTACACAATTTAGTCATTCAAGTTGAGATCCTATAATTGGTTAACCCTGAACCCTTTCTATAGCTTGAGTGAATACTTTGCCCTGAAGTCAGTACACTTTTGATGGACACTCAATACCAAATAGGTAGGCCCACTATCTCTAAGAAACTTTATTTTAACTAGACATCACCTAGACCAAAGCCTAATAAACCTAATACATAAAATGTAGAACTACTTAATGAAACTTTATTTGTAATTGCACAAGAACACCTTATACACCAACACTGCACCCACCCACTTCAAAGTAATAAGTCATAGGTAATAGTCATAGGAACTCTCTGATTTATGTACCCAGTGGCGTACCGATAATGGAGCGAGTGGAGCAGTCGCTCCAGGGCGCAAGGCTGTGAGGGGCGCCCCGTTCTTTAGAGAAAATTGCTTTTTACTTACAAAAAATGTATTAATATAATGAAGCCCAAAAGAGTAAAATGCAACACAATTTAAAAAAAATCGTATGTATACATTGCTGTGCATTACTAAAGGGAACATTCATGTCAAATTTAAAAGAAATTGGTTCACGCGTTCAGCCGTAAATGCGTTACAAACAGACAGAATGCAAAACGGTCGAGTCAAAAGAAGCAAATAGTCGAAAGTACCAAGCCAAAACAATTTAAATTGGGTGACAAATAAAGGTATAACAATTTCAAGTAATTGAATGAAGACTTTGAACTTATTCTGGAAAAATAAATCCACAAGAAGTTAACTGGTTCTTATATTAACAAGAACAGGACTGAAATACACCACTTTTGAATCCTATTTCCAAAATATAAGAAAAATTTTGTAAGAACGACAAAATGATGAAAAAATAACTGCAAATGAATTTATAGAAAAGAGAAAAAATCCAAAACAAGCTGTTTGGAAATTGATAAAAGCAGAATCTGGCCTGGCAAAAAATCATTCATTGGAGATTCGCATCTCTGACAAATGAGGTGTAGTAAGAGGCGGGAAAAAGCTGCTGATTCATTAAATGACCACTATATTAGTATCAGCCCAATCGGGTGGTTGAGTGTAGACTGATTTTTTTTTTTTGGGGGGGGGGGGGCATCGAAAGACCCTTCCGCTCCAGGGCGCTTGAAACCTCGGTACGCCACTGTATGTACCTCCTTAAACCTTGGCCTAATACGCCCCCATTGGTTTCTATTACTAAGAAGATGGACATTGAAATTTGCAGGCCTAATATTGGCTAATTTGTAATATTTTCATTTGATTATATATTGTAGGATGTCAGCATAACTGTACCCCTTACATCGTTTATATAAGGTACATAATGTTGACATATAACAGTAAATATAGGCTATAAAATGAAATATAACTTATAACTTAGGCTACTTTTACAATGCTCTGTGGAGTAAGGTTTTGGTTACTTATCATAATGTAAAGACATTGAAATTCATCATCAAAACAAATGATTTTACAATATTATACATCATACTCACCTAACCTATCTCCACAGTGCTGTAAAAATAGATAAGTGAAGCCAATTCCATTTTAAATTTAATTTAATGTTCAAACCACCAGAGCAAATGATTCAATAGCCAACTTATTATATTATTAATTTTGATGTAAGCTATTGATATTGGTAAGCTCAATATTTCCAATCAGATAAGTTAAGTGTGGTACAAGTACAATACTCCACCCACAGCAGAGACTGAAAACAGATTTCAGTGGAAACTGTCAGTTGGGATAAGTTACCTAGAAGTTTATATGTTGATCAACCAATAGGCCCTAACCCTATTTAGTTTTAGTTTTGATTATCTAACATCAATAAGTTTATTCAACCCTGCAATTGATATGAAGCTTGAACTTAAGTGTTTGGATTTTTGTATTTGGGGCTAAACAGTAGGCCTAACATACAGAAACCTAACCTAAAAGACGTTTTTATAAGTTTCTTGGATCCTTTCGAAGCCAATAGTGACATAAGATTCAGTTTCTTTTTATACATTATGAATAAATACAAAATAATACGTTTTCCACACTTACCTTGAACGAATAATTAATTGTCCTTAGTTTGAACTCTGAAGAACAGAACAAACTAATTTCTCACTTCACCTGCCAGAACAACAGTTCTTGAAAATTGACCTCAAAAATACACTACTAACGAACTCAAACTATAAATATATTGAAAAGATAATTAATATTATACATATAATGAAATTAATGTACAATAATTAAATGATTTATTACAACTAAAAGCGAGGGCAAGATCGAACAGAGCAGAAGTAGAAGCGTGTCTGTGTCTGTGTGTCTCAAAGTCGAATGATCCCCAGAATCGTGGAATGGTGGTAGCTTGGAAAGACAGACTCTAAATCAAAATGGACGACACCTTTATTCTGCACCAGCCAACTCACTACCTTCGTTCTAGGAAAAAATTTCTCTGGGGCTGGGGAAGTTTAAGCTGTCTAAATTGTAAAAACAACTGAGATAAATATTAAGTATTGCCATGTAAATATTTAGTCAATCTCGAATATAAATAATATATATAGTATATGTATAGCCTATCTTAATACATACCATATACATAACATTGACTTATTCTGTACTCATACCAGAATTTGTAATAGAAGCATAAAAGGTTATAAATGCATTCTCCAAGCAAAAAGGCTATTGCTTTTCACTTGTTTTAGTTTTCTCAAAATACTACATTAATTTCATGAATGTCAACCATGATTCGTCGAATTTATGTATACAATACATTCCAGATTCACATGACCTAAAATTGACCTATTGACTTAAACTATACGTATACTATACGGTTTGTGCTGACTGGGTTATAAATAGAATTATCTATTAAGAATTCCTTCATTATTTGTTTTAATTGTTTGATTGGTTTCTTGCCTTTTAACGCTCTTAAATCTATATCTCTAACCTCACAAAAAATGAGAAAAAATAAAACATGTCTTATTAATAATAACAATAACTAATAAAACAGAATTTCAAGAAGTATGAAATTTTAGCAAAACCAATACTCTAGAGCATAAACAGACCTTCCAAATGAGATATTGATTGCAATTTTAAGATTAGATGAGTTGTATGGATCAGAATTAACATGGGCGCACTCCAGCCGACCTTGAAAAGTAGCCGAGCCGGACTCGGGAAGTTCACAAAACGTAGTAGTGGTTTTCTTCCGAGCCCGACTCGCCGAGTCGGACACGCTAGTGTGTGGACCCCTTGAGAGGTAATAAGGCCATTTAACGCCATTATGCATCGATCGGGGAATTCAAAAGTGTCCGTTATTAAGAAATGTCCGCTATTGGGATGTGTCTGTTAAGGGAAGTTTCACTGTTCTACCTGTAATATAAACTTCTTAGCACAATTTCACAGTCGAATACACTTCAGAACCATTCAGAATACTAGTCAAAATAACAGAGTCTCGTCGACACGTCCGCTCACTCCAACATCTCTATCGCAATTGTGTAAGTTCAATTCTAATATTGGAGTATTGAATAAGCGATTGAAAAATATTCAGTGCGTCTTCATAGTAATAAGGCATTATGCTACTTTTTCGGCTGCAGTTCCGTCTATAGTCATTTTTATCGAGTTTTGCTCCTTCTCCTCTTGGGTTTCATTTTCCTATCCCTGCTCGTTGTGGTCTTGTTATCTCATGGAATTCTTTTCTTATTGATCTTCCAAAATGCATTTATGTCTGCGATTGCTTCCTCGTTGATGGTGAATGCATTCAAGACTTTATCTTCTTCCAATTATCTGTATATAATTATTATCTATATAGTACTGATGATTATTTGACTGTTGCAGACGATGTCAATGTTCCAACCGTCAATGTACCAGAACTACAGTCAGAAAGTGACGCCGACGCCCCCTCCCTCACATGCTGTCCACCCTTCCTATCCAGTGCATCCCGACGTCCGACTCAAAAAGCTGCCCTTCTTTGATCTCCTCTGCGAACTGATGAGGCCATCCACTCTCGGTAAGAACTCATAAAAAACAGATCGATACATATTGTTTTCATTTCATTTTTTTTAAACAATAGAACAACTGTTAGATTTGGTAACCACCGGCTAGTAGCTTTTAAACTCGCTTAATATAATTGTTTATCATGGCTCATTCAACGAGGTAGAACTAACCATCAGGGTCTCCTCACCAATGAGAACTTCATAGTATGCTAAAGAAAACGTTTTTGGTAATTTGTATATTATCTAATTTTTACATAAATAATGTTGCAGTGCCGTCAGTGAATTCTAGTCGAATAAACGACCAACAGTTCACATTCCACCTGTCGCCCTCTCAGGCCTCAGAAATAGCTCTCTCAAAGAACACCAGCGCCGTACATAAAAACGAGTACGTTGTTCAGGTAAGTGAGCTCAATTGAATTTTATCGAACTTAATTAAATTTTTAGGTCTTCCATGTTTCCCTTAACATTGCTCAAACACGGTGGATTTACATGAAATGCTCTACGCCATACGCTTAAGGGTAAGCCATACGCTTGTTATTTTATTGATACGAACAAAGCGTTATGATGAATATTATTCTAATTTGACATGAGACTGCACGAGTTTTGTTCAAGAATCTAAGAAGTTTATAAAAAAATGAAATGCATAAATAGAATTTAATTTGGTTTATCGATAAATTTTTATATTTGCGTTGAGTAAATGATATACTTGTGAGTAATACAAGTTTCTTTTTTCGAATTTTATAAGTAAAGTATGTGCTAGAAGTATAACTATTTTGGAAATGAATGAATAATAAAATATGAGAATGAATTTTTATGATTGAATAAATTTATTTGGATGAACAAATTTTAAAGAATAAATTTACTGGCACAAAAATTACTGATGAAAATAGTTTAAAATAGGATTTGTTATTTAGTTGGTTAGTTAGATTCCTGTCGCTCCTAGAGGAGCATAGGGCATGTGAAAATGTTCGCCATCCATTCCTGTCGGCTGCAAGCCTCTTGACCTCTGCCCAAGTCTTTCCCTGCTGCCTGCACTCTGCCTCGATCGTTCTTCTCCATATTTGTTATTTAGAAGATACAAAAAGGAGACAGATTTTCAGTTAGATTTGGAACTTCAAGGGCTTTGTTTAGAAGATGGATGAAGGGTTGTGGAAAACGACTTTTGAAATAAAGTAAATCATTGTGTGTTTCAAAGATATTTTGATGGGTAAACGATCAGCATGATCAAGTCTTTGTTGAAATATATTAAACTATGACTAGAAAAAATGTTCAGAGGAATAATTGAATATTAAACCTTCATATTCATAATAGTTTATAAAATACTTATTGGCAATTTGTTTTAGTTTATTTGATGATAATTCTTTTTTTAATTTCAGGTGCAAATGAGATTCTGTTTAGTTGAAACGTCTTGTGAACAGGAAGACTGTTTTCCTCCGGGACTTATCGTTAAAGTCAACGGAAAAATGTGCCCTTTACCAGTAAGTACGATTTTGCTTGACTTGTTCTTGGTAGTTTTATCGATTGATAATCAAAATTACTTCTTCAAAATTTTTCTTGTCGTTCTATCTTTTCTTGTATATCAGTCTTAAGCTCTGTTTAATTAGTCTCACATAGTCTAGTGTTGGTAATCATCATCTACGTTTTGTACAAAAGCATTAAAAGGTTCAATATAGGTTCAAAGGATGCTTGAATAAAGAAAAATTAGCCAAATTAGTCCAGTTGTTCACGAAATTAGCGAGGACACACACACACACACACACATACTTGTACGAGTGGTCAAAAGGGGTAGCACACACTTTCCGCACTATGTGGGGTCTTAGTGTTCTAGTTCACCAATCATTCTCAAATTTCACATGTATAGTCAATAATTATAAATAAATACACCCATAACAAAAAAAAATCAATATTTAAATTTTTTGGGACAAGCATGGATGTGACGATAAGGGGTACTTCAAATATCAACCATATGGGGTATTATACACACGACCATGGTGACAAAAAGGAACGGCAACGTTGACACCGCCGTTGCCAATTTTCTTCCACTTTTGAAGCTAATGGATTGAATACAAACAGTGAATGATTTCATTCTCTCGCATTCCTTTGTAATAATAATTATAACTCCTACTGTCACACTTACGCTCACTCTTCTTTTTCTTTTCCCTCTTCGTCTTTCTGTTTCTTCTCTAAAGGAGTATGCACTGTACACGACCAAGATTTCATCCAATAAAATAAAGAGCTTTAAACTACTTCAAATCACTTCAAAGTACATCAAATTGCTTCAAATCTTGTTCAATGTTTGACAAGATTTTAATAAATTCTTGTCAAATCTTGGACAAGATTTGATGGAATTCGAAGCAAACTGGACGCGTTTTATTGGATGAGATCGATCAATGGGATTGCAGAAAACCTTTTAAAATCTTGTCCAATCTTTGACAAGAATTTAATGAGTCTTTAAAAGTATTTTGAAGTATTGCCAAATTGCTTTCAATACCTTCAAATCTTGTTCCTTCAAAGTATTTGAAAATTCCTGGACTTCTTGTTCCATGACGAACTGCGTTGTTAATATTAACTTTTCATGTGAAATTTAACGACTTGCAGTCAAATATTTGTTAAGAATAAGTATAATAACTCACTTAATCTGGCCGAGTACTTTCGAATCTATATTTGTTAAGAATAAGTATAATAACTCACTTAATCTGGCCGAGTACTTTCGAAATAGATTCGAAAGTACTCGGCCAGATTAAGTGAGTTATTATACTTATTCTTAACAAATATTTGACTGCAAGTCGTTAAATTTCACATGAAAAGTTAATATTTGAAAATCTTGGCAAATATTGAACAAGATTTGAAGCTCTTTTATTTTACTGGATGAAAAATCTGATTGTGTACATAGCCCTTGAGAGTTTAGGCATATTTTTAAAAACACAGTTTTCACATATTATAGTTCAGTCACCAGAGCAGTAAAAAGGGGGGGGGTCGTAAATTAGGTATTTCAGATTTCTTGAAGTGTTGTTTATGATAATAAGAAGATAAAATTCAAGAGAAAAAATTATAGAGCTTCCCCTCCAATTTTTGTTTTAGTTATCCATACATTTGAGCTTTTCCCTTCATCTTAAAAAAACATTTGGCTCTTAGTTCAGTTCTCTGCTTCTATTTCAAAAAAGTGAGTACATCATACCCAAATTCTAATCATTCTACAATATTGTAAATACAAATAATCCCTTAGAATAATGGTCTCCACATTTTTTCTGTGTAGTTAATAGCCCACATTGAAAATTACGAGGGCTAAAATGACGCCTCTAGAGAAATTTTTGCATTGCCATTGCTAGATAAAAGCTTGAAAGAGCTGTATTTATCTCATAGTGAGTAGTGGAGTCCTTCCCAAGGAAAATTTTGAAAAATAGGCACACCAAAACAGCAGCTCAAGCAGTTTCTTTAAATAATATTTTGAGCTGAAATTGAGTAAGAATTTTGTGAAAACTTAAGTTTCATCTAGGGCTTATTATGTCATTTCTAGTGAAATATGGAATTCAAAAGAGCATGTAAACTCATAAATGGTTAGTTTTCTAGAGTTCTGAAAAAAACAACAATATTTTTCAAGTTCTCAATTAAGGAGAACATTTCCTTTCCATAAACACAAAAAAACCTCTATTCATTCTATTTCTGCATATTTTCAGTATGTAGACTTCTAATGAATGAAAATTAATAAGCTGACAGGAATATGATATAATATGGTGAACAGAATATAATACAATCAAAATACTTGTTCTTAATATTCAGAAAAGTATAGTATTGCACATTTAATTCTTAATAGTTTACAATTTAAAAGTATGTTTACAATGGAATCATGAAGAAAAAACATGGCAATTTCAAACATATAATTAGAGCAGAACTATGAAAAGTGTGAAAAGTTCATCGTGAATATTATTGCCAAATATAATTAATGTTGAAAATATTAAACAATGCAATAAAAAGACTTGTTCTTAATACTAGATATTGTACATGTGTTACTTGACAGTTTTCCAGAAAATATTAGAACACACAAGGGAAATAACATTCAATTTTAGGCTCATTAAACAAAATGACTTTAGCATTAAACAAATTATTTTGTTTAAAAATGATTTTTCAGTTAACAAAATTATTAAATACAAAATTGAATAAAACTGAGTATAAAGTTCACTTTCTCTTCACTATTATTTCTACTTTCTACATGTAATTATTGTAAGTAAGAAAACTAATAAACTAACATAGCGGGTAAATGGTAAACAACACAATGAGTAAGTATTGGACTTACCATTAGGCAGTGGCGCACCCAGGGGGGGGGGGCTTAGGGGGCTTAAGCTCCCCCCCAAGAACCCGAGCTCCTTGAAAAACTGTCAATAATTTTCAAGAAAGTTTACTATAGAGAATATGTGCTGAAGGCTGATTAGTGTTGGTACATGTCGTGTATTCACACTTTTCAAGTAGAATAATGTTCATAATGGGGGGCTTTGGGGCTCAAGCCTTCCCCTCAGGTCCTGAAATCCTTATCAAAATGTTGATAATTTTCAAGCGAATTCACTGTATAATATGAACTCTAGACTGTACATTTCAAACTCGTTTAAATAGGATAGTGTTTATAACAATAACTATAAATATTGTTAAACTATTGAGAGGAATATTATGAGTGACTATCATAGGTGGAAATAGAGTTTGTAGCCTGGCAGAATTAGATTCGACGAGGCGGCTGGGTAAAGATAATAATAAAAATAATTCGTTTCACTAATATCAATCTGGCCATCATTTAACAAATAAGTACAGGACCTCTAGCCTCTAGAACCTCCTAAACCTGTAATACATTTAACGCTACAGTGATAATGTAATTTTTTCGGAAAACGAAGCCCAGCTGGTTCTGAGACTTGTGCGTGGGTTATGTGTTAAATGATAGGCTAATGTTTTATGAGTTGGACCAACAGTTTTAGGTAAGTTCCGAATCATCGGCAAGTGATTTTATAGCGGAGAACCCTCTTTTTTGGTGGCCGATCCATTCGGTCTCCCTTACTGTAGGAATTTGCAGCTTATCTTATCTGACTGAACAGGTACCTGTTACGGTTTGCGGCTAACAATTTCCTAAAAAATGTTTACAGGTTTTTGCGAAAAAATTTCAATACGATTGCAAAAGCTTATTCCTTCGAAAACCCTTCAATTCAGAAAGTAATATAGCAGAAGAGTAAAGCTATCATCTTCAACAAGAGATCAATAAATTAGCACCCATTCAGAAAACTTAAGGCTTCTAATTTAGGTGTTCAATTGAAAGCCATTCGTTGTGAAATGAACTGTAAAATCACATAAAACATTAACTACTATGATTTTCAAGTTATTATAATGAAAAGGCCAAAAGAAGGCATTTTTGAGATTGAAGGGTATGAGCTTCATTATTGATTGCGAATAAAGCACCCAGAGTTCACAAAACCAGACTTTAAATTGGATAAAAAAACAGAAGAATAGCAATTAAAAGCATCTGTGCAAAATCAGTATGCTTTGATTCAATAATACTCGACTTTATCAAATTTGGGACCGTTCCTGACTATTGAGTACTTTCATATTCAATTTCATAAAATGATTTGACAAGTTTTGAAGGAGAAATTGAACAAAATGTTTGGTTCATTAGTAATTGAATTGTTTAACCACTAGGCCGACAATAAAAACATCATGATATCATGATAATCATCATTTCATGATAATTTAGTGAATTTTTGTAAAATATCGCACGAATTTAAAGATTTGGTAATCTCGATTCGCGTTCAGACTGGCATTTTTCGTTCACTTTACTACCAATCCAAAAGTCTCATGTGAGCATCATAAAAATTTATAATAGTGAATCTTGTAGCACTTTCAGATAATTTTACACTGATTCAATTTCATTCACACCATCTATATGAAGACCTTAGTCATTTCTGAATGGATGATAGAATAGCTGTAATCTTTCGCCCTCTTTATTTCGGTAACAAAGCGTTCCGGACTTACTTTCATTCTAATTTTTTTATTCTCATGAGAAGTTACTTATGCAGCCTGGCAGAATCATTTTGAACTCTTGAAACACTCTGTACAAAAAATACTCATGATGGACACATTTTGTTTCCCCATAACTAATACTCTTTAAAAAAGTAAAGTAATGAATTCCCGCCCCCTCAATGAACTTCATCGGGCAACATTCTTGTAAAAAGAGCTCTGAAAAATCCCAATTCTACCCCCCCCCCTCCCTTCCCATTTTCCTTGTAGGACGGGTAAGCCCCTAAACCAAAAGTGTGGGTGCCCGTGCATTGGGAAAATAATGTACATTAAATTCTTGACAGTTATCCATCTATATTATTGAAAAGCTGATGAATAAAATAACGAATTGGACAGAAATTTTTGTAAAATTAAAAAACTCAAGTAAAAACTATCTCATGACTATATTAGAATCATCAAACCAATAAACGAAATCGAAAAAAAATACAACAAGAATCATTCAAAATACTGTTAGTTCTACCTAAGAGCCACAACTGAAAGGACAAGATGACTGACTGCAGAGATCGGTTGAAAGAGCATACCTGTGAAATAAGCCTAAGAATAAAACTTATGATAACCATCATATCAATTAGCATTATGTGAAAAATACAGACCTGTAAAATAAACGGCAAGATTTAAAATGATTATAGAAATCAAGCTTTTTAGTTTTTTAGTTTGTTTTTTTTTGAAGTCGCTCAAGTACAGATCAATGAACTTGAGTAATTCAACTGAAGAACTGAAGACGGATTGTGCCTTAGCACAGCGTTGCAAAGAATTTGATGACTCACGCTCAATAAAGAACAATAACAATAAGAATAAAGACTAGTTATATACCTCATTTCGCAGGCTATGAACCTATAAGGCATACACAGTTCAGAGACTCGTTTAGTCATTTCCCAACCTGCAAAGTGTGCGTAATCTGTGTATTCGGTAGTGGCGCAGATCTGGTGGATATTTTTCTAAGTTGAAGTATATGGGACTGTACATACGAAATGAGGTATTTTTTGAAAAAAGAGTGCAAACTAGTGATTCTGCTTCAGAACTGTCCTGGCAGGTCTTCTGCGCAGTCGCAAACCTAGGTACGAAACGGGACTTCCCCGTTTCGTTTTGCTACCCCGTTTCGTGTTGTGCTTGCGTGCAGACTACCCCGTATGACACCTTGTACAAACACACACACACACACACACACACACACACACACACACACATGTGACTTGTATCCATAATATCATGTAAAACAAATAGCGTATGCATATAAGGACACAGAGCCATTCTTAATTGATAAAAAAGTAAAATTGTTTTCAAATTAGGATAGATAGGGATAGATATGAAATAAAATGATGAAAGTAGTATCAATATTACAAAAATTAAGTATACTGCAAGAAAAATTGGGATATGGGGATTACATACAATGCTCAGTTTGGTTATAAATTGGGAAAAACTGATAATATAAAACAGAATCGGAATTTTAGTGTTTTTGGGCCACTTTGTAATTTGCAAGAGCGTTGGAAGTTCAGCAAATTACAATGGTTTAATTGATTTCGATCAATCTACAATATAAAAATAGTGCAAAAAATCGCTTGGTTAGTTAAGCCTCTGTATACTGGATAACTATCTGGTTATTGGACTTTGAAGTACTGCCTAATGACTGATTTCTTCAGTTTCTTGGAATCTGATTTCAATGAATTATGTCATAAATACTACTTTTGCTGGCCCAATTGTCTTGACATTGACGAACATTTTCATTTATTTTGGAAAAATATTGGTTGGATGAAAATATTGAAGATTCAATAGAACATACACATTGTTCCTTTTATTTTTATGCGAATTCCGCCCATTTTAGAACATCCTATGATTAAAAAAAGGTGATATTCGGGAAAAATTTACTTTTTTTTTTTGCAAATTTAAAATTTTATTGAAAAGGTTAAATTTTATCTTGAACCTTCAACCCTGACATTTTTTGTGTCCGGACGAAATATCTTGGGGATGCAATTCAACATACAAATAAAATAACGTACAATTATACGTATGGTGACATTAAATATAACAGATTTGTTGATATCCAAATTTTATTCCATTTGGTAACGACGCATTTTGACTTGCGGAGGGCTATTCAGACCAAAATTGCGTTTATGGGGAGATTTTAAATGAGCAGAAAGTTTATCATTTGCATCCATTACCGGAGCCTGGCTTTTTCTAGTGCATACATATATACGTCATACATAATGTCAATTAACGTTAGACTTTCAGAGGGATATGACACTCATTTTTTCGAATTACTAATAATATTTTTATTTGCCAAACTGTGCAGTAAAATATTGTCACAAAGTGATTGTGACGAAGGGGGAAGAAGGGGGAAGCGGCGCTCGCCCTCCAACATCCCCTAGCGATCGCGGAGATTGCGGGAGTACCGACCGCGCATCCAGTTCGCGCCGCCCCCGCTCAGGGCGCATCGTTGCCACTCCCCCCCTCCCTTCTACCCGCAAAGGGGAGTATTTAAGCGGCGGAGTGGCAACTGTTAATCACTTCGTCTCGGGAGCTCTCCCAAAGCTCTGTACTTAAGCCGGGAGAGCTCCCGTCTCGGGAGCTCTCCCAAAGCAACTGTACTTAACTTCAACTAGTGGATCTGAGAGTTGCTAATATTAATAATACTTTATCATTCAAATACATTGTAAATTTACACAAATAAAGTCATCTGAATCTGAATCTGAATCTGAAAGCAGAACAAAAGTTCGTTCTTGAGGTGAGCTTCCCCTAGGGTACAGCAAACGAGCTGTAACCCTGAACCGTTGCAGCTTGGTGCATCAAGCTGACATCGAGAAGTCGTCCACCCCTTCCGTCCTCGACCTCGGTGAGCTGTTACAGACAGCTTGCTTCCTGTGCTTGCCGTTGCAGACAGCAAGCTCCTACCTCGACTTCCTTCATCCCAGGACCCCCCAGTAAGCAGTTTCAGACTGCTTACTTCCTCTGCTCGCCGTTTCAGACAGCGAGTGTCCATCCTCAAGCACAGCAAGCAGTTTCAGACTGCTTGCTTCCTCTGCTCGCCGTTTCAGACAGCGGGTGTCCTTCCTCGACCCCAAGTCAGCAGTTCCAGACTGCTCACTTCCTGCGCTTGCCGTTGCAGACAGCAAGCTCCCATCCTCGACCCCAAGTAAGCAGTTTCAGACTGCTTACGTCCTCTGCTCGCAGTTCCAGACTGCGAGTCCTTACCTACCCTGACACCCTCGGGCTAGCAGTTTCAGACTGCCAGCCGTCATCCGCAGTTACAGACTGCGTACCCGATCCTCACGGTGAGCCGTTGCAGACGGCTTGCTTCCTCCTCGCAGTTCCAGACTGCGAGTCCTTCCCTTCCCCATTACCCTACACCCTTGGGCTAGCAGTTTCAGACTGCCAGCCGTCATCCGCAGTTACAGACTGCGTACCCAATCCTCACGGTGAGCCGTTGCAGACGGCTTGCTTCCTCCTCGCAGTTCCAGACTGCGAGTCCTTCCCTCCCCTGTCACCCTGTATCCTTGGGCTAGCCGTTTCAGACAGCCAGCCGTCAATCGCAGTTACAGACTGCGTACCCACCCTCCACAGGGGAACTGTTTTCGAGGGAGGAATCACCCTACCCTCAGGACGACTTTGGACCGACCTCCTCCGCCCCGACCTACACCGACTGAGTGCAGTCCATCAGGAGCAACCCCTGATAAGTCGTCACCCTCTCTCGAGGAGACATCGAGAGAGTTTGTGACAACTTTGGCGCCCAACGTGGGGCCCGAGGTGGTCCAACCCAGAAGCACAATGAGTAATTGTGAAGAAGAACCCCAAGACCCACAGATTGACTCTGATGATTCATCTGGGGCCGGTACTGATGTACGAGTCTCGTGGATATACAGACTGAGAAAAGAGGAGGCTATTGGCCTTGCTGAAGACTGGGGGTTGGTGACTGCTGGCACAGTGGAAGAGCTAAGGAGACGATTAGTTGACCACCATCGTAAAAAGGCCACTGCTCGCCTCCCCAGCCAAAAACCCAATACCAGCCAAGCTGGAGGAGATACAACTCAACCTATATATGCAAGAGTTGAGACAGAGCCACACTCAGAAATTAGAATGTTTGATTCTGGGGTAGTGTGCGACAGAGTTCGAAGCTGGAAACATACTTTCGATGGGACTACCGATGCCCCTAGTTTTTTAGAAAGGCTAGGTGAATTACAAACCGCTTATGGTTACACAGGAGAACAGTTACTGGTTGCTCTGCCCGAACTACTACGAGGAAGACCCATCTTATGGATGCGTAATAATCGGCATCAATGGAACCAATGGTCTCAATTTGTAAAAGACTTCAAGGCCAGGTACTACCCCAGATCTTATGATGAAGACCTGGATAGCCAGATAATTGCTAGGAAGCAATCTGAAGGTGAGTCAGTAGATGACTATGCTGAGGTGCTACAGACCCTAATGCGGCGTCGTGGTGGGTACGACCACACAAGACAGTTAGCTAGAATCTATCAGAACTTACAACCCAGGTATAAGTTGTACATCAGACCAGGTGAGGCTCACACCATTGAGGAGTTGTTGGATATAGCCAGAGGGTATGAGCTGATCAAAGCTGAAGAGCGGTCTATGAGGCAAACCTCTAGAGTCAAGAAACCGGAAGAGCCGTATAAAACACCTTCTCCTAATGCCTCAAACCAGGAACGAAGATCAAACAATGTGAAGCCTTCTACCCCACCTCCAGAGCCTGTTTGTTGGCTCTGTAAAAAGCCTGGTCATTGGAGGTCATCATGCCCACAGAATGACTTATGCAAAAGCTGTGGAAGGACACAAGTCAACTGCTTCTGTGATAAGGTTCCTAAGAAAGCCAACACAACAGCAGTTGTTAGAGCTGTGAGGTTACTCCCCTTAGAGGCCCAGTCACCCACAGATGCTCGTTTGTTCATAGTGACCCATATTGCAGGAAAAAGATGCAAGGCACTACTGGATACAGGAGCTGAAGCCAACTATATGAGTACAGAGGTCCTCAAGGCTCTAGAAGAAAAAGGGCCTGTCAGAAAAATCCCTTTGAAGCATGGAGCTATCATGGCCAATGGTACTAGTGCTAAGGTTATAGCACAAGTGGTGACTAACTGCACAATAGACGGTATTAGTCTACTATTGACCGCAACAGTAATGGAAGGGCTGGGACAGGAGTTACTCCTAGGCATACAGTTTATGCAGGACTACAAAGTAACAATTCGTACTCACCCTTTTCGAGTTGAATGGGTTCCTGGTCAAGCGGCACCAAAGAGCTCCCCTTCTTCAACTCGGTTGCAACCCATCCAACCAAAACCAGGAAACGACCTGGCCACCATAATTAAGGATGGGAATAACAAGACACCAGACACCCGAATCTACACCTGTGTTAATATAGCAGGGAAGAAGCTAAGCGCACTGGTTGAAACGGGAGCACAGTACTCCTATATTTCAAAAGCAGTGTCAGAGAGTATAGGTAGGAGTGACTGCATCCGACCTAGACCAATATCACACAACCCACAACTTGCAAATGGAACGAATATGCAGGTATTAAAAGAGTTGAAACTACCGACCATAGTGGATGGCAGGAAATATCAACTCAGAGTATCAGTGGTTGATGGCCTGAAGGCAGACATGATTCTTGGCCTACGACACCTACAATATATGCGAGTACAAATAGATCCTCAGCAGGGCCAGATAACTCTTCCTCAACTAAGTATAAGGAAGAACCTTGCCCTTATCTCAGGAGAGGAGGCATTTGAAACCTTCCTAGAAAATGAACTACAGAAATTTTCTGAAGTACCAGGTGAAACCCACCTACTGAAGCATAAAATAAGGTTGAAAGAGGGGTCAGAACCTTTCAGGATAAGGCCCTACCCTCGTAATCCAGCTATGCAACAAGTCATAAACGAGGCAGTTGATGACATGCTGGATGCCCAGGTGATTGAACCTAGTAGCAGTGCATGGAGCTCACCCATAGTACTAGTTAAAAAGGCAAGTGGGAAGTTGCGATTCTGTATTGACTTCCGACGGCTGAATGCCAATTCAGACCGCGATGCATATCCACTTCCGAATATGACCAGTATCTTGGATAAACTACGTCAAGCCAAGTATATCTCATCCCTTGACTTAAAAAACGGTTATTGGCAGGTACCCTTAGATGAAGCTAGCAAACCGCTCACAGCCTTCATTGTCCCAGGCAAGGGACTGTACCAGTTCCGAGTCATGCCATTCGGACTCCACTCAGCTGGGGCAACCTTTCAGCGATTGCTCGATCGGGTAATTGGTCCTGAACTCGAACCCTACGCTTTTGCTTATTTAGATGATCTCATAGTATTGGGAGAGACCTTGGAAGACCATAAGAGGAACCTAACCGAAGTGTTCAGAAGACTGAGAGAGGCTGGTCTTCTAATCAATAAGGAGAAGTGCCAGTTCTTGAGGAGTAAACTACGATATCTGGGTCACATAGTGACCGAACAAGGGCTTCAAACCGACCCTGAAACTATACGGGCCATCCAGGACTACCCAGCACCAAAACGGATCAAAACGTTACGCAGTTTCTTAGGATTGGCATCCTGGTATAGACGATTCGTTCAGAATTTCTCTGAGCTTGCTGGCCCCTTACACGCCCTTCTAAAGAAGGGGATCAAGTGGCGATGGGGTGAAGTTGAGGAAAAAGCTTTCCGAACAATAAAAGGAGCATTGACTTGCTCCCCGGTACTCACCTACCCCCACTTTGAACTTCCATTTACTCTTCAAACGGATGCATCCGATTATGGCCTTGGGGCCGTCCTCACTCAGGTGGTAGATGGGGAAGAGAAGGTGATTGCTTATGCCAGCAGAGGCCTGAGAGGGCCTGAGCTCAGGTATACGACCACTGAAAAAGAATGCCTGGCAGTAATATTTGCCCTACGCAAATTTAAGCCATACATTGAAGGCTATCCAACCACAGTACTGACAGACCATCAATCGTTGAAGTGGTTACATAACATTCCCAACCCAACAGGTCGCCTAGCCCGTTGGGTAATGGAAATGCAACAATATGACTTAGAGATTAAATACCGACGTGGGAAGCTTAATGTGGTCCCTGATGCCCTATCCCGGACCCCAGAGGGAGAGAATTTAGAGGAAATGGAAGAGAGACCAGCCGTTTATCCTATCAGCCAGACCGAGGCAATGGAGGATAATTGGATAAAGAAAATATAGGATGGTCTTACCAATCATCCTCAAAAGTACCCCGACTACACGGTACGGGAGGGGCGATTATATAGGCATATCTGGCCAAAACATAAGATGCATGAGGGAGAGGATAGTGAGGGGTGGAAACTCTGCGTCCCTCGCAAGCATCGCAACGATATCCTCAGCTATAATCATGACGCTCCAACAGCGGGACATCCTGGCATATACCGGACCTACGATAAAATCGCACGCCAATATTATTGGCCTGGCCTTTTTGGGGACACAGCAAAGTATGTGCGCCAGTGCAAGGAATGTGTCAGACACAAAGTAGAGCAGAAGGCACCCTATGGCCAGATGCTGAAACAGAGAAGAATATCCCGTCCGTTCGAGACTCTCAGCACTGACCTAGTAGGTCCTCTCCCATGCTCAAAACATGGGAACCGATACCTGATTGTCTTTCAGGACCAGTTCACCAAATGGACCGAAGCTAAAGCAATTCCCCGTGCTGATAGTATAGCAGTCATGGCAGCCTTAAGAGAGTTGATTATCAACAGGTTTGGGGTGCCCAGATTCCTCATCTGCGATAATGGCACACAGTTCACTAGCAACTTGTTTCGATCGTTTTGCCAGGACTGTGGGATCAACCAATTTTTTACCCCACCCTACACCCCTGCCTGCAATCCCACTGAACGGGTAAACAGGGTCTTAAAAACTATGATCAGTATATATGTGGGAGAAAGGCATACGGATTGGGACAGGTACATCAGCGAATTTACATTTGCCATGAATACCGCTGTGCACTATGGGACAAAATATAGTCCCGCTTTCCTGAACTTTGGCCGTGAGCTACGCGCCCCAGGGGAGTCAACCTTTGAGGGGACAGAGCACCCAAGAGATGAGTCTGAGCATACAAGTATCAGTGCCCAGACGAAACGACTGAAAACACTAGCTCAGTTGCGGGAACTAGTGCATGACAATTTGGATGAAGCCTACAGGAACACCAGTAGGTATTACAACCTGCGAAGAAGGCCACTAAAATTGTCACCCGGGCAATTGGTGTTCAAACGAGAGCACCATTTGTCATCGGGGACAAATAAGTTTGCTGCCAAACTGGCCCCCAAGTATAGTGGCCCCCATAAGGTCATCCGCATATTAAGCCCAACGGTGGTGCTAATAGAGGTTGGCCTGGGGAAACAGGTACCAGTGCACATCAAAGATGTGAAAACGTATCCCCCTCTTACACATGAAGAGGAGGAAGAAGAGGAAGAACCAGTAGGTGGAGCCCAGTAAGGTGCCCCGACGACCACCCTTTCATCCCCCTCTTCCCCCCCCCCCCCCTCCTTAGTAGGAGTGGGGTGTCACAAAGTGATTGTGACGAAGGGGGAAGAAGGGGGAAGCGGCGCTCGCCCTCCAACATCCCCTAGCGATCGCGGAGATTGCGGGAGTACCGACCGCGCATCCAGTTCGCGCCGCCCCCGCTCAGGGCGCATCGTTGCCACTCCCCCCCTCCCTTCTACCCGCAGAGGGGAGTATTTAAGCGGCGGAGTGGCAACTGTTAATCACTTCGTCTCGGGAGCTCTCCCAAAGCAGAACAAAAGTTCGTTCTTGAGGTGAGCTTCCCCTAGGGTACAGCAAACGAGCTGTAACCCTGAACCGTTGCAGCTTGGTGCATCAAGCTGACATCGAGAAGTCGTCCGCCCCTTCCGTCCTCGACCTCGGTGAGCTGTTACAGACAGCTTGCTTCCTGTGCTTGCCGTTGCAGACAGCAAGCTCCTACCTCGACTTCCTTCATCCCAGGACCCCCCAGTAAGCAGTTTCAGACTGCTTACTTCCTCTGCTCGCCGTTTCAGACAGCGAGTGTCCATCCTCAAGCACAGCAAGCAGTTTCAGACTGCTTGCTTCCTCTGCTCGCCGTTTCAGACAGCGGGTGTCCTTCCTCGACCCCAAGTCAGCAGTTCCAGACTGCTCACTTCCTGCGCTTGCCGTTGCAGACAGCAAGCTCCCATCCTCGACCCCAAGTAAGCAGTTTCAGACTGCTTACGTCCTCTGCTCGCAGTTCCAGACTGCGAGTCCTTACCTACCCTGACACCCTCGGGCTAGCAGTTTCAGACTGCCAGCCGTCATCCGCAGTTACAGACTGCGTACCTGATCCTCACGGTGAGCCGTTGCAGACGGCTTGCTTCCTCCTCGCAGTTCCAGACTGCGAGTCCTTCCCTTCCCCATTACCCTACACCCTTGGGCTAGCCGTTTCAGACAGCCAGCCGTCAATCGCAGTTACAGACTGCGTACCCACCCTCCACAGGGGAACTGTTTTCGAGGGAGGAATCACCCTACCCTCAGGACGACTTTGGACCGACCTCCTCCGCCCCGACCTACACCGACTGAGTGCAGTCCATCAGGAGCAACCCCTGATAAGTCGTCACCCTCTCTCGAGGAGACATCGAGAGAGTTTGTGACAATATTTATAATTTCTTTGGTTTTTTTCTCAATTTTTGTAATGAATGCATTAATCGATTGATTGATTACAGAATCCGATACCGACAAACAAGCAGGGCGTGGAGCCGAAACGGCCGCCGAAACCAGTGAACATCACGAATCTTGTGCGTCTGAGTCCGACAGTGGCAAATATGGTGACGGTGACGTGGGGCTCTGAGTATGGCCGCAGCTATGCCACCACCATCAATATGGTGCGCAAACTCACCTCTGCCCAACTACTGCAACGACTCCGCTCAAAGGGCATCCGGCATGCCGACTTCACAACTGGACTCAGTCAGTACTCTATTGACTAACTACAATTATCAAAATATGCATTAAATAATACTTGCTAAATAAAGCCGATGTCACATCCACTTTCATTATAAAAACACCAAGTACTATAGTACTGTAGTTTATACTGACACTTAATTTTCAATCTCAATCAAATTAAAACTAAAGTATAGAAACGCTTAACATACAGTAGAATCCCGTTATTTCGAAAATTCGCCTATTTCATTCAGAAAATACTGGTTTTTAAAACAAAAAATGAGTAATCATAGTTCAGTCAAAATTAGCAAATAATAAAGAAAAAATTTCAAAATGGCTGAAAATCGGGACGTAGATCAGAACAACATGCCGAATAACATACAGACAAATAAGTCCTCAATAATCCTAGCATTGCTTCAGCCGCCATCTTGGAAAAACTGTTAAATTTTCCAATGTCATTTTCGCTTTTTCAAATTTGATACCAAACTAAGCGTCATGCAGAAAAGGTTATTCTTTAGCCCAGTCAACGAAAAAGTATAGAGGGAAAGTCTTGGAACACAATTTTTGACTTCATAACTTTGTTTGGGCTAGTTAGAAGGTGAACATATCAAAAGTCCCCGCCCGAACCCCTTATGCCTGGGGAGGGAGGGGGTTGAAAGTGTCATTTTTCGGTTTTTTGCTTATATCTCGGAAAACATACTTCCTTCCGACATGACCATTCTATACAAAATTAAAGCTGATAAAAGTTCCTACAAGTTTTATCCAGTCAGTTTTTATCTACAAGTTTTTCGATATCTTGTATAGTTTTCGATATATCCGCTCTTGAAAGTCTGTAATTTTGAAAAAAATTTCTTGTTTCACATTTTTGCTCTTTTTGACCGGATAACTCTTCAACGATGCACCATAAAACTAAATAATGGCCATAGGGATGTAGAGCATAAAATTCCTTTCAATAATATATATTACTTCACTATTTTATCTATTTTCCTTCAAATGTTAAAGCAGTTTCAGTGTTCAGAATGAAATCTGAAGCTTTGCAACAACTGTTGACAATGATAACGAATGTTCAAGAAGAGGTATAGAGGAAATTCTTGGAACACAATTTTTCACTTCGTAACGTTGTTTGGGCTAGTTAGGAGGTGAACATATCAAAAGTCCCCGCCCGTCGCCCTTAAGCCGGGTGGTGGGGGTGTTATCGCATGGCGTCTGTCAGGCGCCCGCGATCTTTGTGTAAGGCTGTAAACGATGTATAGCCGTTTACAAGAATGCTTCAAAATACTACAAAGAACTTATTTTGAAATTCTTTAATACTATTGTAAAAGGTGGGCAAATCCCGCCAAGTTTTTTTGCAATCAATTATATTTCCCTTGCACAAGAAAGGTGATACTGATGACGTTAATAATTATAGATAGGGTTATAACATTTATTGATGCTATTGTTAAGCTGTTTGAATTTATATTGTTGATAAGGTTGCAAATGTGAGTAACTAGACGGAATATTGTTAAGGAAAACCAGTGTGGGCTTCACAAAGTTATACAGCCACTGACAATAGTTTTAGCCTATACGATATAATAAAAAATAATTTGGGTCAATGGAAAAAGAAAACTTATTGCTTCTTTATTGATTTTAGGGGTGCCTTCGATAGTGTTGATAGACAGTCATTATTTTATAAGCTAGATTATATAGGAGTCAACTAGATTTATTGAAATTTTAAGAAAGATTTACCATGAGACTATCTACCGTTTGGTACAGAAAGGATGGTTTAACAGAATATTTTAGCACTGAGAATGGTGTAAAACGGGGTTGTGTGATGTCCTTGATGCTATATGTAGGAGATGTACTGATCAATTCTCTGCTCTATGTGGATGATGTGGTCTTGATGTCAGATGGTGCGCATGAGTTACAGAAAGTAATAAATCTGAACATGTCAAAGTCTAAAATAGTATTGTTCAGAAAAGGTGGTAGATTAGCGTGAAGAGAGAAGTGGTATTATGGAAATGAAGTAATTGAAATAGTGAATGAATATAAATATCTTGTGGTGGTATTTTCATCCACATTATCACTTACTGCGCACTTTAAAAATAGATAAACAGCAGCTAAATTTGGGATAAATAGTGTTTGGCGCAGACTTTATAATGAATGATGATGTAGCTATAACAAAAAAAAATTTGAAGCAGTAACCAGGGCAGTAGTTTCTTATGCATCACAAGTTTGGGGGTACATGGAAAGAGAAGAGTTAGTCATTTTTTAGATTTTTTGCGAAGAAACTATTTGGGCTACTGAAAAAAACACCAAATTTTATCTTTTACTTAGAGACTGGTAGAGATATTATGTGGATTCAAACGTTAAGAACGCATATCAAATACATGTTGAGCACCTTACAGTTACAGGACCATCGGTTTCCTTTAATAGTTGCAAAATATTTTTTGAGAGAAGAGTCCGGCTGGTATGCGGAGTGGTTGCACTTATTCAATTTATATCATGTTGAGCTACCTGAAGCGGAAGGGAACTGGCGGGCAATTGACTTTAGAAAGAAATGGGAGACTGCATGGGATAGAGTACTGGAATGAATAAAAAATGTATGACAGAAAAGTGGAAGGAAAGAAGCAAGCGATCACAATATCATGCTATTTATGCAGCCTTGATGACTGATGAAACAACAAAAGGTTACATGAATGATGGTGCAAAGCGTAGCTTTATGACTACTGTCTTCAAGTCGAGAGGAGGATTATACCCTTTAAACCTCATTCCTTATAGTGGAAAGGCGGTTAATTTATGTTCAATGTGTAATAGTCGAGAAAAGGAAGATATTATTCATTTTATAGGTAAATGTTCAATTTTAGGCGAAGTTCGCAGAGCGTGGTTGAGTACATTGGATAGGGGAGGGGTGATAGAGTATCTAGAGGGTTATGTTGGAAGTCACTAGTGGGGTATGTAAGAGAGGCCTGGAAATATTGCTATCACTTGTTTCAGGAATTTAATTATTAATTTGAGAATCTAGTAATTCAAAAGGCATAAAGTGTGCAGAGTTTGTTTTATTCTCTGTTTATTATATGTATTTAATGAGATTTATGTTAATTTAGTAAACAAATTTATGTAGCCTATGTTTCCCGCACATGAATATTTTTATATTATAAAGCTATCAACCCGGCTGACGGCCATTGTCTAAGCCTAGTGGACTTTTAGTTGTATTCGAAGTTAAAAAATGTGTTAACTTTCGAAAAAGATTTTATTTTCTTTTATTCTTCAAGTAAGTATTTTTTGTTTAATAAAGTTCACTTGATTGATTGATTAATTTACCTTTCAATGTCGATAAACTTCTTTCCACTCAATGGTTGTGTTTTGTAAAACTATCACAATGTCTTATATGCACTCATATGACAAACATGGTCATAGCAAATTATTTTTACATTAAAATGGTATTTAATTAACTGTGAGGAACCTGGTCAGTGAACCAACAAGTATATATTTTAAAATGAGTATCTGATCTGTGCTATTTAGACGTCCAGTACTGAATAGGTGTACATAATGGTGCATATTTCGGCCAATACGTTGACCGGGAATGGTGAGAAATTGATAGATTCGTTAGTCAACAGTTGTTGCAAAGCATCAGATTTCATGCTCAACACTGCTTTAACATTTGAAGGAAAATAGATAAAATAGTAAAGTAATATATATTATTGAAAGGAATTTAATGCTCTACAACCCATTATTTAGTTTTTCGGTGCATCGTTGAAGAGTTATCCGGTCAAAAAGAGCAAAAATGTGAAGCAAAAATGTTTTTGTTTTTCAAAATTACATACTTTCAAGAGCGGGTATCTCGAAAATTATACAAGATATCGAAAAACTTGACTAGATAAAACTTGTAGGAAATTTAATCAGCTTTAAGTTTGTATAGAATGGTCATGTCGGTAGGACGTATGTTTTCCGAGATATAAGCAAAAAACCGAAAAATAAGACTTTCAACCCCCTCCCTCCCCCCGCCTTGAGGGGGTACGGGCGGGGACTTTTGATATGTTCACCTCCCAACTAGCCCAAACAAAGTTACGAAGTGAAAAATTGTGTTCCAAGAATTTCTCTCTATACCTTTTTTTTGAGCATTCGTTGCCTGGACTACTTACCTTTTTCAAGAATACAGAATTTTCAATAATTTGGTACTAGTTACTCTGTACTTTGGTTTAATCTCAAGTTGCATTTTTTTGAAATTTAGGTAAATTGTGAATCCTATGGAAAATTGATAATTTTGAATATTTCAAACGGCTGCATCTTTCTAATAGCGGGGCCTGAATTTGCAATTCAAAACCCCCTGGGAAAAATGAAGTTTTTTACAATTTGAAACAAATTTAATCTATAGTAGTTTTAAGCTGCAGCTATTGAAAAAAGAATGTTATGCACCATAAATCTCCCTAAAATTTTATTTGAGATCTCAAGCAAATTTCCCAAAATTGGGATCAGTGCTTATCTCCAGAATTTTGTTCCTGATACTCCACACTATCAGAAAGGCGATGGTATTTTGGGGGGGGGGGGGGTCTCCATAACTATTGAGCTATTCATTGTATCCCGATCAAACGTCGGCTCATTTGTCTCAGCTTATTGAGTCGGTCCAGATTCATATGTTGAATATCACAATATCACCATAATCAATCTATAAAAATAGATGATGTTAGTTAGACCACTTATAACTCAAGAACGGCTCAACTGATTTTAATGATCTTTGATTTTCAGGGTTCGTCTCAAATAACCAGATTAATCCCAGATAACAGAATAACCATTAAAATTTGGAAGATAAATGGAAATAATTATGAAGAAATGTTGGATTCTGAATAATATATTAGGTTATGTGGCATGGTTGTTGCATATACTACATCAAATAATGAAATAGATCCAATACTATATTATTATAATAATTAGTGATACTTGGAGGAAACTTCAATTTTGAATCTTGGAAATGTTTTATAAATTTCAAGTTCATTTTCATTTTGTGGAAAAATGTCAAGAAAAAGTGATTTAAAGTTCGGTCATTTATTACTCAAGAGCGGCTGAACCATATCCCAGTCTATGGGCAGTGTAATCACTGAAGATGAAGTCACAAGAACTATTCAATAGAATTTTCAAGCTCATTGGATGTGCCCTGCTTGCCACAGCACAATTTAAAATTGAAGGTTGGGCCAGTAGTCATCATGATTCGAAATCTGAACCAACCAAAGTTTTGCAATGGAACCCGCTTAGTAATAAGAAAACTAACGATGAATGCAACAAAATTAAATTCAAAGATGTGGAAATTCTGACTTCAATGATCCCAAATTATATGCCATTTGAGTTTAAAGAAATGCAATTTCCAATTCGCATTGCATTTACCATGACAACATGATAACAACTTACAAGACCAATCATGGAGTGTTTGTTGTCTCAATCTATAAAATGAATGTTTTTCTTATGGTAAATTGCATGTATATACAGCACGTTCTTCTCCTTTATTTGTTCTTGCACCAGATAAAAAACCAAAAATGTTGTACATCAGAAAACGCTTCTCTAAAAAGATTGAAGATTCTGTCTGATTCAAAAAGATATTCATTAAAGATAACTTTCTTCTTCTTCTTATAGTTGCGTTCTTCTAACGAAGATTAGCAATCATCAAGGCTATCTGGACTTTGGAGACGGCTGCTCTGAAGAGTTCTCCTGTCTTCTTTCCATACCATTCACGGAGGTTCTTGAGCCATGACGTTTTCCTGCGGCCTGCTTGTCTTCTTCCCTCGATTTTCTCTTGCATAACTAGTTGGAGGATTCTGTATTTCTCATTCCTCATAATACGAGCAAAGTATTGCAACTTGCGGGTTTTAATCTTGAGTAAGATCTCAGTTTGTTTACCGATTCTTTCTAAAACGTCGGTATTTCTTACTCTTTCTCTCCATGATATCCTTAATATACGTCTATAAACCCACATCTCAAAAGCCTCCAACTTGTCACTCAGTCTCTTAGTCAAAGTCCATCCCTCCAAACCATACAGCAGAACGGAGAACACATAACAGTGAGCCATTCGAACTCTCAGCTTAAGGTTGATACTGCGGTTGCTTAGCACTGGTCTCATTCTGCAAAACGCACTACGAGCGGTTTCGATTCTTACTCTGATTTCTTGCGTTAAATCCCATTTATCATTCAGCCAGCACCCAAGATATTTGTATTGGTGCATTCGCTCTATAGTTGCATTTCCAAGCTGAATTTGTAAGTTGTTGTTAAATGGAAGTGTTTTGGAAATGATCATATATTTGGTTTTGGATACATTCATGTTGAGGCCCATAACCTTACTGACATTGTACACTTTGGATAAGAGAACCCGAAGACTATCTAAAGAGTCAGCCAGCAGAGCAGTATCATCTGCATAGCGTATGTTGTTGACTATCTCTCCATTAATTGAAATTCCTTCCTGACTTTCATTAAGAGCTTCTGCTAAAATTTCCTCAGAATAGATATTGAAGAGTATTGGAGACAGCACACAGCCCTGCCTTACTCCCATTTTAATCTCTATATCGTCAGTGGTCTCACTATCTACTCTGACGTTGGCTTTCTGATGCCAGTAAAGGTTTTCAATAATCCTAATGTCCTTGTCATCCAGTCCTACCTTCCTCAGAATATGTATCAGCTTATTATGTTTTATTCGATCAAAAGCTTTTTCATAATCGATAAATGCTATATAGACATCTTTGTTCATATCCATGCATCTTTTTGCAAGAACCTGTATGCAGAATAAGGCGTCTCTAGTGCCTAGACCATTTCTAAACCCGAACTGAGTCTCACTGATACAAATATCACATTTCTTATATATCCGTTTATGTATTATTTTTAGGAATAGTTTTAACATATTACTCATTAAACTTATTGTCCTGTGATCTCTACATAATTTTGCATTAGGCTTTTTAGGGAGAGTAACAAATGTGGACTTCAACCACTCCTTAGGTATATGGCCGGTGGAATATATGGTGTTGAACTTTGATAACTTTGTACTTTGAAAATCCTATCTCTGTTGACTTATCTCGATAATTGTTATTCTATTTCTCACCATAGATTCATAGAGTATCACATAATTCCAATACACATTACATATTTATTATACAATTTCAATGGTGAGTAACAAGAAAAACGTTTTGAAAATTCAATTAAGAATGACTATGATTTTACTGTTATTTAAGATCTACAAAAAAAATAGTATAAGCCAGGCGCATCCACCCGTTATACAAATCTCTTGGTGGTCAGGTATGATGCCTGAGAACACTGTTGATAAGTTTCTCCTGATAAGATAAAATGCAGAAATTTTGAGAAATTGACCATTAAAATCAATTCAACATGAACAACATTACCTATTGTCAACAAATGCCTGTAAAATTTCCTATATATTTGAAAGAGAGGGGTGTTAGTTACGTCATTTATAACTGAAGAACTGTTTCACCGATTTTAATGATCTTTTTTTAGTTGAATTCGTTCCCAGTAACAATTAAAATATTGGGACATGAGTGGAATAACTATCAAGAAATTCTATGATGTAGAATCAATAGTTGTTGCACGGAAAAAATTAAATTTCGCCCCGTATAAAATCACTTTTTCATAAATTTTGCTCATTTTTAATTTAACAAAAATAATTAATACTCAAGAGTGGAGCAGATACCAAGCTCTTCCAAAGCATTTGACTCTGCTTCACTGTATAGATTTTACTCCCTCATATCTTTTAGGGCGGTACAACGTTTGCCGGACCAGCTAGTAATTGAATAATGTTATTCTTGAACTTGGAAGTCATTTCTTTCGATATTAGTTTGCAAGAATAACTTCCTAATTTTTAATTATAAGTCTGAATCTCTCGAGTTATTTGTCTCATAATATATTGTTTTTTTTTGTGGTATTTTTAGGACTGCGAAAAATATTCTTTAGTGGTCGGTCAACGCTCTAGTTTGGCTTTGCTACCTTGATGAATGTTTAGATAAACATCTTGTTAGAAACTAGATGGTTTCTACTGAATTATTTATTCATTTATCTTATCTTGTCAAGTTACTGATTGCTATATCATTTTTATGCAATAAATTTATCTATTTGCGTGTTGTTTAGTAAAAGAGAAACTGAGCGAAGACAACGACATTGAGGTGGCTACGACTACACTGCGCGTATCGTTGATGTGTCCGCTGGGCAAGATGCGCATGCAGACGCCTTGCCGCTCGTCTATCTGCTCGCATTTGCAGTGCTTCGATGCGTCTGTGTTCCTCCAGATGAATGAGCGCAAACCCACCTGGGTGTGTCCCGTCTGTGACAAGCCCTGTCTATACGACTCTATATCTATCGACGGATATTTTCAGGTAGCTACTCATCAATTGAGCTACGCTCTTATTAGCCCAAAGCTAAAGTAGAATTTTTAAAGAGACATAGGGCCGTATTTATGAACGTTACTTAAACCCACACTTAGCTTGAATGAAAGTGTTACTTACATAAGTGTTTCTTATACTGAAAGTGTCACTTGAGAAAAATCCGTATTTATAAACGTTACTTAACTTTCGTCAGCTGTTTCTTACTGAAGAGCGATTCCGAAAGTGTCACTTGAAATGACGTCACCAACAATTAAGACGTCACGAGCAGCAGCCAATAGGAACGCGTTATTAGCATTTCGTTCAATGTAAACAACAAATTCAAAACAGATTCCGGGTTATCTCTTTTGTGATTGTTATCGGCAATGGGCTAAATTATTGAAAAACGCAGACTCTTCTCATCGAAAGAGAAGAAATTTCTCAAACAATTGGTCCTGCAATATTTCGACGTTATTGTAAGCAAAAGGACAGATGGATCTAATAACAAAAAAAGAATGAAATATGGACGCGAATTGAACAACAGTTTTGGCGATCATAGCCAGGTAAGCTTTGTTATTCTTACATATTTCTAAGGTTACATTAATTCATAATTATTAATTCGAAAGGTTTACTAGTATGTTATTATCAAGAAGCGATATCATAAAACCATTGATTGCGATACTGTCGCATTGTCAAATGTGGGTATATCCAAACAAAACAGGATTAAGCGTTAGGTTAGTTTTAAGGCTCTAACTTACTTTCTCAGATGCGGCTCTGCATTGCATATTTCAATGATGATAATGAATGTGAAACATACATTCAACTTAGACAATGACCTATACGAATTGAGCACATAAATCTACAGCAGCAGAACAAAATAACAGGATCATTTGAATTTGTCTTTGATTTTTCGTATATTTTTTAAATAGGTGACTGACTAGAAATGAATGTTACAAAAGTTGAAGATTATACAAATTGCAAGAATCCATTATTGGAATAATTCCCAGTTGAATCCAATTCAGTAGGTACCATTCTAGTTTGATGTTCTAAATAAGTTCTTCAGTTTTTCTATATAATTACCGTATAATTGAGAAATTTCCATTAGAATAAATTTTATTGAACTGATTAGTTACAATACTTATGACTTAGAAAGCTAATTAGCCTGATTGCTAGTAAACTAGGAGATAGGAAGCGTTGAAATTGTTATACATATATAATGAACATCTAATATTTCTGAATACCTTGAAAATTGATTCGAATTCAGATGCTCATTCAAACACTACTGTATGTCCTAATTTGATGCCGCGTTTACACGTTGCCAATAGCTGAAGCAAGTCCACTGGTGCCAGTCAACTGTCCTGTCCAGTTCATTCAGATTAGAACTTTAAACAATTCTAGTTCTACTTGACATTAATTCTAAAATGTAGTATGATTGCAAAAAAAAAAATACTCTTCCATACATTCATACATTACTATTACATACAATATTTCAATTTTTTTATTATGAAATTATTTAAATCAAGTCTCAATATAGTATGTGCATAGTGTCAACAGACTTTATTTTATTAATCATGGGATATCCAAAACTTAAAAAAGTTCACACGCCGTTTTCCAGAAATTATGTATATTTTATGATTATTTTAAAAAATGTTTAAATTACAGTAACAATAATTTACATTTATTATTGATACCTTTCATTATTTGATTTCAGAAGAGGTATAGCAGTCAACACAGTGCACAAAAAAAAAGAAAGCAAACCGATATTTTTAGAGATGAGTTGGAGATGGAACAGTCAGAAAAAGCTTTCCTTGTTTAAATTGCCCACAAAGAGAGAAAATGGGAGCTTGAATTACAAATTATACAAAAACAATTGAAGTCATTTTTTATAAATAATTCCGTATTCCTTATTAATAAATTTATTTTATTATAAAATTTATTTCAATAAATTATTTATGCCCTTATGTTTTCTCAGTGTTCTATATAATGTGATAGCTATTTATTTATTTATTTATTGTGACAAATTTACAATGAGTGTGAAGGTGCAACAGACTCAAGTCCAAAACTGCTCCCTTCACAAATTTTGAATATTGTTAAACTATAAACTGCACCGGTCCGTTGAGTGAGGATTCAAGTAAGCTATCTCCCTCACTTGACTAAGTATGGTTTTCGCGTAAGAATTGAAAGTGACACTTTGCTCGAAAGTGTCACTTTCGATCAAGTGTGACACTTGAAAAGTGACACTTGAAAAGCCACACTTGAGTGAAATCCGTATTTATGAATCACACTTGATCGAAAGTGACACTTTCGAGCAAAGTGTCACTTTCAATTCTTACGCGAAAACCATACTTAGTCAAGTGAGGGAGATAGCTTACTTGAATTCTCACTCAACGGACCGGTACAGTTTATAGTTTAACAATAGCTATCACATTATATAGAACACTGAGAAAACATAAGGGCATAAATAATTTATTGAAATAAGTTTTATAATAAAATAAATTTATTAATAAGTAATACGAATTATTGATAAAAAATGTCTTCAATTTTTTTTGTATAATTTGTAATTCAAGCTCCCATTTTCTCTCTTTGTGGGCAATTTAAACAAGGAAAGCTTTTTCTGACTGTTCCATCTCCAACTCATCTCTAGAAATATCGGTTTTCTTTCTTTTTTTTGTGCACTGTGTTGACTGCTATACCTCTTCTGAAATCAAATAATGAAAGGTATCAATAATAAATGTAAATTATTGTTACTGTAATTTAAACATTTTTTAAAATAATCCTAAAATATATATAATTTCTGGAAAACGGCGTGTGAACTTTTTTAAGTTTTGGATATTCCATGATTAATAAAATAAAGTCTGTTGACACTATGCACATACTATATTGAGATTTGATTTAAATAATTTTATAATAAAATTGAAATATTGTATGTAATAGTAATGTATGAATGTATGGAGGAGTATTTATTTTTTGCAATAATACTACATTTTAGAATTAATGTCAAGTAGAACTAGAATTGTTTCAAGTTCTAATCTGAATGAACTGGACAGGACAGTTGACTGGCACCAGTGGACTTGCTTCAGCTATTGGCAACGTGTAAACGCGGCATCATATTAGGACAGTAGTGTTTGAATGAGCATTTGAATTCGAATCAATTTTCAAGGTATTCAGAAATATTAGTTGTTTATTATATATGTATAACAATTTCAACGCTTCCTATCTCCTAGTTTACTAGCAATCAGGCTAATTAGCTTTCTAAGTCATAAGTATTGTAACTAATCAGTTCAATAAAATTTATTCTAATGGAAATTTCTCAATTATACGGTAATTATATAGAAAAACTGAAGAACTTATTTAGAACATCAAACTAGAATGGTACCTACTGAATTGGTTTCAACTGGGAATTATTCCAATAATGGATTCTTGCAATTTGTATAATCTTCAACTTTTGTAACATTCATTTCTAGTCAGTCACCTATTTAAAAAATATACGAAAAATGAAAGACAAATTCAAACGATCCTGTTATTCTGTTCTGCTGCTGTAGATTTATGTGCTCAATTCGTATAGGTCATTGTCTAAGTTGAATGTATGTTTCACATTCATTATCATCATTGAAATACGCAATGCAGAGCCGAATCTGAGAAAGATTTTAGTTACAGCCTTAAAACTAACCTAACGCTTAATCCTGTTTTGTTTGGATATACCCACATTTGACAATGCGACTGTATCGCTATCAATGGTTTTATGATATCGCTTCTTGATAATAACATACTAGTAAACCTTTCGAATTAATAATTATGAATTAATGTAGCCTTAGAAATATGTAAGAATAACAAAGCTTACCTGGCTATGATCGCCAAAACTGTTGTTCAATTCGCGTCCATATTTCATTCTTTTTTTGTTATTAGATCCATCTGTCCCTTTTGCTTACAATAACGTCGAAAATATTGCAGGACCAATTGTTTGAGAAATTTCTTCTCTTTCGATGAGAAGAGTCCTGCGTTTTTCAATAATTTAGCCCATTGCCGATAACAATCACAAAAGAGATAACCCGGAATCTGTTTTGAATTTGTTGTTTACATTGAACGAAATGCTAATAACGCGTTCCTATTGGCTGCTGCGCGTGACGTCCTAATTGTTGGTGACGTCATTTTAAGTGACACTTTCGGAATCGCTCTTCTTTAAGAAACAGCTGACAAAAGTTAAGTAACGTTTATAAATACGGATTTTTCTCAAGTGACACTTTCAGTATAAGAAACACTTATGTAAGTAACTCTTTCATTCAAGCTAAGTGTGGGTTTAAGTAACGTTCATAAATACGGCCCTTAAAGATTGTTTTGACTAAGCGAGATTTAGAAATTTACAGGACTTGGTAAAACAGGAGTTACAATCCTGTAAAATTTTGTCTCATGTATCTGAGGCCACGAAACCATTTGCCATCAATCAATCAATTTCTTTATTCAGAACATACATAAAATGTACATGAATGCGTCAGTAAGGTAAATTAAATAAACATTAAAATGTTTAATATAAACATTTTTGGAACTAAAAAGTTTGCTTCGTCAATAATTATTAATACAGTGCATTATTCTTGATTCTAACTAAAATTCAACAAGGGTGCTTTGTAGAACTGCTCAAAATTATAACATGTCAAGCGTGTTAAATACCGTTTTAATTCATTTTTGAATTTAACACGATCAGTTTCATTTCTCATGCTACTTGGCAGGTACCTCAAAAATTTAATTCCCATATGTGTAGCACTTGGCTTAAATTTTTCTTTGTTGTGTTTTTTTATTATAAAATTACTTTTGTTCCTGGTGTTATAATCATGAATATCTACTTGTCGAGGAAATTTAGACTCATTGTTTTTTACATGTCATATTTTTCTATATATATATAAATAGAGACCGTGAAGTCTATCTCCTTGAAAAGCATCTTACATGACTCTTCTTTATTAAGGTTAAGAATTTGCCTAATCGTCTCTTTTTGTAGGTTCAGTATTTTATTCAAGTTCAATGCCCTTGTTCTCCTCCGTAGATTTCAATCCCATATGATATGTGAGAATGAATTGTTGCAAAATATACGGATTTTAAAGCGTCTAAATTACAAATTGGTGCTAGTCGCCTTAGCGCAAATATTCCTGAACTTGATTTTCTACGTATTTGTTGTACATGAATGTTCCAATTAAGTGTTTTGTCTAAATGAAGGCCTAAAAGTTTGATTTGATTTTGATTATTTTTAATATTAAGTTGCTTTTCCTCGCAATTTCTACAGGTAAAATGAACAAAATTAGTTTTATTGTTATTAAGTAAGAGATTTCTACTATTTAGACAGTTTTTAAAAATAATATAGAATCATTACATTTCATTTCAATAGTATTAAAGTCTTTATCGGAAATGCACAGACTTATATCATCTGCATACAAACAACATTTGCTATTTTCAATTGAATTGTATAGGTATTCAGGCAAACCCCCCCCCCCCCCCCCCCCCCCAGTAGTATATAAATAAGAATGGACCTAAAACAGATCCCTGTGGAACATAATAGTTCATATATTTTGAACAAGGTCTAATATTGTACAGATTATTATTCCTTAAGTACTTAATATTTACATACTGCTGACGCCCTTTGAAGTATGACTATCCAGATAAGCTCTCTACCCCGAATACCATAAGTTGTGAGCTTATAATAATTCTCGATAATATTGTCTCTGCTATTAGTACCAATTAAATACCGCAATCAACGGTGTTGCTTTGTTGTGGAGTCATTTTTTGTATCATTGTATCTAAGGTATATCATTCACATTAGCATCTATATATTTGGCAAGTTTTGCAGCCACTTTATTAGCATCTTCCAAATTGTGATTCCCAATAGAATCAAAGTAATAGAATTTTTTGTTATCCCTCTCATAAATAACTAGACTCCAGTGACATCCCTCCACTTTTAGTTCAATGCTCTTTGCATCATTTATTGGTATAAAAATATATTCTTTTTTCTGCAATTGCAGTGGAGCTACCACATGAACAATATCATCAAGGCATTTCACCGCTTGTACAATTATGGGATTCAGTATACACAAGAACAGTTATTACTAATAGTGTTATTTATTAAATCAAAATAAACCTGGAGAGCGTCGTCAGTTACCCATTCTCCATTGAGTATTGATGCAACCAAATTCATTTTATTATCAGTGTTCACACATTTTATTATCAGTGTTGTACATTGGTATTTACTAGTTTTTTTTTCGTTTTTAGAGTCAAATTATTAGCATATGTATCCTTAGTCTTTTCCACACTAGACATATTATTCACCAACACTTTCTTGTCCTGTGTTTCTAATAATTTATTTTTTGCATAAGTCCTTGTTTTAATACTTGGGCTAGTCATCTTCTTAGTTTCTGAATTTGTAAGTGCCATCCTTGTACTATACTATTAAACTACCAACCTATAGGTAATTTAATAATTCTCAAAATAGGACAGCAATTCATCAATAGCCTTTTAAGTATTTAATGGAACTCTGCAGATATCAAGACTCAAGGAAGTCTAATAGTGTCATAGGTTTGGGCGAGTGGGAAGTGGGCTGGAGCACATATATAAGGAGTGCTTAGAGAGCAATCAAGGCGTTTAATTTGGAAGCTCCTGGTAGAGGAGAAGGATAAAAGAATATGTGAGTCTTTTCGATACAACAATAACAAATTAAGAGATTCACATTTGAAAAATTGCGCCCTCAGTCTAGTTTCTTATCTTGAGTAATATCAGTAGCTCGGTAGATAACAATTACAGTACAGCAGACAATAATAATTCGAGTCATGTCATATTCCTGCAGTCAGTCGTCATGGCAACCATAGACGCCAGCCGATAACCGATAACTCGACAAAGCCGAAACAGCTGATTCTTAATGCATTGCCAGAAGTCGCTATAAATGCGCAAAGAAGTGACCAACAGCCACAGCCGGAGTCGGGCCGGCTTCACCTGCTATCTCAATCCTACGTCACTCAGACAAAAGAGTCTCAAACTTCACGTGTCATTCACTCGATAACAATAATTACAGACAAATACCTGCGTTCAAAATGGATTCCGAAATCGTTCTGTGCTCGCTGTAATCCACTCACTAGCAAAACACCACCAGCCGATCGACAAAGTATGGAATACCCATGTCAGGTACCTCACAGCTTAATATATCAGTTAAATATATCTTATTACACACTTTTTTACCTTAACTACTTTAAAATGCCAAGAAAATCTGGAACCACCTATTCAACCAACCGAAACGGTATCCCAGTGCTACCAACTCGGCTACCATCGGTCATTCGTATCGTCTTGCTTTGCAGGTGCAAATACTATACTTGCTACTGTATATTCTTTAGTCTTATAAATGCATGTGGTTGTATAATACATAAATGCAACAGTACTTGCACCCGCGATACAATTGACCGTTTGCAGTGGGTTCGGGGCATTGAAAATAACGTGTAAAATTGCTTTTTTTACTGCTCCTGTCTTTTCAGTGATCTTTGAACCTTTGATTCACTATATTGTTAGAAAATCTTATCTTGAAGTTCCCCGATATTTGCCTCTTCATTGGCACTGCCACCTTCATCCAGCTCAACACTCAGCCTACAACAATATGTCAGTTGTTTAGATGTAATCTATACTTGTAGAAGTTCTAAGATTGTATAAAAAATGCTAAAATACTGTATTTGGAAATAAATACCTGACTGGTTTTGTATGACTGGGATGTCATTTCATGAAGTCCTGTTTTATTTACTTGAATTCAGGTGAATTTTTTATTGTGAAACCTCTTATAGTATATTACGTTACAAGTGCACGAAATGGTGTTTACCGTATGAGTATGATGAGTTAACCCACGAGACGAAGTGTGGTATTATCATACGAGTACGGTAAACATCTTCCCGGACGAGTTACGTACGATATTTTTTGTCATACTAGTCTAAAATATAAAAAAGATGAACTTTGAGCAAGTACAACAAGCATCATTAAACATAACTCCAAATCCATCACAGCAGTAAAATAAAAAAAATCTGAGTTCAGCTGTTTTTCAAAATTCTGAATTAGCTGGAATGCGGTAATATCCATTACCGCACTGAAATGAAAATCAATCGCGCGGTAATGAAAATCAGCTGTTCTTTCTTTAAACATACGTTTACCGCCTCGATTCTATGTTCGGTAAAGTGGTGAATATGTACGAGTATGACGAAAATACATTTTTCAAGTATATCTACAAAAAATAATATACTTTCTTTGTTTCTCATGAAACCCAAACTTTCTCTTTTCCTGGCTTCAAGAGTGGTTTATTTTCTATTTAAAAAATATCAATATCTCATCAGCCTACCCTTGTGCAATAAATAACTGTTCATTGTTGAATTATGAAGAATCAATATTATTCCAGCACCGCAACTGAAGTGCTAGCTCCAACGTAGTAGAGGATTAATATGCTAATTACTTAAGATGGCTGATTGTGTGTGGTTGCAGGACATGTTGAACAGTAGTCGTCTGCCGTCCGACGCGAAGGAGGTGACTCTGCACCAGGACGGTACCTGGTCGACGACGGCAGCCGCTAGAGAGGACACGAGGCGCGTCCTCTCCTCACCTGTCGCCATCGATGAAACTATCTCTGTCGAAATTGATGGTAAGTGCTAGCAAGCATTCGCCACTTCTCATTAACCTCTGTACCTTTTTAGAACAAAAATGTTTCGTGGAAAATCGATTGTGTTGAGCAGTAGTTCAGTTGTACGCTGTTCCAGGTCCTTATTAGGTCAACTTTATTCATATAAAATGGGATCGTTTCTCCATGATAACATATTAGCCATATATAATCAATCAATTCAAAAATCAAATTTAGACTCAACTGTACAAATGTTCCAAAAATACACAAAAAGAGCAATACAAATTAACCGAATGTTGTCAAATTTTCAGAACTGCTTTCAAAATCTTGTACGCTTTCTCAAGATAGCTCCGAATAATTGCAGGGGGTTTTAGACAAAATATAGAAACCATAATTTTAATTAATATGTGACCTCACTTACACCATAGCTCGTACTATTTTATTCTTACTTGTTTCAAAAATTTAAACTAGTGAGCCCAACGGGCTGGAAAACTCGCTTGCAAAAAATTAATTTTTGAAAGGGTAACTCATTTGGAAAGCTTATCGTAGGGGTAAGGTAGTAACGAAAAACGGTTGCTTTGAAGATACTTATTTAAAAATTCACAAGACATATCACTTTAAGTTAAAGTTCATCGTTGCTCTGATATACCGATTTATTTTCCACAAAAAAGACCTTCCGTAATCATATACCTATATATCAGGGCAATGGAACATTTTTTTAGTAGATATATTTACCACATAAAAAACAACTGTTCATAATTATATCCAAATATCAGGGCAATGAAATTAGTATATCAGCTCATAGAGATTCTATTTATATTCACGGGACAGCGACAAACCATCCCAACGACAACCTGGTCCTGATTTTTAGGACCAGGTTGTCGTGTGCACGCAGCGTCAACCTGTACCACTCTGGAATGTGGACCAGTTTGTCGTTGGGACACGTTGTCTTTCACTGAAGAAATGTCTGGCCAAACTATCGATATACCAACATATCGAACTACCTATTCTTTAATAATCGGTATGTTGGAGATATCGATTCTCCAATAATTGATGTATTGGGGAAATCGATATTATAACGAGTATTCGTAAAATAAGTTTCCCTATCCAATAAAAAACTTGAAACAAATCTGAACACCTTCAAAACTATTGATTATGATTCTGTACATCAGTTTTCAACATAGTTACCATCCCTTTCGGAGCACTCTTCATATTTATTCGGTAGCTTTTTTAGCCCAGCTGCATACCATTTTGCCGCCATTGGTTTAAACCAAGTAGTGTTAACGCTTTTCGGTGCTCCTTATGCACGTCATTCTGTAAGCGAGGCATCCACCTCGCTCAAAACTTTGACAGCTGAAGCTCTTCATAATGCTGTACACAGATGTACGGCTTAATTCAATGTTTGGTGGCAATTGATGCATGATAGCATGATTTCGAGTGTGATACTGTGATGCGCTTGTCGAAATCAACAATGGCTTGCACAGCAGCAATGCCGTAGGTCGGCCACTTCGCCCATCATCTTGCACATTTTACCTTCCTTCCAAAAACATTACTCGCCAAAGATCAATGATTTGTACAGACAATTAGACATGACATTTTCACTATACACATCACAAATCTGACTGTAAATTTCAGAGGCAGTCAAATTTCTTGCAGTCAAAAAACTCATAAAAGCCAAAACATTCTCAAATATCATAGAATTTTTTTTGTAAATCAAAACTACTCATGTATGCTCGCTCTAAGACCGCAAAAACACAATCACTTGTAAGATCAGAGATTTAGGATCATAGATAGGCCTAATCTTTTATTTATTTACTTTTTAGCTAGCAGTATTTTATGAAGCATTTCTATTTTATTCAATAACTAGCAGCTACCCGTCCTTCGTACGGATTATGTTTAGAAATATGACTAAATATGTTTCGGCTTTTTTGATAGCAACGATCATGAAGTTGTTAGCAGCTTAGTAAACAACTTTGAACCTAAACAATTCAGTGACAGTTATCAGAGAGAATATTTGAGAACAGCTGATTGATATATCATGATAAATTACGTGATTTGTTCTCATGTGGTAATGATAGTGCTACCTGGCGAATTCCCAAGAGCCTAGCACAAACCGCACCTTCCTAAAATGTTAATTTTTGTTTTGATAAATTGAAATTAGAAAATTTTGTTTTTTTTCAACAAAGAAATAATTGATAAAACATAAAATGAGCTTTAATTCACCAGACATATGTTTCCTAAAAGACTGCAATGATCCGACTACACAAGTCTGCAGACAGCGTAAATAACGCCGCGAAGGGCCCACCATTCAGATTATATTTGAGAACAGCTGATTGATAAATTATGTGATTTGTTATTATGTGGTAATAAAACTTGGAAGAAATGTATCCAAAATCGCACAATACTTGGTTTTTAAACGTTTATTATTCTGTTGAAAAAAAAGTTTATTTAGTTTCTTATAGCTAAAGACATTGTCAAAAAGGTTTTGAATACTGATAAATAACTTTAATCCCGATCGATGCTCTCGTTTTTCAGGAGAAGGCCGCGTAAAATGTATCCAAAATCGCACAATACTTGGTTTTTAAACGTTTATTACTCTGTTAAAAAAAAGTTAATTTAGTTTTTTATAGCTAAAGACATTGTCAATAAAGTGTTCAATACTGTTCAATAAATAAAATCCCGATCGATGCTCTCGTTTTTGAGGAGAAGGCCGCGTAAAATGCCTTTGGGGCCGTGACAGACAGACAGACAGACAGACAGACAGAAAGTGAGATAAGACTATTTTCGGCTTATTTGATGTATAAAACGTAAAAATAACCAAAAAATATATAATTCTGATAAATTTACAGACAAAACTCTAATTTTATTTATATAGATAGTGAACAAAAATATTTAGTTACCTACTAAGTGAACACTGTGATTTAATACATGCAATATTTCATCTTAACACATACTATGCGGGAGCAAGGAGCTTCAGCACATAATTATGAAATTGGTTATTATAGGAACTATAGCAACTTGTTTATTGAAAAATAGCTTATTGTAGACACTACTGTAATATAATTGTCCAGTTAGGCCTATTGTTCTTATGTACGATGTGCACTGAATAATGAGAGTATCCTATGGCCGGTATTCCACTATAAAATATCTTATAAAGGTTCTTTTAGATCTTTGACAGTGTAAAATGTCATATTTTCAAAAGCTTTTTTTTTACGATGAAGCCCACATAGGTCTGAGACCTGTGCGTGGGTGATGAGTTGGATGATTGTGATTGATGAGCTGGACCTACAGTTTTAGGTGGGTTCCAAGCTTAATAGTTTCCAACACAAAAAACTTTGGAAAAAATATAATATGACCAAAACCTTGATGGTCTGGATCACCCCCCCCCCCTTCCCATCACCATTGTTGATGACTTGAGAAAGTTTCAAATGGACTATTTTACAGAAATTTATGGGAAACCCCCGGGAATCCTTTTTTATCATAGGAGACTGCATCCTGTATCTCGTAATGTTAAATTATCATAGCTTAATTCGTGACCCGTTTTCTTAGCTCCATTTACACTTACAAATTTCCAATTTTATGCGCATCTATATCAGTATTATATTTACATGACATTTAAATTATTTGTACAGTAATTTTAAGGAAAAATTAAAAATTTCGCACATAAAAGAGCAAAGGGTGAAGTCTAGTGTTAGTTGTTTAGGAATTGGAGCGGCTGTAATAGCCAAGGATGGCTAATAACAATTAATAACTGACATCTCAGGCTCGAAGTTCACTGACGACCCAATCGCTCAGCGACCGAATCTCAACAATGTGTTTCATTGATAAACATTTTATAAATTTACATTGATAAAAATTTATAAATTTATATTTAAATAAATTTAAAAATAATAATAGCATCTAGTTAGGAATAAACTACATTGTCATGCGTAATCGAAAACGTTGTTTATGCAGATTAGCATAGTTAGATTTCTTAATCTGTGACCATAGCAACGAGATGCTACTTTAAGCCTCAAACGTTTTTATAAAGAATTAGTATTATAAACTATTTTAACTGTTGTTGTGTTTCGTTTCAAGTGAACTTTTAAATTAATAGTGGTTAAGTGAAAAATAATAATTTTGTCACTTAGTTTTTTAAATAAATAAATGACTCCGCATCGTCTGTGTACCTCGAGCCTAGTAACTACTCTTTTTGAAAAATGCCTGGATACCCTAGCACCACTGGCATATGTCCGCCCCCTCTACATAGATAATAGCTGATGACGCCCATGGATATGAATAATGTTTTTTCACACACTAAACCATGTAATTAATATTGACAAATCTCATACAAAGATAAAATATAACATATTTGATAACAAATAATCCATCACATAAACATAATTATTTATATTCTACACATAGCAATTTACATAAAAATGTAACACAAATAAGACATGCAACATAGGTATGTTATATCAAATTGGAGTTGGCTAAAAGGTTACTATTACCATGGAGTACAATGCCATACTCAACTATGCTATGGAAATAAAGCAAAATATATGGCAACTTAAATAAATCATTCAGGTACAAAAAATTTTAAATGTCCACGATAAGACCCTTGACAACCTGCATGTATATTGTCTCTTTCTTATAATGATCTGCCCAAACGGGTCTGAAAGTGTAGTTTTTTTCGTATTCTTTTTGGACAAGGCAAAAATAATATGGTTTGAACCTTGCTTGAAAATGACGACTTGTTACGAAATTGAAAAATATCGATATAATTAAATATGGTCGATATATCAAAACGTCGACCTTGGATGATGGAATATCGATGTATTGGAAGGCAACTTTCAACAATCGATATTTATGATATATCGATGATCAAGCTTGTCACTGCACGTGAATGACAAACTGAACAACTCTGGAATGTGGACTTGTTTGTCGTTCGTTGACCAAAACTCATCAGGACCAGTTTGTCGCTTGCATGAAGCGTCAAACTGTACCACTCAGATGGAATGTGGACCAGCTTGTCGGTGGGAAAGTTGGTCGTTGGGACACTGTCGGCAGTGTGCAAATGGAAATGGACAAGTTTGTCGGTGGGACAGTTTGTTATCGTCCCATATTCACCTACAGCTGATAACTCAAAATATATTTTTAAATCTATTGCAAATGCCATCATATGGTAGAATCGTAGAAACAACTATTTTCTATTTATAGTGATATATAGATATATATATCAATGAAGGACCTATTTGATTCGCCTCAAAAAGGATGAAGGAGTCGGTTAATTTTATTGGCCAACGAACTTGACCTGTCTAAAAATACCAAGAATCTGTGTTTCAAATTTGAAGTTGATTGATAAAGGCATTTGAAAGTTATCGTGGAACATACACACAACGCCTCGAGCCTCAAGTCAAAAAAAAAGAACTCGCTTCGCTCGTTCAATTAAGTTCTACATCTCCATTTTTTCTTATAATTATTGTAAATTTAGAAAACTGTGAAATATTTTTCAGATTTATACGACCTGAAAGTAGAACCTTCATTTAGACTGTAAATTGGTCAGTTTTTGTATAAAATCAGCTGAAAAATCGAATAGGGAATATTCAAAAGTCTATAACTACAGTAATTTTTATCGTCTTGGTTATACAGTAGTTTTGGAAAAATTGGTCTGAAATCTATAACCTGTTCAGGCTCTTCAACCTCTTTAGGTTGAAAGTGGGTTAGCTTTGTTAATTAGATGAAAAGCTCAAATTCTCAACAAAACTTGTAGAACTTAATTTATATATTATAAAATATTAAGCAATGTATTTGTCGAAAATAAAATAATAAATTGAGATATTATATTCCACAGAAATAGCTAAACACGCTTCATATGAAAGACACTAACCATTTATTGCCAACATTTTAGAATTTGCTTTCCGGAAAGATAAAGGACACAGCACACTACAACAACTCAAAACCGCTGTACATAACTACAGTAATTTTTGACCTCTTGGTGAAGTCGTTTTGGTAAAATTGTATTTCATAAGATTAAGAAGAAAAATTATAAATAATTTCAAATTAAATTTTTTCAAATAATAACCTCACTGAAACGTACTCAAACCTACTTTAAAAAATGCTATAGTTGAGTAGGATAATTTGCATTGAAAATAATAATATGCATTTAGCAGTTCTGTTCAATTTGTGAAATGTGGCGAATGAAGAATTTTGATTTGATTGATCTATTTTGTAGTTATTTTCATGTAGTTTAGCAATTTTTTTGGAATAAATACTTATTTATTTAATAAAGTATTTATTGAATCAATACACTAATTTTCCTTGGTTGCTTTCAGCTTGAATAAACAAGAACAATTTCATGAAAGTTCTGAAACACTGTGTGGGTCTGTATTGAAACAGTTGAGAAGTACAATAATAGTCGTAGTGTTTTAAAATAGAAACATATTTTATAATTGCGAATCAATTTAAATTGTTTTTAAATTTCAGTGTTTCAATTTCGAGTTTTCATGAATATTGTGGAGAAAATGAGACCAGTTCAATAAAAGTGTTTGGTTTATATCGATCATCTAAGGCCCGAAGATTTTTATGTTGATAAATATTTATACAGTATATGCTTTCTAATGAGGATTTCCAGTTACGTGTAAAATATGACCTATACACAATTCGACTCTAGTTAGAAATTTAGTAATAGAAGCAGTATTGTGGTAAAAGTCTATTGTTTTTGTAAGTTCTGTTAAATAAAGAAGCCAGTATGAATGATTAAATTTTTATAACAACACATTATTATAGTAGTTTATGCAAAGATGTATTATTACTACCTTTAAGCCACAAGTGAGTTACGGCACCAGCGAAGCGAGTATCCTAAACATCTCATTAGTGGCTTGAAGGCTGAATACAATCAATTCATAAAATAGTTGTACTATTTTATCTACGTCTACGAATAACTTATGTTTACTTGCCAATTACTGGGATAACTTACTAACATGATCTAGAATAATGCTTGACGTCGGTTGTGGTTCAAACTGAATTTGATTTCAAAATGTAAAAATCAAATGCTGTATGAGTTTAATAGTGCTCATTTTGACTATTAAGTTCTGATTGGTCTAAACCAGTGGTTCCCAAAGTGGTCCCTGGGGTCCACGGGGACCTTCTATAGGGGTCCATGTCAGTGAAAATAAAATTGGGGGTCCATGATATGTTGATAGGGGTCCACAATAGCGAATATCTTTTGGGTCGGGGCGTGGTATATAGGAGCTATGTACAATCTTATGTAAAAACTGACACTGTATTTCTATTCAAATTATTATTTTTACTCACACTGGAGTCTAGACTCTAGAGCCTGTATCGAAAAGTGACTCCAGTCTTATAATGACTTGATTATGCAACAGTTTTGATTAGGTATGAATAGAGTCTGCTGTTATGACATTGTTTTAAAAACTCTAATAACTGCTTTATAACGTAGTCGAAGATGAAAATAAATTGAAATCACATAAACAATTGTAATATATTTTCTATTTATTATTTACTGTTTTAGACGATGACGAGGGTGACACGCCAACAAGCAAAGAGAAAGAATCGGTGGCTAGAAGCGATACCAGCGAACCGACGCCGAAGAAGAAGGAGGAGTTTGTCGACCTGACGCTGAGCGACTCGGAGACCGACGACGACGATGAGCAGCGTTCCCGCGCCAGCGCCAGCCTCGCACCGACCATCACCAAGCAGGACACCAGCGCCACCAACAGCCATCATTCATTCAATCGCCTTTTCTCAACAGGTGATCATCATTATTACTACTATTATCCGAAACCGAAATCTTACAAATTATATACTATTAGGAAGTTTGAGCAGTAATTATAACCTTATGGCACAGATGGCTATCTCTCATCTATTGAAATATATTGTGCCTTTCAACTTTAAGGTGCTGTTCAGATATTCAGTACATGTATACATTTTTGCTTATGATGTTTATGTAATATATATTTTAGATGGTCTTTGGAATTACAAAAATTCAGTGCAAAATATTATCTCCCTTATAAGAATGAAACAAGTCCTGTATAAAATGTCCCTCCAAACAATTTTTCCATATGTATATATAACATGCTTTTATTATATACTTGTAGTTTACCCGTGCTTTGCAACGGGATGTTTAAATGAAGCATCTGATATATGGATTTCAACCGCCAATGCCAATACAATTCCAAAAAGGGAATTAGGAGCTGCAACATGGATGCGGAACAAATGTGTTGCTTTGGCTTGTGGCATCATGGCTGTTCTATGAGCTTCCTCCATCTAAACAAATTTTAAAACAGTAATAGTTCCCATAAGTAAAATTTGAACATTAATTTTGAAAAGTCTGAAAGAGAAATAAAAAAATGTGTTTCGAGGTGCACTGAATCGAGTTTAGAGGACGCTTTGTGCCAAATTTAGTGTTTCAAATCGTTGCCTTTTTTGTGAAATCCAGAAGACACGTAATACACACACATACACACACGCCCACGCACGGTTTGTCGTGTAAGATTTCGCCCAGCGGGTAAATTGAAATTTATTGCCAAAAAATTATTTTCAACAATCTTAGAAAGTGTACAGTAGAGTAACAATGTAGAGTAAATATTACAATGTAGAGTACATACATACAAAATTCCTACATACACTAAATTGTATTGAAAAATAAAAATTCTGTCACTGTCAACAAAAGCTTGGCTTGAGTGTTGGCAGTGAATTTCAGAAAAGAAAAAGAAACAATTTTAAATTAAATACAATTAGAAAATGGTTGATTAATACCCAATACATACGTTTTATACGATCTCCTTCAGACGCGCGACCTATCCTACGCCGAGACAATGTTCTGAAGCTACCTTCGAACCTTATGAAAAGCAGTTATTATGGCAGGAAAATATTTTGCTGGAAAATGAAGTCGTTGAGTAGCTGAGGCGTAAGCCACATTGTATTGTAACATGCTGGTAAATCATGCCGATCCACAACATTTTCTCAATTATCAACACCAATCGGGCAATTGACTGCCCAATATATACTCAAACACACAGTTTAAATTGCTCTTTCCTACTGTACTTGGTTCATTCTTGTAAGTGGAATAGTTTTTTTGACCTGGATTTTCATAACCTCGAAGACCATTTTGAAACGCTCTGTATAAATAATGAATTATTATATTCACGTGAAACTACAAATAAATTGATGATTCTTTGCATTCATCCAAAAGTATAATAGTTGTTGATATTAGAACGAACGTTTGAGCAGTAGGTGACAATTTATTGTCTGTTGAAAATTATAATGCCTTCCACATTCGAGGTGCTTTAGGTATAAATAGCTGCTCATGAGAATTTTTAAAATTAATATTGCCTTGTAATTATCAAAAATTATGCGAATTGTATACTATTAAGAAGTTTGAGAAGTAAGTTCATTTATTAAAATAGATGACGAATTTTTTCCAGTTGAAAATAGTGGGCATGCTGCCTTCAAGCTTTAAGATGCTGTGCATCTAGGTATATTTCACTCATATAAAAGATACGGAATAAAAATACATTACAGTTTTCCGAAATGTTGAAAAATTGTATAGCTTAGTATTAGAAATTCCTCTTGCCAATTGAAAACAATTGTGCTTTCAGCTTCAACGCTCTGTACTGATGTTGAAATTGATGGTAGAGTTTTATTCACATAAACAACACGAATTATTAGATGTAAATTGTAAAAATTATGTAGTATTAAAGAATTTGAGCAGTAAGTTAATCTATTGGAATAGATGTGCAGTATGGAAACCAGTATTATATTGCCAATTGAAAATAATAGGCTTTGTGTCTACTGCCGTGTGGTCTTACCGTGTGGTACTGCACTGATAACATTAGGTTGCTTCAATTTTTCAGAATAGTCCCAATTTTAAAAATGATTGAAAGATTTTGTATTTTTTATTTATTTTCTCAGCTTTAACTTGAACAGCACGTTTTCAAGGTGGCAGCTCGCCTGTCACACAGGCATACATTTGCAATGAAAATATTCTGTTGAAACTTATACGGCGGGTTGCATGAATGAAAATTAAATTCAACCACCGTAAGATGACGTCATCTTACGGAGCTCAATAGGGAAGTCGTTGACGTTGCACTGACTCCTTCAAATGACGTCATCTTACGTTGGTCAAATTTAATTTTCTTTCGTGCAACTGGCCGATACTGTATCAAATCGATTCGGTACACTTATTCGGTACACTAATACCAGGTCACATTTGTTACGAGATAGTGTTAAGAGTTTGTGGTGTGCCTTTTGTTTCTTTTAGTTATGCAGTCACATTCTCTTCCATGAGCATCCATATGGATTTAGAAGGCTTGTTGAATTTTGTTTTCCTCATAATGTTGATTTTGGGTTCGTTTTCTTCACAATTTCATTTGAAATAGGTTGATACTCTTTATCTTCTATTTGTTTGTAATGTGTTTCTTTCTGCTTTTTGGTGTTCGTATTGCTTGGCATTTGTATTGCGTTTTTTCGCTGTTCTTCTTCGGGCAGTTCACACATCGAGCGTCATGACGGCTGGATGTCATGTATAAGTTGCTAAGTGCCATTGGCTTTTACGTTTCAGCTAATCTGAGCCATTGGCTTATGACGCTTGGCCTTCGCTACGCTTAATGAACGCCCCCGTGTACCTTAGCCTAGTTTTGCTGCCATTCCTGGTGTTGCCGTCTTCTTCTTTATCTGTAAATACGCCCCTTGAACATGAAATGCATTTCTGTGTTTTCATTCTGCACTTATCCTGTTGGTTCTCTGCTTTCAAGCCTAATTTTCTTTTTGTACTTTTTGTTTATAAAAAGCAATAAATATGGTACATGTTCTCTTGTAATTCGGTATAAAGAGATGATCAATGTATTACTCCCTGACCGTATTTTTTATTATAGTTTCATTTTCTCTGATGTGATCTTATATAGCCTACAGTTTTCTTCAACTTTTTATTTTGTTAAAAACTTTTCACTTTGCTTTTCTATTCATATTATGAAATAATTTCTAACATTTTTTTAACAATTCTAATTTATGATTTTTGTTTTATTTATTTTTCTGTTTTTAAATGTTGGTTTTTCTTTTTGGTAATTTTTCTCTGTTTTGTAGATTCGAACAGCAGCGTATCAGCAGGTGTGGGAGGCGGACGTAGTTCGGTGACTAGTTCCGGCTACATAAGTCCAAACATAATTAACTTGGACAGCCCTTCGCCACCCCCAGCTAGTACCTCTCCGCCCCTTGGATGTGGTGGATCAGCTGTGACGTCATCGGCTGCTGTCCCCTCACCCCACCATCACCTCACGAATCCTGTGACGTCACAGGCCACGCCTCCCCCGCCACAGCCGATCAACAGTGGTCTCTATTCACTGCCGCCCAGTATGCCTACTTTCTACGATTTAGAGCGCGATTCCAACAGTCCTCTGTTTCAAACGCCACACTACTAAATTAAGTCTACCCTGATGCTTACCCGAAAATTATTGATGTGATAAAACAGAAACCACAGACGATATTTTTGTGTTTTTGTCAAAAGACTAAGTTCATGGAACGTTTCAAGTTGTAGAGTTTGGCTACAGGATCGTCAACTCGTGAGTGAGTTATTTGTGTATTTGGCAAAAGGTTAGGTTCAATTTGACTGACTAAACGTTTCTGATAGGTTTTAACGAAAGGCTATAATTTCTTTTAATTTCGTGATAAGTTTTGTCAAGAGGTTAAAAGTTATTCAAATTTAAAAATTTCTGTCAAAATTATGCGTTTAACGAACGCTATTGAAAGATGGAGTATGGCTGAACCAAAGTCAACGTAATGTTTTTGAATTGACTCCTTGAAGTTATTTTAATGGAAGGCTGAGACGACCCAAATAGGAACGCATTTCTTGAAATAAATTCCACTCTGCCAATAGAAGCGAGGATCAGGTCTAATTCATAGTATGAATCAACATTCAGACCGTTTATATAGGATACTCCTCGCTTATTATAAATATATATAAAATCCTCGTACGGCCAGTGGTTGCTTACGCCTGTGAATCTTACTTCGAACATAAACGTTCAATTATCCATCAATGAGGCTCGATTTGGGTTTTATACACCTAATATTGAAATTTTAAATTTCGCTTTTCTTTATCGAATTTTTTGGAAATTCCCTTCTTGTTGGTTTTATCTTATTTTATTCTTTTAAAGAATTCTCTGCCGCTTAGTCATGTTGGTGCAGCTATCCTCAGTTCTTCCCAAACTTGTTATTAGTCTCTTTAAAAAGCAATCTCGAATAAAATCTCTAAGTTTAACTGTTTGAATTAATGGGTTATGTGAAACTATTAGCAAATTTATTGAAATAATTTTAGTTTACTTGTTTTTTTTAATCTTTCAAAGAATTATCTGTTAACTTCTCATGTGAAATTTAACGACTTGCAGTCAAATGATTTGACTGCAAGTCGTTAAATTTCACATGAGAAGTTAATATTAACAACGCAGTTCGTCATGGAACAAGAAATCCAGGAATTATCTGTCTTTGAGTGTTATACTGTGTTATGTAAAAATAATACAGCTTAGCGAATCCTTTGAAGTTTTGATTGGAATTGGAATAACTATAATTTTTAATTCTTTTTGAATTGAGGAAATTTGTACATTAGACAATGGAGTAAATTTTTCATCTGGAAAGAGTCTTATCTCTTGTATGTGGCTGTTATTAAGATACCACAATCAATTTCACACATTTCATGTCACAAGAATGTTCTGTTGAAAATCCAATTTTCTTTATTATGTTATAGATGTAATAATTAATGCAATATTGTTTACCATATAAATTTCAAAAAAATATTAAATAATGATAACATGTTTGCTAAACATGAGGGATTAAAAAATGGTCAATGGCCATTGCAACGCAAAAAAATTGTTAATCAGATTTTCTATACTTAATTCCTGCATATTTTACTTGTTGAATTGCTATATTGCGTTATTGAAAACTACTCCATTGCATACAATGAATTCTTGACGACGATAAAATGAATAATAAATTAAGTACGATATATGTATCCAGCCTTGTTGACCTTTTGCGAATTCCTTTTTCTAGCTCATCCTTTTTTTATTGAACAATCACAATATCTGGCCTAACAGCTTGTGATAGATACTTGTAATACTGGCTGTTAGGCTTAGGTCCCCTTAAAATTACCCAGCAATTGACAAAGAAATCTATTTTTTTTACATTTCTAATAAACTTTTAAAATGACGAGTTTCACTCATTTCCATTCTCTTTAAATGATGGATTTATGAGAATGTATTTGTGGAATCCACTTGCCATGATTGATGTTCCACAATGTTTATCATTCTTCATAATAATTTTTTATAATTTCAAGGTCCATTGTTTTATTGTTTTGTCAACATTATTTTTTGTTATAATGCAGCACTGTACAGTAAGCTTGTTTCATATGTTGAGTTGTGAACATAAAATTAATGTCATGCATCCTAAAATTTTATTAAAATATCCAAATTCCTATTTCACTTCAATTCATTAGGAGTTTTGAGCTTAGTAGTAATATCCTTCAAATTTTGTTTGAGTCAAATTCGTTCATTAATTGTTTATTCAAGAGGAAAATATTAATCTTCAAGAAATAGAGAGTGTAATAATTGCTAGTAATTTTGTAATAATTATTGAGAAAATTTGCCAACTTATGAACCTGATTTGGTGACTTGGTTTTGCCAGTTTACGAACAATTCAACATTATTTTATTAGTTATCTAAATATGATTTTTGTTCTTTTTTGATAGAAAATATGTTACACTGTAATCTTGAGATTAAGTAGACCTTGTCCAATATAAAAGTAAATTTTCATTACATATTGGACAAAATCTACTTAGTTTACTTCAATTTATCCTATTTTTTACACCTGAATTTATAGGAGAAATAAAGCAACTGTATCAGTTGTTTTGCTAATACATTTCAATACTATTATGGAAAGATGATAATTCAATATACTATTATATTAAGAATGATAATTATTTCCTTAGCCTTCTCGGGCACTTGAGTTACCTCGGTATGTATTAATGTTCGTGTATTAATAAATAATGTCAAGAAGTCCAATATATTTGAACTATATTCTGTTTTTTTTTTTTTTTTTTTTTTTTTTTTTTCATTTTTATTTGCTCTATTATTCATTACTTCCGTTTTAGATCAAAGTTTTAAAATGTTTGGGTTAGATTAGTTTTGATTCACGATTTTATTATCGTTTCCATGTTACTCTCCTATGATAGTTCACGTGTTCCAATTCTTTAGCATATTTATGAAAAACCGATTATTTGGCGTGCTAGGCCGGCCGCACACCAGATAGGACACGGCGCGGCGCGAAGTTTTGACTTAAGGCGCCTTGTGAGACATGGTAAAGGTTTGAATGGAGGTGCCGCACACTGCATCGAGCACGGCAAGGCAAGGCGAAGCAGCGCCGCATGGCGCTTTGTGCTGCCTCGTCAATTTTCGTTTCGGGCAAAAGGTATCAGATAAATCGTTGTGTGCATTCGTGGGGATCGCCGCCACTTGTAGTTGAGTCATAGTGGTGACAGTCGAAAAAGGGTTTGTTCTAGTATTGTCAAACATGTTGTTGGTTTCATGCGACAATAGTTATAAAATTTTTCTGGATCTGCTCTTAACTGCAATAAACGGTTTTAGGTTCCGTTTTTCGTTTATGGGATGCCACCCACATTTGTATGTTGGGTTTTAAAATGGGTTCATTTGAATACATCAACCTAAAGAGCTACCACAACGCTATAACAATTGCCTCTTCTTATTCTGAGTTCATTTTCACTGAATATGTAACAGACTAGTAACTAACTTCATCCAATATAATATATTCTAACTTCATTTCTAACACAAATATTCTCTGACTTGAACTTTACTAGTCAGTATTCTTCATGCCACTGAGAGCGATGGTGCTCAAGACGCCTTGCCGTTCGCTCATTGGTGCGCTCATTTCATCGGGCATGACGAGGCAAGGTGAAAATGTCTTGCCGCGCCGTGCTTTATCTGGTGTGCGGCCAGCTGGCTAAAAGTGCTCAGACATGGCGTAAGTGAAAAATATTTTTCCATTAAAGCCATTTCAAACGTGCTAATTCTTTCTAAGCTATAGCTTTTTTTTTTAGAAAATATCGAAGCTATTGTTTATCATTATTTCGATTTATGTCATCAAATAAAGATTTATATGTAGAACTTGTTTTTACATCAATTCATCTATACTTTCGACTATTTGCTATATTTTGTCTGCTCTCATGTTACATATGAGGAAATAATTACTACAAAAAATAATTGCAAAACATTTTAAGTGGAATTTTGTAAAAAGTTGAGTATAACAGTATTTGTTTTCGAGTTTTCTCCAACTTATTATCTTTCAAATCTATAATGTATTAATTTTTCACGGAAAATTCTTTTCCAGATCAGCAATTTCAATCTTTCTGGTTGCCAAGAAAAATCAATGTCAATTTAAATATCGATCAAATTTGCCCAAAATTGTGAATTTCAGGTGTAGCAGTAAAATATATCTGTAGCCGAATTTGTTCTACATTCCATTACATGATATTACAACAATGATATTATTGGAACTGTCAGGTATAATAGAATTTCATAAATTCTATACATTTCAATTCAGGATGTGTGTGTACAAAGGTGTCTAACATGTGTAGTTCGAAAAATAATTCAAACGAGCGTTTCTTACACGTTCAAATAGGGGTTGATATACATTATGTTAAAAATATGTGTGGCACCCAACAATTATTCATATATGTCTACTGAAACTTGTCTTCGAGTTGTGGTATTTTTACTAAAGATTAAATTTGACCAAAATAAACTACCTTACAATTGTTGAGATCTATCATGTTTTTACATAATGTACATTAACTATTTTTGGAAATATTAACCATATTGTGACAAGATCATTCATGATCTCTTCTGGAAAACAAGTTTATTTTGCTCTTAAGTTAGTAGATTGCTCATAAGTTAGGGTTAGGAATAAGTGTTGAAACATTTTAAAATGCTTTCTGTACTGCACTATATATATTCTAAAACAACCAAATAATTCATTAAACATGTAACGCTAACCTTCTTTGGGTAACCTCCACTTAATGCAAAAGTACCAAATTAAACTATTTTGTAAATAATACTGTTTATTGAATGTGTATTTTGTATAAATTGTAGATTTTCCTATGAATAAATTGTTGAACTATTGTCTTGATACATTTTCACCATTCCTTTTTTTATTCATCAGCATTACATAGGATGAGCATGAAGTGCTCAGTGTTGCAACTTGTTTAGATCTAAAATTCGATTGGTACGATATATCTGCTGCCCACCGCCTCCCAACAAAAGGAAAAGACGGTGGACAAGCTATTGTAGTGAACTTTGTGTCCAAAAAAATGAAAACCGACTGGATAATGGCTAGAAAGAAGATGCGTCTGACAGCTAGGGATCTCCATATAAACTTTCCGGTTACGCCTGTTTTCATCAATGAGCATTTGACGCATCAATCGTATCTCTTATTTAAAAAGGCACGTGAAGTGGTCTCTCAAAACATTATCGCATACGCCTGGGTCAACGATGGAAGAATTCTCATTAAAAAGACAGAGGAAGGGAGGACATTCAGAGTTCGCAGCCTGGAGGAGCTGGAGCTTGCGATCGCGGGGGGAGGAGCGACAACCGCACGGAGTACAACCCCCTCCGCTCCAGACGCTTCATCTCGGGTCGCACATGCTGCTCCGTCCAACGCCAAGAATGCCCCACCAAGAGTTTAGCAAAATAATCATGGTAACAAGACTCCGGTTTCCAGGTACACAATAAACTTATCATAACTTCTCATATACTGAGAATACCAATAGTGTGTGTGTAAAGTTTTTCATTGATTTTTTCGTACCACAAGTCGAACGATCTGATTTTAATTTACTTATTTCTCGTGCTCTGTTCTTGTTTTGATTAGCTGAAGATACAAGAACTATTTATTCCAAGGAGTTATAATAATTCAATCAATTCTTAGTGTAAAGATAAATTTATTTGGAGATGATGGTCATTGAGATTTGGGTGAACTCTTATATTACCGGTATTCATTTCTAAGCTTGAGGATGAATTTATTTAGAGATGACTGACATTGCGATTTGGGAGAACTCTTATCATTTCTATTTTTACTACCATGTTTGATATGTACCATATTTGATTACTACCATGTTATGATTGATATTTATCATTACCTCACTCTGTTAAATGATATTTCAAGAAGTAGATGATAATGCTCTGATATTTCTCTCTCACTCTATTAAATGGCACAAAACTCATTCTAATTTACATTATTCTTATTAATACTCATTCTAATTATAGAACGATTTAATGAATGAATATTAATTCTCATTATTATTGGTCATTTGAGTGTGAATGTAAATTAATATAATAATAAATGTGGAATAATAAATTAATTGTTTTGCCAACCATCATCATTTTAGAGTTTTAGGTGTTTATAGTCTGCATGTGTTTGATGAAGGTGTGTTCATGGATAGTTTCTTCAGCTTGTTGGGAACCTGTGGTGATGATGAAATAGTACGCTTAGGTGATTTTAATATAAATTTAAATAATGTAAACTCAATTACAGAAGAATATTTAAACAGTCTATTTAGCTTGGGATTTTTACAGTTGATTGATAGGGATACTTGTGTTCAGGGGGATTCGCATTCTTGCATTGATCATGTTCTCTTCCGGTCTGGAAGGTGTAATGCTCTGTCTGCTGTTATCGATAATCAGCTTACAGATAATTTTGCTGTGGCCTGTACAGTTATTTTAAATGATCAACTTAACTTCTTCTCACATACAAATAATCCCAATTTCAAACCTCCCGCCTACTCATCCCCCCACCCCTTCACCATTCCAACATACATAACCCTCAAACTCATGCCTTAAATCAGTGTACTGTGGGTCGTCTGACGATGCTCTAGACAACAGAGCGAAATGGCCGTTACGCCATAACGTGAGTTAATTTCCATTTAAAGTGTTTTTTAAGTTTCCCTAATTTCTTGCATCCTAGCTGAAATCTTTGTCCACAATATAGAACAAAAACGTATCTTACATAATACAGACAAAATCATCAGCTGGCACCGATATGTTGATGACATTCTAATTCTATATACAAAGGCAATAAAAGACAAACTGAAATATTCCACACCAATCTCAATAAAATCCATCCCACCGACTAACAAACATTCCTATGTCACAAGAAGATTACAATAATTATAGAATTGAATACTATAAAATACATAGCACAACAGAATGGTTACAAACACACACTAATAGACAAACTACTGCACAGAATATCAACAAAACCAATCACTCACACCAGCAACAAACAGAATGACAACCCCCATACATTCATCACACTTACCTACCTCAACAACAAAACTCATAAAATAGCAGCTTCATTCAGGAAACTCAAATATAAAATAACTTACAGAACAACTAATTTACCCAAAAAACACCTGCATTCTCAGACAACATCTCAAAACAAGTACAACAGATCTGGAATTTACAAATTGAAATGCGATGACTGCAACAAGTTCTATATAGGACAAACTGGCAGGACATTCACCACTAGATGCAAAGAACACACAAGTGCCATCTCACACCCAAACACACATTCCACTTTTGCTAAACACATCATTTCAACAGGCCACAGTTATACAGACATTGACATTAATTTAGACACACTACAATTCACTCACAAAAGCCAGAAACTCAATGTTTTAGAACAATATGAGATTTACAAACATGCAAAGCAGCAACCTGACAACATTTTAAATGATCAAATTAACATCTTCTCACATACTCTGACAAAATAATCCCAATTTCAAACCTCCCGCCTACTCATCCCCCCACCCCTTCACCATTCCAACATACATAACCCTCAAACTCATGCCTTAAATCAGTGTACTGTGGGTCGTCTGACGATGCTCTAGACAACAGAGCAAAACGGCCGTCACGCCATAACGTGAGTTAATTTCCATTTAAACGTGTTTTTTAAGTTTATATTACATATTAGTGGAAACAAAATGGATCTTCAACATCACAAAAATTTGATAGTTCCAAGAATTATTTTCTTGAAATATGCTGCATACTGCAGTTTTGTTTCTATGACAATTTTACAATTATTATTGTTAGAAAATATTCAATTTAACTTTGATGATGTATTTCAATCAGTCTATAATAATATTTTAAAGCATCATTATTAACCTATAAATAAATGATTTGAAAGGCTAGAAAATGCAGAGGGCAAATCGGCTTCAGTGTGAATGCCAAGAGATTTTGCCCGGCTTGGTCTGGCTTTGGTGTGTAAGAACATTCAAGCACCCTATAGGGGGGTAGCACTGTGGAACGCCTAGGGCATATTATGAACATGACTTACATTGATCTAAGCACAACTTATTTATCTAAGAATGACTTGGAAAGGCTCTATTACATTGGACGTGGTCACAAGCTAGCCTAAAATTGTGTCATATTATCAGGCACTAATAAACATGAAATAACATACATGAAAAGATAAATATACTGCACTGCATGTAAATTTGCAGTTACTGTTATGTAATTATTACCACACCAATATATTTTAAAATATTATTTTCTGTTTTTGGATTTAAAAAATATAGCATTTGGTGCAGTGTAGTGAGCGCTACCTGCCAGCAGACCAAAGAACTTCATCCATTCTATTTCATAGAAATTGGTGATCTTAGCGCCAAAAAAATGTATAGGTTAGAACTCAATTTATATAAAATAAGTAGAAATAATTTCAATAAGTCAAATATACAGTGAATTACATTGCAATGGTGCAAAAATGGAATATGTTGATTTTATTTAATTATTATGAGCTGATGATGTACTAAAAAATGAAGCCAAAATATGATGCAACAAAACAATCTAAGAACGGCTTCAAGTTAGCTCTGTACCTAGCTTGGCTAAGAACGGATTTGAGACACCAATTATAAGCATGACTTGACTTTTAAGTTAAGAAGATGTTTAAGTAAGGTTCATAAATACAAACTTTAGTTTAAGCATGACTTATACTGGGTGAGTTTACAAGCTGAAAAGTGAGGTTATGAGCCGACCAAGTTGTCCCTGCAACATTTATGTAGTGTAGCCTAAATTCTTATATTAGTGTACATTAGAGTTGTTTAATGTAAATTATTAATGTTAAATTATTTATCAGGAGTCAGATCTTTGTTGTGGGAGCTGGGTTGGCTTTTAGTGATACAGCTGCTCACTGGCTTGAACCTGAACTTGTTGCTGCTATAATAAGTCTTATTGCAAGTCGATCTTTGATAAGATCAACTTTCATAAATATGGGCCTAGTGTTCGAAGATAATCACCATAAAAAAATCGAACTCATGCTGTGAAATGGTGTATGACAGATTGGAGCAGTGTGGTTACCACCATTCCACAGCATGGGCTTGATTACTTTGATTTTGCTATTGTGATTATCCTCTAGCACTCTAATGTAGTGTCTCCAACCAAAACAAGCTTGAAGTCCCTATTTTTAAGATAAAAATTCCCTAGATTTCTGAAAAAATTCCCTAGATCTCTAAAGCTGGGCATTCACGTTCCGATTTGCAGTACCACTTGCAGTCCAACCTTCAAGGTTGGATCCGAAAACGGAACGTGAATGGGCTTGTTGGATGGTTGGAATTGTAGATGGACGACTAGATGGACCACTAGAGGGACGACTTACGAATGTCGACCGTGTTGGAGCGTGTGTGGGACAGTCGGAACAAAGTCGACCATCTTATCTCAGTCAGTGCATGACCTTCGGGTAAGTTCGGGCAACATCGGGCAACTTCGGTTACATTTTTCGGCTCAAGAGCGACGTTCACAGTTGATTAGGAATAAAGTTGGATTGTAAGTAGGAGCGTGAGTGGAGTCGACTATCCATCTAGCAGTACTACTAGCAGTACTGCAAGTGGTACTGCAAGTTGGAACGTGAATGCCCAGCTTTAATCGGGGAATACACTTTAGTGTTGACTCATAAAGGCTTATGTAATGGTGTTCTTATAATAGTTTTAAAAAAATTTATTAAAAATTAGGCTATAAAAAAATGGACTTAGGAAAAAAAGAGATTAGTTAGCTGAATTAAGTGTTCAGTCTTAACCTACCATTTCTAGCGCTATTATCTATATAAATAAAATTAGAGTTTTGTCTGTACATTTATCAGAACTGTATATTTTTTGGTTATTTTTACGTTTTATACATTAAATAAGCCGAAAATAGTCTTATCTCACTTTCTGTCTGTCACGGCCGCAAAGGTATTTTTCGCGGCCTTCTCCTCAAAAACGAGAGCATCGATCGGGATTTTAGTTATTGAACAGTATTGAAAACATTATTGACAATGTCTTTAGCTATAAAAAACGAAATTAACTTTTTTTTAACAGAGTAATAAACGTTTAAAAACCAAGTACTGTGCGATTTTGGATACATTTTACGCGGCCTTCTCCTCAAAAACGAGAGCATCGATCGGGATTTTAGTTATTGAACAGTATTGAAAACATTATTGACAATGTCTTTAGCTATAAAAAACTAAATAAACTTTTTTTTCAACAGAATAATAAACGTTTAAAAACCAAGTATTGTGCGATTTTGGATACATTTCTTCCAAGTTTTATTACCACATAATAACAAATCACATAATTTATCAATCAGCTGTTCTCAAATATAATCTGAATGGTGGGCCCTTCGCGGCGTTATTTACGCTGTCTGCTGACTTGTGTAGTCGGATCATTGCAGTCTTTTAGGAAACATATGTCTGGTGAATTAAAGCTCATTTTATGTTTTATCAATTATTTCTTTGTTGAAAAAAAAACAAAATTTTCTAATTTCAATTTATCAAAACAAAAATTAACATTTTAGGAAGGTGCGGTTTGTGCTAGGCTCTTGGGAATTCGCCAGGTAGCACTATCATTACCACATGAGAACAACAACAAATCACGTAATTTATGATGATTTATCAATCAGCTGTTCTCAAATATTCTCTCTGATAACTGTAACTGAATTGTTTACGTCCTAAGTTGTTAACTAAGCTCCTAACAACTTCATGATCGTTGCTATCAAAAAAGCCGAAACATATTTAGTCGTATTTCTAAACATAATCCGTACGAAGGACGGGTAGCTGCTAGTTTGAAATAAGAGAATCATCAGTTGGTGTCACCAACCCAAACAAGCTTGATTGCCAAAATGACTTAATATTGGCTTAAAATTGACTAAAAATTGCCTTCAAACTTGAAAATTTACCAAATATCACTAAAAATCTAGTATTTAAGCAAAAATATTACTTTTTATGATGTTTTAAAGAAACTTGAAATTTCCCTAGAAATCTTATGAAACTCCCTAGATCCCTTGAAATTCCCTAGATTTAGGGAGAAATTCCCTAGGTTGGAGGCACTGTAAAAAACTAACGTAATGTGCCAAGGTCTGTAGATTCTTCTAACCTTACTAGTTACTACTGAGCTAGCGACTAGATAACAATAGTTGAGTGCTAGCAGTACACTATCGCCGAATATTTGCCCAAATGTTCGGGTCAGATTACGACCACGAATGTTGACGAATGTCGATCCCGAACAGCCCCGAACTATCCAAGTACACCATCGCCTTAGTTCAGCCAAATCATGCCGAACCCAAATCGATGTGTAGGCTATTCGTGGCAAAACATTTGGGCGTTGTATTTTGTACAACTTAAGTTCTAACTAGATCTTAGTTTTATCATAGATGAGGCAGGGGTGCCCACAGCGGGGGGGGGCTATGACGCAGACTGCGTCATTGAAATTCTTGGGGGGGGGGGGGGGGTTCCAAAAACCGTTTTGGGGGGGGGGGGCGTAAAGTTTATTGAAACCGTGTTTAACGTGACAACATTCAAAAATATACTACGAAGTCACCAGATAGAATGTCAATTAATGAAAATATATTTATAATTATTATTATACAATTGAATATGAATTACCGGTAGCTAAGATAGTTATGTTTAGGATTTGTGCAGGAAGTTATTATTCAAACTTAGCAAGACGCTAAGCGAGTGCTCTGAAAGTGGTTTATACAACTTTACTCTCCTTAACAGTTACTAGTTAATCAGCAGAAAGAGCAATAAGTCGATTTAAAATGATCAAAAACAGACTCAGATCAGCTATGGGAGACTCATGGTTGTCCAATCTAATGGTTCTAGCTGCAGAAAAAGATGTACTTGAGTCTATTTCTAACAAAGAAATAATTGAAAGGTTTTCTGTTTCCTCATCCCGAAGACAAAAACTTCTATGTGGGGTTTAGAGAGATAGATTTAACAAGCTTAGATGGTGCCTAGCTAACTTGTAGATGGTCACAGCCTACAAATTTAAAATGTTTGACTTCAAACTGTTGATGTTTTTCATGTATTTTACGATAACTACTTACTAATAAGTAAGAACTGCTTTTGAAAACGTACTAAATACTAAAAATTCAGTTATTTTTCATAACTATGTCTTTATTTTGCTTTTAAAAGACACTTCTTTCGAGTGTGTTGTAAATAACTACACATGAAATGTGTACCTTTTATGTTCTTCATCCATACCTAAATTCTCCCAAGATACTACACTAAGTAAATAACCTGTTGTTTAACTACTGTCCAATAAATGACAGTATTTTGAATGTTTGTGGTTCATTTAATGAAGTTATTAACTCATTGTTTTCATTTCCTTTAAAGGAACAACTTTGTAGAATTATTAAACCTTAATGTAATTGGTACACAGAACATAAACTTATAGGTATTTCATTTTTATTGAACATTGTGAGTAGGTATGTTTGGAGACCTTTGGGACAACCCCCCTCCCCCCCCCCTCCCCCCCCCCCTCCCCCCCCCCCCCCCCCAAAAAAAAAAAAAAAAAAAAAAAAAAAAAAAAATTAAAAAAAAAAAAAAAAAAAAAAAAAAAAATTAGAAAAAAAAAAAAAAAAAAAAAAAAAAAAAAAAAAATTAAAAAAAAAAAAAAAAAAAAAAAATTAAAAAAAAAAAAAAAAAAAAAAAAAAAAATTAAAAAAAAAAAAAAAAAAAAAAAAAAAAAAAAAAAAAAATTAAAAAAAAAAAAAAAAAAAAAAAATAAAAAAAAAAAAAAAAAAAAAAAAAAAATAGAAAAAATTAGAAAAAATTCCGAAAAAATTCCGACCGATCGGCCAAGGTCAGGGGACCATGGGTGGGGACCTGGCATGAGTATATATGGGGGATCAGTTGCTGGTAGGGTCATAGTGTCTCAGTGAACGCGGACGAGTGCTTATACTATAGCCCAGACCTTCTGTTGTGACTTCACCCAGATCTTCAGTAGTGATTAAAATGTAAGTACAAGTGCTTGTAACATCTCAGGACTTAGTAAATTTTTGAAACATTTTAGGACTTAGAAAAATGTTAGGACTTAGAAAAATTTTGCATCATCTCAGGACTTAGAAAAATTTTGCATCATCTCAGGACTTAGAAAAATTTTGCAACATCTCAGGACTTAGAAAATTTTTGTAACATCTCGGGACTTAGAAAAATTTTGAAACATCTCAGGACTTAGAAAAATTTTGCAACATCTCAGGACTTAGAAAATTTTTGTAACATCTCGGGACTTAGAAAAATTTTGAAACATTTTAGGACTTAGAAAAATTTTGAAACATCTTAGGACATAGAAAATTTTTGTAACATCTCGGGACTTAGAAAAATTTCCGAAACATCTTAGGACATAGAAAATTTTTGTAACATCTCGGGACTTAGAAAAATTTCCGAAAAATCGTAGGACTTAGAAAAATCTCAGGACTTAGAAAAATTTTCAAAAAATCTTAGGACTTAGAAAAAATTTCCGAAAAATCTTGGGGACTTAGAAAAAATTTTCAAAAATCTTGGGACTTGGAAAAATTTTCAAAAAATATTGGGACTTGGAAAAATTTCCGAAAAATCTTGGGACTTGGAAAAATTTTCAAAAAATCTTGGGACTTGAAAAAATTTTCAAAAAATCTTGGGACTTGGAAAAATTTTCGAAAAATCTCAGGACTTGAAAAAATTTTCAAAAAATCTCAGGACTTGGAAAAATTTCCGAAAAATCGTGGGACTTAGAAAAATCGTAGGACTTGAAAAAATCTTCAAAAAATCTTAGGACTTGGAAAAATTTCCGAAAATCGTAGGACTTGTCAAAAAATCTTGGGATTTAGTTTTACATGGGGCATATGGGGAGGGGCATGTGGGAAGTTTGCTGGACTATAAGGAATTACATGTGGGGAGGGGCATATGGGGAGGGGCATGTGGGAAGTTTGCTGGACTATAAGGAATGATCTCTAGACTTAGTCATACAATATTACTTTGAAAATAGGACTTAGTCATACATGGGGCATATGGGGAGGGGCATGTGGGAAGTTTGCTGGACTATAAGGAATGATCTCTAGACTTAGTCATACAATATTACTTTGAAAATAGGACTTAGTCATACATGGGGCATATGGGGAGGGGCATGTGGGGAGTGGAGCAATTATGTGACCAGCTTACTAATGGAAATGCACTATCTGTTTCAGATGAACAAGGCCAGCCGATGCCAGATGACCATACCCCGCCTCACTAGCCTACCGGCCTTGACATTTTGTATGACGTCATTCCAATGCAGGAAAACAAGTAATTGCGCAACATTATGCATTACGTAATCACTTGCCATTGGCGCCATACCAATGAAGCAGGAAAACAAGTAATTGCACAACATTATGCATTACGTAATCACTTGCCTTTGGCGCCATACCAATGAAGCAGGAAAAAACATGTCTGTGTACAGCATTACTGACCTTGGCGCCATCCAGGAAAAAACGTATGCAACTAATTTATGGCTGTACAAGAAATAGGTGGGAGCACAGTTGACCTTGGGGAGATCCGGTTACCAAGTATATATAGAGGACCTCTGGCTTGTAGATCCATAGTATCTCAGCAAACGACTGCTAGCTTCTACAGTGAATCCTGCTAAAGACTCAATAACAGTAAGTATTTGTCTCTTGCTAGATCATCTAACCTCCATAGCTATTGCATGAAATCTAATGCCTAACCATGTTATCATTCATCCATTGCATGAAATCTAACCTCAAATGGCTAACCATGATATCATCTACTGCATGAAATCTCATTCATCTAATGCATGAAATCTCATTCATCTACTGCATGAAATCTCATTCATCTACTGCATGAAATCTCATCCACATGAATGGCTGACCCACAATGCTGACTGTAAGATTATGCTAATACCTGTTCATTTTCAGATGTCATCCACTAATGATGCCGCTGACGCCATCTACAACACAATTGCATCCCAAAAGCCGCTAGACCTCGTATCCATGAAAGATCTCGAGCCAGGGCACACGTACCAAATGATCAGCGCAGAGAGAGTCACCACAAAATATGGTGAAAAGGTGGCAGTCACACTGGATTCCGACAACGTACACATATGGGTTATACTTCCAGAGTCGTACTGCAGGACCACCTTCAAATTCGTCCCTGCTGTAGGAACCGTCGACATGAAATCATATAAATTCATGTGCCATCCTGCTGGGAGAACCCATAGAATCCAATTGATTAAAGAATAATGAATGAAAAAATAAAAGTGTGACATCTGCAACTGATTTGTTATTCATTTTCCCCTACCATAGTTTCAGTGTCCACTTATGCCTACAAGTGTACACCAAGTGTTCACCTAGTGTTCACCTAGTGCTCACCTAGTGATCACCAGTGTTCACTAAGTGTTCACCTAGTGCTCACTTAGGCCTAAAAGTGTACACCAAGTGATCACTAAGTGTTCACCAAGTGTTCACCTAGTGCTCACTTAGGCTTAAAAGTTTACACCAAGTGTTCACCTAGTGCACTGTTGCTTCAAAGAAAAAAGGTTGAAAAGAAAAGTATATACTCTTACAATACATTATTTATTAAACAATCTCAAGTATGAAACAATACATAGAAATTGGCTACAATATTGCCCCTTTCAAAGTCTCTGGTAACACCATAGGTCTCTGCCGACCTATTAAGAGATTCCTTTACACGGCCCACGCCATCGGTCACATCACCTGGCGGCCATAATCTATAATGTTGCTCAGCTTTACGAATTGATACCAGTAGAGCAGGATCGCCTGATTGACCATCCTCAATCCTAATGCATCTGACACGTCCATCCATAGAGTTGTAGTCAAAGCCGGCAAATGTAATCCTTCTTCTGCCAACCAAAGATAGACTCTGGTCACCGCACTCAAAGTCACACCACCAAGTCTCATCGCTGTCGTTGAAATCAATCTCCAGCTTAACATCCTTGTTCCTCCATCCAGGCACTGAACGCAAGTCCATTATGGCTACCAAGCTATTCTTTAACTTGTATATTGTGTCTAATGGCACTCTCCAATGATTATCAAAACAGGCTGTCACCATGAATGGCAGTTTATCCACATATGATGCTGGAGACCGTTGCTTCTTATCCTCCTTATACGATGCAATGCCCATGTAGATATCTTTCAGGAACGAATTGACACTAGTACGGTTGAAGTTTGCAGATTGTGGACCTCGACAAAATCTTTCACCTGGGAAGTCGTCTTTGTCTCTGACCCATTGTATAAACCCTTGACTAGGTACTGCATCGATGACAGCATAGCGTAGTTTCCTGAGACGAGTACAATCACATTCAAGGATATGAATATTCTCAGAGCTGACGTCACATGACTCTGCATGCCCAGATTCAAGTTGAAAATTGTCCATGCTCAAGCTGTCTTGCCGCCGCAGTAGCTCAGCTTCTAGATCCATGACTGCCGCCTTCAAGCGTGTCTCGGCTGCCCTTGAGCTCAAAATCCTTGAGATCATCTTGACTGTAGGTGTTAAACTAAACTATACTGAGCAGCAGCAGGCTCTTAAATACTAGAGGTGGTGGGGTAAATGATGACGCAATATTCACATTTCATTCTTTATTGACAAAAATAAACTTCGACAAAAATATCTATCTCTTTGTAATGCTTGCATGATCCAATTGTGCAGGATGTTTACTACATTGAGCGCACAAAATGGCGGTACATCCAAGCGTCCTCGTCCTCCATTGTCACCAGCCAGCTTCATCTTCACAGTCTCCAAGAAGTCGAGCAGGTAATGTTCTGGGCAGTAGACTGTAGTAGTCTTCATCAGCACCTCCAAGTTGGGCGTCTCATGGAATAGGTAGGGCGAACTCAGGTCCACGTACTCCACATTTTCCTTTTTGTTCAGCTGCAGTAGCGTTTCCAGCAGACAAATCTTCTCATATCCATATACCAAGATCTTGACTGGCCGTCCCGATTCACTGTTCTCGTGCAGCCATCTTCCAACTGTGTCACATACAATTTGCTTCAAGGCCGAATATGAGAGGTGTGTTTGGCCGGCTCCATTGCCCGACCATCTCAGTCCATGTTTAGCTCTTTGTAATTGATTGCTTTCAACCAGGCCGCTTGTTTTCAGCAAAATGTCCGGGTATGGTGACTTGAAAAAGTAGTGGTGAGTCAACACATGATGTTCATCGTCACGTTCCAATATTGCCATCTCCTTGACAATAAACTGGTTATTCAATCCCTCAAAGCCTTGAAAGTCCATCAAGTAGATTGGTATTGGTCCAAAAAGTTCTGTAGCCCTGCTTGGTGTGATGCCATCTTCATCGTCATCATCAGTGGAAGCCTGGTTGAGGTCGGTTGTACTTGTAGAAGCGTCCTTCATCAACGATGTCTCATGTTGAGTGTAGTAGCCTGGGCAGCAGCCCACAACATCCTCTCCATCGCTGGGTGGCAACTCCCCCTCCTCCTCATCCAAAAAGCGTAGAACTCTCCTGGACATGATGACTGCTTCACTCGACGCTTCTTGCAACTATGAGCATACTGCTGCTTGCTGATCGCCTTTATATCCTCCACCGCTCTCTCTCTAGGCCGATTGAACAAGACCAGTCATTGGCTGATACTCCTTAACCACTTCGTGTATCAGCAGACAATAGGCATGTGTTTTTCCTGGAATGTTGTCACTTGCTTCAAACTCAACTCTGATGTCAATGCTTCCCGTCTTGAGCGATTCGTTTTGACGTGAACAGTCAATGGGAAACAGTAACATCTTACCATCCCGCACAGCCTGTTTCTCAAAAAGTGGGTTGCTTGCTCGAGCGTCATCACGATTGTAGACTCCATTGAATGCTGCATACATATTGTACACTTGGTTGTCATCACCATTGATGCTTTCATACGGATAGTACTTGTTGTTCAAAAACACTCGAATGTCTTTCATTTTGCACATGTCAAAGTATGAGCTATTCACAGTAGCCGCTCCTCTTCGTCCAGTCTGCAGTCCAATCACAATGTATCTTGGCTTCTCCAGCTGAGTAGTCGACTTGACAGTCCACGTATGTTTTGTGGTCTGTGGCAAAGATGGATACTCGTACAGTTCCCAATGTCTGAATGGCATTGAGATGGGCGTGTTCTTTTGCACCAGTCTCAGCAGACGCAATTTAGCTTCATCAGACACCTCTACATAGGGCATCCTCCACACCAGTTTCTCAATTGTGACCTTGCCTGCTGTATTCAAACAGTCTGAAGTGTCAGCACTGCGTCTCAGCACCAGCTCCTGTTTCACATTCAGCATAATCTGCCTATAGTCCTCAGCAAAGCCCAACAGGTATCTAAGTGGCACATTCATGATGGTTGTGTTGGCACCATTGGCATCAAACGTGCCAAACCCTGCCTGGGCATCATATCTGTAGCCGGCTCCATCCATCTTGAGCTGTTCTTCCCGCTCAAAGGTCATGGCATTCTTCATCAGGCTGGCAATGCCAGGGCTACGTATGCTGTCCACTACAACTCCATTGATCTCGTAGCGTATTTCCGAAAACAGGTGGGCAAAGAATCCAGAAACACAAGGTGAGCCTCCCAAGGTTGCATTTGATGCATTGGTCACCTTGTACTCCATGTGCAGATAGCTCTCCGATGGCAGTGTATAGATGTCCTGCTGCTGAATTGCTATCCGAATCTCATCGTTGGCACCAAAGCCTGTAGTATACGGTGCATGAGAATGATATTCATAGCCAGTGATGCTGTTCTCCGCTGAAGGGCCAGCCCTTGTCACATCCAAAACTCCCATTTTTCAGTGTTGTCGTCGTCTTCCTCCTCTTACAACTTGATAGCCTTTCTTCTGCAGATATTTGATGCTGCTCGATGTTAACACCACAGAGTCCAATGGTCGAATGACGTCTTTCACAAATGGTGCCCTATTAATAGACTTTTGTTCTACCACCTCCATGGGGGACATTGCTGCTTCCACATCCAATCCTTGATTCCACTTGCCAAATAATAGCACCATCACTTGGGTTGTTGTCGCAAATGTAAGGTTATGTTTATCGGTTCCTCTCTAAAGTCCACCAGACGTCCGTTCTCATCAACAATCTCCAATGTAATGCTACCAATCTGCTTGGTGTCTACCGGTAAATAGATGACATTTTGTACAGTCACACTCATTTTATACCCTGGATCAACATCTGGGTAAAACTCATAGATCACGTGATCCTTGACTCCATTTGAGTAGGATCCACTCACAATGTTACACTTTATACGCAGCACATTGGGACGACTGATTTGCACTGTCGTGATACCTCTAGTCTCGACTTTAGCTTCTACAACTTGGTCGAATCCCAGCAGCTTTCCTATTGAATCAGGTTGTCTAAAGTCCAACATGGCGTCGCATAATACTAAACATTTCAAGGTCGATGGGTCCACAGCCATCTGAAACTTGACTCCACGTTTCTTCATCCTTGCCTCCAGCAGGTTGGCAATTGTTTGAAATTCAAAACTACCTTCTGGCAATACTACCTTTTGCCAAACCAATACTGGAGCTTTTTCTCCTCCAGCCTGGGCAGCTCTAGGCTTCCTTTGAGTACCCTGGTTAGCAGTATCACTAAACAACTGCTGAGCAAACACTTTACCTGTAACTTCCTCATGAGTCATTGCATAGTCGTCCTTCTGGTCCACTTTTGGAGCCAGGAAATGTAGTGCATTGTTGTAGCCATTCTCAACATTTGGTATAGAGTTGCAGCTAGTAAAGCTGATGAGTCCAATTTCCCATTCGCCATTGCTTGTATCAAGTGGCGGGTAAAATTCACTTTTCAGCACAGATGTATTACCTCCAAAACAGAGCATCATGGTCTTGACTGCTCAGTGTACTATTACACAATGACTTGATAAGAGTATAGACTAGAACCTTTATACTATGTGGGTGGGAGAAATGAAAAGACAATTGTTGTACATTGTTATTTATTTTCATCAAGCAAAAACTTTAAACATAAATGTCCGCATATATGAGAGTAGAGATCCTCTTGCTTCTGGTCGTAGTTGTACTCGATCCTTGCTGCTGGACTCGATCCTCTGTGCATGTAGTCGATAAACTCCTGCGGTGGTCTCAAATTGCCAAATCCGTCAAAGTAGCGAACGATGCCATCCTTCTTCTTCACATAGCACACCCAATGTGTGCCAGCTCCATCACTTTGGTCCAGGTTGATGATGCCACACTCTTGATCCAGTGGTCCATTGGTTGGTAGAGCATCTCGCATGAAAACTCCTCGAAATTTCTTCAGCTTGAGACGGCAGGCGTACTTGTAGAGGTCGGCATCTGTTAGCGCTCGGTCGGGTAGAGCAACAATCATCTTCTGCCGCCACATTGACGGCGACGCACCCCGTTTCCCGTCTTCTGACGTCTCAGGTACAGACCTCTACCACTCCTTTTCCTGGAAGCCGCTGTAGTTCTCTTCCTCCTCCTGCTCTGTGCAGCTCTCCTCTTCGCTCCTCCTCCAAACTTTGCCTTGGCCTTCATGATGTTGGTCACCGCTAATGCTGCAGCTCTTTCTGCCAATCCAGCGTCTGAAGATGTTGCCACACTCCAAGCCCGTTCAGCCAAATCTCTGTCTGCTGCTGCTCTGTTCCTTGTATCGCTATTCCTCGAATAGGCAATGTCGTGCTGCTTGCAGGCCTGGTCAAGTTTGTTGATTCCTGGATCACCTCTTGCCAATCGTTTTTCAAGCTTTGTACCTGGTCCACAGTACTGGTAGCCGGGAAGATGAAGTTCTACGGGCAGTATGTCTATCGCTTTGTTGACTATTGTACCCGCTGCGTTTGTGATTGCTGAAAGTACTCCTCTTCCTCGGTACCTCCGTCTACCTCTGCATACAGCCATCTTATGTCGATCAGCGGCCTTGTCATCTCATTTTATACCCTTAGACGGCTTGGAGATTCCCATAAGCTTTAACATTTTATCCTTCAATTGTTCTTTACTCAAATTGCGGTTTTCACTTGACGAACTAACATCCAACATGACAGTGAGACACTTTTCAACCACATCCTTTGAATGTTCATCCATCCTTTTCTCCAAATACTGTTTGTTCACTCCATCTGTAGGTTGAATTGGATCTTGCATATCCGTCAGTATTGATTTCTTAAGGCTTGTCATTAATTGCAATGTATCGGGATCTCTTCTCTTTGGCAAATGAAATGACATTATATCTCTACATGTAATCAGATTCACAGCATCACGATTGCTGCGTGGATTTGCCAAATTGATCATACGCCTATGACGGGCATTGATGTTTCCCAAAGAATTCATGTCTGCTCTCAAGAGACTTACTGCCCATCAATGCAACATTGCCGCCTTATATAGTGTGTGCAGGCTTACCAACTATGTAACCGCCTTCCTCCAACTCTTCCAAGATTGAGTTGATTTCATTCTCATGTCCAGTGTTGCCAACTGCTTTAGACTGATCCAACAGCTTCAGTCTGTCCACAAGTTCGTTGGGATCGTTGTAGTAGACATATTCAATCCTGTTGCCATTACTTGCAACCATATTGAAAGGTGCCAACAGTCCTCTTCCAGCAACTTTGGCTCCTTTCCCACTGACTGCTTCTCCTCCTCCTCTTATCAGATCCTTGATTGTCCTCTTGTACTTGATATTGTTATAGTTTGCAATCTTACCATTTGGACTGTAGTTTTCTCGGTACACATTGGTAAAGTCCAAAAGCAGTTTATAGGTGTTCAAGTCGTCTACCTTCACTTTTCCTTTGTCAGGCATTTTCATGAAAACCAGCTCACAAAGGCCTGGTGTAGCTCTGAAAGTCTTTTCAATCCTACCATCTGCAGGATTAGACAGCACAATCTTGTTACCTTTAGGTCCAAAGGTAAGCAGCTTACTGCCTAGATAGTACAAGTTGTCTATCACTTTCGGTCCAAATGCATCATCAAAGTTAAAGTCCTTGCGCACTGATTGCATAATGTACTCCCCCACTGGTTTTGAAGCCAGATCAGATTGGGCCAACGCTTGTTGTGCCACATGACTGCTAGTATCGAGCAATTTCTCAACACTAAGGTTTTCCTCATCATCATCATCGTCATCACCCATGTCTTGACGCTTCCACAATTGTCGTGCAACACTCGAAGTACTTGCAGCTGGACTTGCACCTTCACCTGTTCCATATGTTTCAAAGATTGGTGACTCCTCTTCTCTAATATCTGGCAGTGATTGCAGTCTATGCTTCATCCTTCCTGGATAGGGAGTGCTGCTGCTGGCTGGTGTTGTTGGCGGTGTAGGCAATATACGGGGTGCATCCAAAAATGGTGTAGTCATTAGATGTGTCTGTTGTTGAGCCGGTGGTTTAGAAGATTTGAGTGTTTCAACAATATTGGCAAGTGGATCACTAAGCGGCTTGAAATGTTTTGCATGCTGCTCCTCTGTCAATTCCCTGCCCAGTGTCAGCTCTCTATGCTTCCTCTTGATGTTACGCTTCAGCTTGACAATCTCCATGATGGTTGGTGCAATCTCTTCCACAGTTTGCTTCATCTCCTCGTCCGTCTCACTCGGCATTCAGTGCTAGACTGAGCGAAATCACTGCTGTGCTTCAACTAAGAATGTATCAAGGCCATTCCTGTAGCGCCCTCTATTCTTGTCTGAGGACTGATCAACTACAAGGAATGCATGCGCAGATGATGACCATACGTCATTGCATATTCTTCTGAATTCGTCAAAGGTCATGTCGGATCCCACATGATCTCTGTACAAATGTTTCATATTCAGTTCGTCTTGTTTAAACATGATTAGAAAATTGGCATTGTCACGTATCAACTGTTTTGGTATACGGCTATAAGTCTGTGCCAGATAAAATGCATCAACGTTACTGTGTCGACCAGTGGTAAAGTAACGTCTGATGGCTTCCTGTTGCTCACAGATCACATCGTCGAAAATTATTATCGAGTTGGCGGGCAACTCATGCGGTGCAGGTATCTCTTCACATGTGTCACACTCGGTGTAGCTCAGTTTAGGTCCAAGGTCTTCCATAATGGTGCGCAGTAGCTGATACTTTGGTTGAAATGCAGTTTTTGAGTAGAGATAGATGTTTGAAAATGAGATTCCTTTAAGATCAAAAAGCATGTTGAACAGTAAATTGGTTTTTCCACAGCCTGACGGTCCACATATAATGCAGCGCATATGGTTGGGGAACAAAGGCCCATGACGTTTCTTTGCATTCATTTCTGGGTCAGTCAGACCACAGCCTCTCACCACTTGATCAAAGTCAATTATATTGAACCTGTGACTCCTTTGCACAACCGGCTTCATCACACTAAATCTGCTCTATCAATCCAAGAGTCGTGACTGCGATTGTATCCTTTCCAGCGCACCAACAGTTTATTACCTTTCCTTCTCAGCACTCTGGCAATTTCAAAAACACTGGGTACTTTGGTTTTCACAATCTCTTCTGCATAGAATCCTCCTTGCACACGCTGTCCTCTGCAATCTTCCAACTCGTATGTTACAGGCACTGTAGGTCGCACACGTGTTACTGTGAACAGCTCATTTGTCCAATTGGGTAGGTAGCCCTTGTCGAATGTCATTTTATACTTGCTTATTCGAACCTTATCACCTGGATCGACTGTTTGGTGAACACCTGGATAGAACCGGTTTTCAGATTTTTCCAACAAGCTCTGTTGATACTCTTGACGTTGTTCACTAAGTCTGGAGAGCAGTAATGTCTCATGCTCTTTTGTAACATCAACCGGTCGCATACCTATTGTCCTATGGATTCTTCCATTGTACTCTTTGACAAGTGAGGTTAGAATATCTGTCCAGCGATAGGTTCCACGCTCAGTGAATTTGATCCACATTAAATGTTTAAGTGTTCTGTTGAAACGTTCCACTATTGAAGCCTTCTTATCTGAATACGTTGAATAGTGATTGATGTCATAGTGTTTCACAAGTTGTTGAAACTTTGAATTGAACCACTCTTTACCATCGTCAGTTTGCAAGTGTTTCATTGGATTCTGCTCAAATATAGGATGCATTGCCTTGACAACTGCATCGGCTGACTTGTTCTTTATCGGAATAGCGTAAGCATACTTGCTCAGACAATTGATAATTGTAATAATGTACCTGTATCCTTTGTTCTGACGTGCATACGGTATCATCTCAACTAGATCAGCCTGATACAGATCATCTAGCCCCTTCACAGTTACCATACGTGTTGGGAAATTCCGACGAGCTGACCTGTGCAACTCTCTTGCTATTGTAGCCTTCTCCATACTGATACATAATATATGTTTACATAATATATATACTAGGCATTGAAATGGCGCCAGAATGTCAGTGATTGTTGCACACAGTCACGTTTTTCCTGGATGGCGCCAAGGTCAGTACTGCTGCACACAAACATGTTTTTTCCTGCATCATACCAATGAAGCTGTCAAGGTCAGCGATTACGTAACACATTTGCATAATATTGCGCAATTCCACAGACATGTTTCATTGGTATGGCGCCAAAAGGTTAGTTTAAGTCAATCATGGGTTAGAAATTAGTAGCCGACATGTGGATATACAATATTTATTGACAATAGAAATGATATACATACAGTTTAGTCCATGATATCGACAAGCACCCAATGGTACAGCTGTCCCAGGTTGGCAGCAATTTCACACAGTCCTTTGCCAAGAGGGAATTGTAAAATAATAGCATCATTGTAAAGATTACTTATGAAGGCTTCAGGAAAGCATAATGACACTGTTTCCACAAAGTTTTGTAATGTTCCAAATGGTTCAGGTTGTTCTTCGTAGCCGAAACAGAATAGTGGTTGCAGAATCCAGTGGTTGCTGGTAACATGTTGACAATCTCCACAATCGCACATTATATCGCTCTGCTGGCTCCACTGGTGATGGCTGGTGGCGGTGAGTTGTCCAGAGTCTTCGGTACAGCTGTAGTAGTAGAGAGCGTAGGACAGTGTGGTGTACAGACCGTGTCTGATGCAGCAATGATGGCTTCAAGAAAGCCCAGCGATGTGAAGGATGGGTGGAGACAGGTGCGCAAATTGTATGCGCAATGGACTCGTCGGCACAGGTCCTCCTCCACATTGCGTTCTGCAGCCAGCTTCATGTACCATTCGTTAACGTCACGGCCCATTGCATCAATGGCTTCCTGTGTAGTATTCCGGTGTAGCACCATTCTTGACACCAGGCACTGGCGTATGTGGAACACATTTGATTTATCCAGTCCATGCTCCCTTGATGTTAGAAATTCCTCAGTCCTGTACTCTGGGTCCAACGAGCTAACGCTCACAGCAGCTGCCACAAGTAGATAGTATGTTGCCTGCATCATGATTGAAGGTCATCCGCCGATGCACGTCCATTTATAGCCTCAATGCTCATTAATTCTTGGAAGTAATCATGACGTCACTGCTGTCCATGACGTCATCATCACTGCTGTCCATGACGTCATCATTACGAGCCCGCTTTGTGGGAGGCTGGTCTTCATCACTGGAAGTTCTTTTGTTACTGAGCTGATGGTGCCCAAATGCCATAGTGCTGATGCCATCATCCATTATGCTTCGTTTTTCATCAGCATTGCTAAGGACCTTCTTCTTTTGCACAGTCGTCATGATTTGGTGTTTTCGTGTGCTGAACATGACTTGCTCTCTATAGATCGCCTCATCTCCATAGAGGCAGTCCAGGTAGTCGTGGAAGCCGATGTAGTGTTTGGCATTGGGATGATCCTTTGATAGCTCTTGACCCAACACAGGTCGCCGTACTCCCTTGGCCTTCTTGATGAGTCCACTCTTTGCCTGGCTAGGATCAGGATTGTAGCATCGACAGGCGTACAGCTTGGAGCGCAGTCCAACATACTCGTGAGGAGCTCTGGCCGAATACTCATCTTTGAACTTCCCCAACACCATTTTGTTTGTATGAGAGTAGCAAGGATGGTCGGTTGGGTATTCTGATGTGTCAAAGATATCTCGCAGCTCCTTGATGTTGAGTATATCCTTGTACATGTCTTCTGTCTCAACCAGGTAGAAGAGGCTGTCTGTGTCCTGGTACAATAGCTTGAGACGATCGTTGTAGATGGGTTTCATCACATCATAGTGGAATTCGTACATTAGGGTTTTACTGATGTCCAACACAGATAGTCCAACGTAGATCGGTTTGTTGAGATTAACTTTCTCCTGATGTAGGGTCACTGCACAGATGTTCTCCCCAAAGATGATTCGATCCTTGAATGATGGTCGGGCTACAAGCTTCTTTAGACGGTTCTCACAGTTGACCAACTCCATGTTCATACGCTTCCTCACATTCTCCATGGTCTTGCCAAAGACAGCGTTATTCATTAGTTTGAAGAAGTTTTTCTCAAACTTATTCTTTGACTGCTGTCTGAGACTGGTATTGAGCTGGATGTAGGAAGCTAGGAAGTCGGTCTGCTCAAACCTCACACCTCGATGGACCTTGGTTATTCTCAAACCATGTTGGACAGCTTGTTTGAGAAGACGGTAGTGGCAGACGTAGCGTGTATGCGAGTTCAGTGTTGTCATCAGGCGAACATATCCAGATTTCTGCGTTTTCCGGTTTTCTGGTAGGAATGGAAACTCATTGTGTAGATCATGCAGTTCGGCAGGGTACTCCACATCAACCTCGAGGATGTATCCAATTTGCTGTCTATCAGCAACACCTGCAATGTCTCTGGTAACTGCCTCCAGTTCCTCTTTGCCCATCCATTGGAATTTCCGGCAAGGAAGTGGATTGCTCATTGCCCAGCCATACAGGTTGTTGGCGTCTGTGTACAGGAGGTAGGATGTAGGTTTCTCTGGATCCACAGGCGCCCCAGTATACTGGTTGTTGGCAATGGCATGGCGGTGAATGCAGGTGGTGATACCTCCTCGGATACCTCGTTCAATAAGCATGTACATGTCGTAGTCGGTCAGCAGCTCAAGTTCCACCTTTGTACTTTTGAGCATAACATCAAAGGAGAAGCCTGGTGATGTGAAATAATGAGCACAGTCCAGATCGTATGTCCTCATGCACACGTCTCTAAAGCTTTCAAATACATCAGCCAGCAGGAGCACATCTGATTTTAGATAGAGATCGCTGTACTCTCCCAGGGTGCTACAACTGAACTGGCGCCAGACACATTGCGCATGTACATAGTCCTCATCACTGATACCGCGATCTGTTAGCCTACTGTAGAATACATCTTTTGGTGGCAGCGAAGTTTCCTCCAATCTCTCCCATGAGTTGCAGTACTCGTACGGGAACACACCTTTACGGGACACAAGAGCCAGTTTATCTCTAAACTGTTTAGAGGTGTGCACCAATACATTGGCAAGATCAGAGGCATTCTCAGCTGTCTTGACAAGATTCGTTACCAGGTTGTCCAGACTGTCGGGTGTAAACCGGAATGTATCGATGAATCTCAGATGGAGTCTCTTTGAGATGTGCTTGGTGAAGGATATATATTTTTCAGATGTGTTTGGAATAACTGAAATTTCAGATTTGTCAGATCCAAGATGAGGAATGATCAAGTGGGTATCATAATTTGAGGAATTGTGGAGGAATACAGGGATGTAGGTTTGACGACGTCTCTGCAGGTTGCACTTGTTACATAATGCATTCCGGTACAACCCAGTCATATGACAGTGGTCCCGAACCTTGTCATTGGTAAACTTCTTGTGACAAGCTTCACAGAACTTAGCTGCATCAAAATCTACCTTTTGTTTGTCAGAGAGCGGGGACATCCTTGTCTGATGACATTCAATGGCTTCTGCAATATCAGTTGCAACCTCAGTCAGTGTCTTCATGAAGTGGGCAGCAGCATCTGGCCCACGGTACACAATTGGGTCCTGGGGAATGAGGTTGCTGACGGTGAGCCATGAGGGGAATTGTTGTTTATCCCTCACAAAGTAGAGGCAATAACTCATTGCCTTATGGTATTGGAGAACTCTTGTAGCCTTTCCAATCCATCGCTCTGGGGCTCCACCATCTTCCTCAGGAGTGGGCTGCTCCAACAAACACTCAAAGTCTGCATAGGCAACAAGTGGTAACCTATACTTGTTCAAGTGCTTTTCAAACTTCATGGTAGGTGGGCTTCCATCATCATTGGGCTTGGGCATCACAATCCTTGCTGTCCGGTTCTGGGCGCAAAACTCTTCATGCTCCTTCATCCTGCGCTCGCCTTCTCTGCTGAGGGTGTAATGGGTGAAACAGCGTCTGCAGATGATAATCTGTCCTCTACGTTTTGTCAGCTGGGCTCGCAGCAACTTTTCAAAGTTCTTTATCCAGCAGTAGTGGCTATTCACTTCCAAGTCATCACCATCTGCTGTTTCACTCTCACACTGCAGGAGTAGATCAGTATGGTCGGCCTTGATTTCCTTGACAACTCGTCGCGGGAAGATGTTGTTGTCGGCATCGATACCATAGACATTGACCGATACTCTGGGATTGTTCCTCTCAAAAGTATCGATCTGGTTGATGGTGGTGGGGAAAGACAATCCGGAAAAGTTGTACTTGTCGGTCAGCTGGTAGTACCGGTCATTGACCCGCTCTGGATGTGCTCCTTGGACATGCTTGGCAAGCATGGCCCACTTGAAGCACTGCTGGTCCTTGTTCTTTGGGTTTATCACAGCAGACCTTGCTGCAATCTTGGTAGGCAGCTCGATGTATGATGATCCCCGCAGCGGCGAATACTTGCTGATACGGATGAGTAGGCCATCGATGTTGAGGAGGGTCCATCCGCTGGAATTGCCCTCAAACTTGGCTTCCTCTTCCAACATTTTCTGGCATGCCGCCTTGACAATGTGGGCGAGCTCTGTGATGCTGACCACCGAATAGTTGGGCGTCTTGAAGGCCACATCTTGGAACTCCTCCTTCTCCTGGTTCTGCTCATCGAGGCTGCTTTTGTAGTAGGTAGCCTCCAACACCAAGTTGAATTTCACAGTTCCATGATGCAGAAACTCGTTAGAGATGGCCGTATTGATTCTGTCCTCAAGGCTGTTGAGCAGGGAGTGGAAGTCCTTGGCTGGATCATCCATGCAGTTGTTGTTGTAGAACAGGGTGCGGAGGCAGGAGTTGAAGGTGTCCTCCAGCACAACAAACTCTCCCTGAGAGCCCTCGGTCATCTGGCATCGGCTGGCCTTGTTCATCTGAAACAGATAGTGCATTTCCATTAGTAAGCTGGTCACATAATTGCTCCACTCCCCACATGCCCCTCCCCATATGCCCCATGTATGACTAAGTCCTATTTTCAAAGTAATATTGTATGACTAAGTCTAGAGATCATTCCTTATAGTCCAGCAAACTTCCCACATGCCCCTCCCCATATGCCCCATGTATGACTAAGTCCTATTTTCAAAGTAATATTGTATGACTAAGTCTAGAGATCATTCCTTATAGTCCAGCAAACTTCCCACATGCCCCTCCCCATATGCCCCATGTATGACTAAGTCCTATTTTCAAAGTAATATTGTATGACTAAGTCTAGAGATCATTCCTTATAGTCCAGCAAACTTCCCACATGCCCCTCCCCATATGCCCCATGTATGACTAAGTCCTATTTTCAAAGTAATATTGTATGACTAAGTCTAGAGATCATTCCTTATAGTCCAGCAAACTTCCCACATGCCCCTCCCCATATGCCCCTCCCCACATGTAATTCCTTATAGTCCAGCAAACTTCCCACATGCCCCTCCCCATATGCCCCATGTAAAACTAAATCCCAAGATTTTTTGACAAGTCCTACGATTTTCGGAAATTTTTCCAAGTCCTAAGATTTTTTGAAGATTTTTTCAAGTCCTACGATTTTTCTAAGTCCCACGATTTTTCGGAAATTTTTCCAAGTCCTGAGATTTTTTGAAAATTTTTTCAAGTCCTGAGATTTTTCGAAAATTTTTCCAAGTCCCAAGATTTTTTGAAAATTTTTTCAAGTCCCAAGATTTTTTGAAAATTTTTCCAAGTCCCAAGATTTTTCGGAAATTTTTCCAAGTCCCAATATTTTTTGAAAATTTTTCCAAGTCCCAAGATTTTTGAAAATTTTTTCTAAGTCCCCAAGATTTTTCGGAAATTTTTTCTAAGTCCTAAGATTTTTTGAAAATTTTTCTAAGTCCTGAGATTTTTCTAAGTCCTACGATTTTTCGGAAATTTTTCTAAGTCCCGAGATGTTACAAAAATTTTCTGTCCTAAGATGTTTCGGAAATTTTTCTAAGTCCCGAGATGTTACAAAAATTTTCTATGTCCTAAGATGTTTCAAAATTTTTCTAAGTCCTAAAATGTTTCAAAATTTTTCTAAGTCCCGAGATGTTACAAAAATTTTCTAAGTCCTGAGATGTTGCAAAATTTTTCTAAGTCCTGAGATGTTTCAAAATTTTTCTAAGTCCCGAGATGTTACAAAAATTTTCTAAGTCCTGAGATGTTGCAAAATTTTTCTAAGTCCTGAGATGATGCAAAATTTTTCTAAGTCCTGAGATGATGCAAAATTTTTCTAAGTCCTAACATTTTTCTAAGTCCTAAAATGTTTCAAAAATTTACTAAGTCCTGAGATGTTACAAGCACTTGTACTTACATTTTAATCACTACTGAAGATCTGGGTGAAGTCACAACAGAAGGTCTGGGCTATAGTATAAGCACTCGTCCGCGTTCACTGAGACACTATGACCCTACCAGCAACTGATCCCCCATATATACTCATGCCAGGTCCCCACCCATGGTCCCCTGACCTTGGCCGATCGGTCGGAATTTTTTCGGAATTTTTTCTAATTTTTTCTAATATTTTTTTTTTTTTTTTTTTTTTTTTTTTTTTTTTTTTTTTTTTTTTTTTTTAATTTTTTTTTTTTTTTTTTTTTTTTTTTTTTTTTTTTTTTTTTTAATTTTTTTTTTTTTTTTTTTTTTTTTTTTTTTTAATTTTTTTTTTTTTTTTTTTTTTTTTAATTTTTTTTTTTTTTTTTTTTTTTTTTTTTTTTTTTTTCTAATTTTTTTTTTTTTTTTTTTTTTTTTTTTTTAATTTTTTTTTTTTTTTTTTTTTTTTTTTTTTTTTTTTGGGGGGGGGGGGGGGGGAGGGGGGGGAGGGGGGGGGAGGGGGGTTGTCCCAAAGGTCTCCAAACATACCTACTATTGTGTATTTGTAATAATATTTTATTGTTTAAAAACCATTTAGGTTCAAATTCTTTTTTTTGCTATTTTGCAATTAAGTTTATTGAGCAGAAGTTCATATATTCATTTCATTGATATTTCTTTTTTACCTTTACAAAACAATGTTACCTATGTAAAGAATCTCAAGAAATATACATACATTTTGTATATTATCGACTGGGTTTGAATTTTTCAATAGTTATAATAATCTTCTTTTAGTTTTAGAAAGAACACGGGGGGCTTTTTTCGCATTTTTTTGGGGGCCTAATTTATGGGGGGGGGGGGGGTTGGTGTTAAATTTAAGGGGGGGGTGCGTCATGAGGCTTAGGGGTGGTGGGCACCCCTGGATGAGGGATCTGTCTTGATGGTTCGTCTATTGTTTTATCATCTTAAATGCTTTAATATTTGTTTCATACTTTTAAATAATTATATACTAAAAAACCTTACATTATAGTATATTTTTTAAAAAAGTTCTCAGGAAAAAATTTTAAATTTAAAAAAATTATTTTTTTTTACATCTAAAACATTTTAAAAATTAAGTGGACTGTTAAAAATGCTTACTCAGCATCACTCTCTTTGTCACCATTGTTTCTTTGTTTACAGTGTAAGCGAAGAGACTGTTTTTCTGTGTGTTGAATGCACACAAACTATACACTTCATGGTCGCTGATGAGTTTTTCTTCCGTCCACACAACCAGCAGGTACTTTTCTTTTTTGGAGGCTGCTCAACTTCATCCTTCTCATCTAATGATCTTCTGAATTTTGTCAATAGCATCGATCAATGCCATGGTGATTTTAAATTTCAACATCAATGGTGAACTTCCTCCAAGAAGAAAAGTCTTCCAAAAGAACCTCGCTCTGCTGGTTGTGTGGACAGATGAAAAACTCATCAGCGACCATGAAGTGTAGTTTGTGTTCACGCTTCATGTGCAAACAACACACAGAAAAACATACTCTGCTTACACTGTAAACAAGGAAACAATGGTGACAAAGAGAGTGATACTGAGTAAACAAATTTAAACAGTCCACTTAATCTGTAAAATGTTTTAGATGTAGAATTATTTTTTTTTTAATTTAAAAATTGTTATACCATAATGTAGCTTGTTTTTTTTAGTCATTAAAAATATAAAATAAATTTAAAAGCATTTAAGATGATAAAACTTAGTTGGAACGTATTTTGTACAAAGCACAACGCCTGAGTACTCGCATTATGCAAATGAGTGCAAGTACCGAAAGGTTATAATAAGGCTAAAATAATAATAATAATAATCAGTGCACTGAATACTGTATAGAGCGCAAGTGTGACTCTTGACGAATGTAAGCGAGTGTGTACTGGCTCAAGTTGGTATCTGTCCCCGCTCGGCATTCGCCCTCCTTTGATCCGTGTCGTCGGAGACCGCTAAAATAGCATGCGCAGGCGAACACGAATGCTGGCGATGCAAACTACCCCGAATATACACGTGCGCTCGTCTTAGTTTGCCTACATTTGGCGATAGTGTACTGCTAGCAGTACGGTATACAGAACTCAGAGGAAAACGTGCTTCAAGCGCTTGCATTGTGTCAACAGTTGCTTCTGCAATTCTGCATACAGGGTCCTGCCTATGTAAATAGTGTGGCACATGTTGTTTCTTTCTCCTTATCATGATGTTCTCTTTTAATATTATTTGTCAAATGCTTCTAGTATTTTCGAGGGTATATTAATACTAGGTGTCAATAGAAATAGCGAAATTGACCATTTGATACATAGTTATTAACTAGTTTTGGACAGTAATTAATTTTTTAATAGAAAATATTTCTATTCATTTTTAGTTGAAAGCTATTGAACTGCTTGTTTCTTCTATTGATTTTCTTGAGTGATAATTACTTATCGCGACCTAGCGTCTACTCTGTCGAGTTAATTGTGCAAATACAGTTTGAGTGTTACTTCCAGGCGTTGCCAGCATTATTTCAGTTTTAGAACCCATAATATTAACTTATAAAAATCATTGCAATGCAAGCAGATTTATAAATTTGTATGATTATTTATAGGCTACTAGTATTCTATACTGAACCGAAAAAGCGCAGTAGAAATGCATGGATTCGGAGAAACTATAAGGTTGAGTGGTAGAAAATACGTCTTAACTCCGTCTAATAAAGAATTATTTAATTTCAAACTATATGCATAGACTAAGTTATAAGTTAATATGAGTTATTCGTCACGCTTTTAGTCCATCTAGCATGTGCACACCTTTTTAGTCCATTTAGCATGACTGTGCCTTATCTTTCCTTCCAACAGCTATAGTTGTTATAGTCATCCTTCATTGCAAGTAGTGAGAAACATAGAAATAACGGTACGGTATTTATAAGTACAAGTTTGTACTTTTAAGTAGTAGAAGTAAGATATCCTTGCTGCAATCTATCCTACCACTTCCCCTTTTCCCACCTGGGAACTGACCACTAGTCTTAACTTATCAGCTGGTAATTTGCCAGGAAATTGTGATTCTAATCGACGCCAGATGATGCAGGCTAAACTTATTGCCGGGCTCACCCCTCTCCCTTCTAGTCCCTCTGTAACACCCACCTGTGACCCCCTCCCCCTCAACACCCCTCAAATCAGGGCTAGCTAATCGGCAGAGAACGTTCTGCCACTCATTTTAATTCTCGCCAACTAATGACGGCCATTTGTTTCCTAGATTCGGGTTTTATCTCACCAGACACTCTCTATAAATCAGTGTAGCCGTGCTACTCTACCGTGGTCGGCTAGACCTCTCCTCTCTACCTGCAAAGAATTCATGCAATGATCTAGATGCTGGCCCTTGCCCGTGCGTGTATCTACACTAGGAACGTGATTTATTGTCTGCAATTAGAAAATCTGAAGTCGTTACGGTATATTGTTTCATTTAATTAATCAAGATACATGCATAAAAATTCAGTTGATTTATTGGTCCCATTAGGATTAGGATCACTCTCCTTTTGATTTATGGATGAAATATTAATATTATTGTAATACACATTATGGAGACATCAATATTAATGGAAATTCTATACTGGTTTATGCTGACGACAGTTTTATTTGCTCTTATCTCCTGTGGTAAAATAATTTCAAGTCAAGATGTGAACTTCAAAAGTAATGTTGTTGAAGATACATCTTGTTTTTCACTAATATATAATAAAAACTTAGCTTTTATTATTCAAAAGTAAATTAAGGAATTTAAATGCAGCCTGTCAAGCAATTATTTGTTATGGAGCACAGGTTTGGGGATGTGAGTGGCATGAGCAAATTGAAAGGGCGCAACACTTCTTTGCGAAGAAAGTTTTCAATTTGCCAAAATATACTTCCAGCAAATAAATATCCTCTATCTGGAAACAAATCTGGTTCCAGTTTTTCTCCACACCCTGAAGCTGCACCTCCATTATGTTGAGAAATGTATGCTTATGCAAAAAATGGATAAGTAAGTAGGATTTTAACAGTAGGCTAGAAACTATGCAGAAAAAATTGTCTTTGAGAAGTGGCAAAAGATTGCTGAGGAATACCATATACCAAAGTGGCACATTTCAGATTGATATTAACACCATTTTGAACAGAATATCTATAAGTTCGATGGAGAAGTTTGAGAGCAGACGGATGAGTAGCCAGACATGCACCCTTTACAAGGAGCTGAATTTCTCTATATAGTACAGAAAAACAAACTTTCATATCCTGGATGATTCCGGTGAGAGCAGAATAATTGGCGTATCTAAACTCTGAATAGGTACGGTACTCATTCACGGGACGATGGCAAAGTTGCACGCCGTCAAGGTGGGCTGCCGGCAAGCTTGGCTGACGATAACCCTGGCTAACGTCAAAGTCGCACGCCGTCACCATGGGCTGAATTCCTAAGTGTGCCAGGTTGGCGGTGCATGCAACGACAAACTGGCATTCATTCCATTTTGTCACCTGGCGCCAAAGTTGCACGCCGTCACCGTGGGCTGAATTCCAAAGTGTGCCAGGTTGGCGGTGCATGCAACGACAAACTGGGACTCGTTAGATTTTGTCAGCTGGCGCCAAAGCTGCACGCCGTCACGATGGGCTACTTTTAGGCCCTTCGCACACGAGTCGACTCATTTTCCATTTGAGTTGGCAACGGTAGTCGCGCGCAACCTTGTCTGTGTTTCACAGCGTGAGTCCTCTCGCCAACTGCCAGTTGTCAACTCAAATCTTGTTGGCAACGTGAATCGTCTGCACGCAATGGTGACAGCCGGTCGCCTGCAATCTCAGTTTAGAATGTTGTACAGCAGTATTGAATGAGTATTGACTTGAAGTATTCAGCTGTATTCGCAATCAATAACCAAGTTCATACCCTTCAATCTCCAAAACGCTTTCTTTTGACCTTTTTTCGTATTTCATAGAATAACTTAATAATCGCGGTAGTTAATGTCTTATGTGATTTTGCAGTTCATCTCACAATGAATTCACCACCTAAAGGAGGGCTTAAGGAGCCTAAAGTTTTCCGAATGAGTAATAATTTATTGATTTCTTATTGAAAAAGATAGCTCTTCACTCTTATTCTGCTATCTGTATTTCTGTAATGAAGCGTTTTCGAAGGAATAACCTTTTAAAATCTGGCAGATTCCTGGCGAAATTTTTTCGCAAAAACCTGTATATCTTTTTAGGAAAGTGATAGCCGCGAGCAGTGACAGGTATCTGTTCAGTCAGATAAGATAAGCTGCAAATTCCTGGGACCTCTTTCTAAGGGTGACCGAATGGATCGGCCACCAAAAAAGACGGTTCTCAGCTATAAAATCACTTGCCAATGATTTGTGACTCACCTAATACTGTGATCCAACTCGTCAAAAATTGACATTCAACTCATTTCCCACGCACAGGTCTCATAACTATCTGGGCTTCACATTCCGAAAAAAATACATTAAATACGTATAAAAAATACATTAAATTTAACGTATTACAGGTTTAGGAGGTTCTAGAAGCTAGAGAGATCCTTTATTACATTACATTGTCAGATCGATATAAGTGAAACGAATTATTCTCATTATCTTAACCCAGCCGCCTTGTCAAATTAAATTCTGTCACAACTCTATCCACCTATGGTAGCCTACTCACAATATAGCAGTGGCGGCTGGTGGAAACTTAGATTGGAGGTTGCAGGTTGCAGGCATCAATAAAAAATCATAATCTATCATAGTAAATGAAATACCATTGTGAGGGGTCATAAAATCGCTATGACTTGTGCTTGGATCTTGAAATATTAGTTCTGACATGTTTCTTAGCATGGTTGACTCTAAGAAGAATTAAACTTGAATATAAAATGGATTATAAAACCAAATCGTAACAATTTGTTGCATTATTATAATATTACAAATTAATAGTTCTACCTTATTTGAAAAGAAAACCAATCCTCTCCTTTACCTTAGCAAACTCGTCTATCACTTTCTGGTTGAAATCAGGAATGCTCATTATCACGTCTAGTTCAATGGAGAGCATTGCCAAAGCAGATAGCTTCTCTTCAGTCATTGTGTTTTGCAAACATGTCGTTATTCTTTTGAAGGCTGAGAAACATCTCTCAACATTCATCCAATTTATAGATTTTTAATTGTTCAATAATGCAAGCCGACAAACCAGCAGCATCATAGCTTGGTGGATTATTTAAAAATGTCCAAAATCTTTCAATAGGCCTATTACTAAATATCTATGTACGTGTAGACAATTGCCAGTTGAAATTGATTATTTTGATACATCGCTTGTTTCATCAGCTATATCAGTCAAGTATTTAGTTAGCCTCATTCATTTCAGTAGAAATTTTTTTATGACAAGGATGCAACATTAATTGTAAAGTTGTAATTGTAAAAGTTCATTTTGAATCGTCTTTGACAGGGGTGCCCCCCCCTAAGCCTCATGACGCACCCCCCCCTAAATTTATCACCAGACCCCCCCCCCCATAAATTAGGCACCCCCAAGCCTTATTATACACTCCCTTACATTTAGCACCAACCACCCCCCATAAATTAGGCCCCCCAAAAAAATGTGAAAAATGTGAGTTAATAACTTCATTTGTAAAACACAAAAATTCAAAATACTAAGTCATTTATTGGACAGTAGTTGAACAACAGGTTATTTACGTAGTGTAGTATCTTGGGAGAATTTATGTATGGATGAAGTACATAAAAGGCACAAATTTCATGTATAATTATTTTCAACAGACAATCGAAAGAAGCTTCTTTCAAAACAGAATAAAAACATAGTTGGGCCTATTAAAAATGACAGAATTTTCAGTATTTAAGTTACTTGGTAAACTTCGCTATAGCAATTCTTACTTATTAGTAAATAGTAATTGTAAAATACATGAAAAACATCAACAGTTTGAAGCAGTGGCGGCTCGTGCATGGAAAAAATGGATGTTCACAAAATATTTGGTATGCACTCTATGAATTGCATTGCATGTATTGTATGAGTAATGCTTATGATGTTCCACCCCCCCCCCCCACCCAGACGCCAATTCCTACAAGCAAAGGTTAGAGGAAGAATGATGGCAAAATGTTAAGCACTTCCAAATTTAAAAAATCTAAAATTCTACTCACCACTGTCATAAAGCAACACTGGCCATTGTTTTGTCTGGCAAAACAGATGCATCAGGGGCAGGGAACCGATCAGACAAGATGCTCATGAGTATAAATGATCATTCAATAGTACCAAAACGCATTTGATGCATTGCACATATGATAGAGTTCTTGAATAAACGAGATGCCTTTCAAAAATGTATGGCAATATAATGTAGCATTTTGTATTGCAGGTGAAAATATAATTTTTTTTTTTTGAAGGATTGCTAATAACCAAAAAATTTAAAAAGTCTTCCATGCATTTGGTTTTCAGATAGAAAAAAGTGTGAATTTTGATATTATAAAATTCATTTTTTGTTTCCACTCACGAACTGGCAATGCACTGATTACATCTTTTTTGTGGCAGCCTGGACTTGCTTGATGATTCACTGATGTTGTTTTTTGTTTTTAAAAAATTTAAGAAAAACCAATAGTTTATGTTTGGTTTTAGTATAACAAATAAATTCCGGTCTTATTTATATAGTTTTTTTATTTCCACTCCCAAACATATTCACTTATGATGTATTTTGTTTAAAAAATTAGAAAAAACCAGCATCTCCCGGTAAACTCACTATTCATTACATTTATCCTTCTGTGAATCTTCTTTCCTTCAGACTGACCTCTCTATGACTCCAAAAATTATTCTAGTCTCCTCAAAATCATGTGGACTACTAGGAAAACTCCATAACAATTATGATCAATAAAATATACTGAATAATTATATAACAGTTTTTGTTATTTTAACAATGTAAAGTGGAGGTCGATCAGGTCCCAACTTTTTAATTTCTAGTTTCTCTTCATAGCTAAGCTGTTTTGAAAGTAGCTCTTCCACCGAATTCATTTTTAATAAAAATATATAACAGATTCAACCTATTCACTTAATACACAGCAGACAAGAACAACAGAAGAATAAGCTATAACGAGTCCACATAAAGAAAACAAGCATCACACGTGTACTAGTACGACTGTACGCCCTAGCAGCATTTTTGTCCTGAAATAATAGACAATGTCCAGAGAAGGCAAAGCAAAGAAGTATGGGTAGATGCTAGTCGAAATAGAAGGGGTTTCCCCATTCCACGCTTCTCTTTAGTCTTTAGTCGATAACACTGGGCAGTGAGCAAAGAAGTTATAATAATATTCAGTAAGTAGCTAAGCGAGTAGCGAGTAGGAATGTTACAGACCGACCGTGCTACAGCCCAGTATCATCGACGCTTTTCTGATACGGTACTGCTGCCAGCGACTCTAGTAGCGGAGCACACAACTAGCTGTGAACGGATAGCACCTTTTCCCCCCATGACCGTAACACATGACGGCTCATTTGCCGCGCATGCGCAGAAAAGACCCAAAAGGAGCACATAGCGATTGTGCACTCGGTCACAGAGAATGATTGCTTACGCTGCGAGTAGATTAGCAGTGAATTTAAAATAAGTCTAATATCAAAACTGACACTGTATTTCTATTTGATATAGTTGAATAAGTTGTATCAGTAACGTTTTGTAGTCTTCTATGGTTAAATAGGTGATAAATAGGCTAATATTTTTTTGTTTTTCAAATTTATGGGGGTGCACGTGCACTTGTGAACATTGTCAGAAACCGCCGCTGGTTTGAAGTAAACACTTTAAATTTGTAGGCTGTGACCATCTACGAGTTAGCTAGGCACCTTCTAAGCTTGTTAAATCTATCTCTTTAAACCCTACATAGCAGTTTTTGTCTTTGGGATGAGGGAACAGAAAACTTTTAAATTATTTCTTCGTTAGAAGTAGACTCAAGTACATATTTTTCTGCAGCTTGAACCATTAGATTGGACAACCGTGAGTCTCCCAAAGCTGATCTGAGTCTGTTTTTGATAATTTTAACTCGGCTCATTGCTCTTTCCGCTAATCAACTAGTAACTGCTAAGGAGAGTGAAGTTGTATAAACCTCTTTCAGAGCACTCGCTTAGCGTCTCGCTAAGCTTGAATAATAACTTCCTGCACAAATCCTAAACATAACTATTTTAACTAATTCGTATTCAATAGTATAGTAATAATTATAAATCTATTGTCATTAATTGGCATTCTATCTGGTCACTTCGTAATATATTTTTGAATGTCGTCACATTAAACATGGTTTTAATCAACTTATCCCCCCCCAAAAACGTTTTTTGGAACCCCCCCAAGAATTTCAATGACGCAGTCTTCGTCATAGCCCCCCCCCCCCCCTGTGGGCACCACTGTCTTTGAAGTTCCTATGAAAACTGTCGTCTTCTCTAACTGATTTCTCAACACTACATGTAGCTAACTACTGAAATTTATCAGACCTTTAAAAAAATCTGGGCTGTTTAATTATAGTTTATTGTTCCATCCAAACCAGAGTTAACATATTTTTTACCGTGCAACTGACGACATTTGCTGAATTTTCCCCCAAAAAGGGAGGACAAGAAAAAAACAGAAAACATTGTTTTTTTCTCAATTCTTAATTAAATTGGTTTTGTTTCTAACAATAACTAACAGTAACTAACAATAACAGTTTAATGAATTTAAAAGTACTAAAGCTAGTTGGTTTCTATCACTTTTCGTTCTCTTTAGTAAATGGCTGAAAAATGATAATGTGGTTATAAAAATTAGTTATGATGGATTTACTTGAAAACAGCGGACATATTGTAGCTGCAAGCATTTCCGTGGAAAGGTTGAAAAAAGCGGACTGTCTGGGGAAAATGAGTACGTATTGTAACCCTAATCCAAACTTACTTTTGACGCATTTGAGTGTAAAACTTTCATTTTTCTATTATTGATGTACTGTATTTGCATAAGTTAGAGAAAATTGAATAGTTCCTTAGATAAGAAGGGGGATGATTTTTTCAAGTCCTGGGCTGAGGGTACGCTGCTCATCATTAGTGAGTGAAATTTCAAAAACCAATAGCCCAAGGCCTGAGTTGTACTTTTTCCTGTTCAAAATTTCAATACTGTAGAAAAATCACTTCATTGACTAAATTGGGAAAAATAAGTTGGCATAACACATATTATATAGATTGTTTTACTAGTAAACTCGCTGACCTTACCAAGGGCACCTATATATAATTTTTTATGGTGGGGGGTCAACATTTTTTTACCGGTGTTCCGGAGGGGGGAGCTGACATTTTATTGTCAGAGACTTGTGTGTTAAAGGTGCTGTTGATCTTTTTTATGCGATACCCAATAGCTACAGGAGGAGGTCCAAGGAACGCCTGCTTCTGATTTGCATGGGTTCCCATAATTTTACTTGCCCCCCTCCCCCACCAATATTGTTATAAAGTTTGCTCCACTTCTGCTATTGTACTCCAGAGCCAATGTTTAGAAATGTGAAAGTGCATACAAAAAAATACTGTAATATTCCAAGTACAGTGTACCTTTTGCTTATAGGAATGAAAATGTACTTCACTCTATAGCCTGTTATTGATGTCAGGTACGTCTAGGGCTTCTGGTAGCTAGATTAACTTACCTAATTTCTGTTTTGGTAATGAGGCTGAAAATCTCATGTAGCCTAAGATGCAGTGGCGTAACTAAGCCATGGAGCCCCCCCCCCCCCCATCATTTGACTGATATGCGCCCCCCTTTGGTCGTGGCACGCCCTCCACACCGCTGCACCACTCATATGGCGGGGCTGCGGTAGTGCTATTTACATCACTGCTTAGATGTAGTCTCTTATAAAATCACACGTAGCCTAAGATGTAAATCCTTATAAAATTCTCCTTATGAAACCTCATGTTGCCTTTTTACTAACCATAAGTATATGACACATGTCATCAATAACAACCCACCAGGGGAACCTGGGAAGCTATTAGTCATAAATTATAGGCTACAGTTATCAATAAAAATAATACACTTGAAAAAATGTCAATACAATATAATATCAAATAATTTATCGATTTGATAGTGTAAGATTATATGAGTGAGTATCTGACTGTATCGAGGTATTTCCAATAATCGATGGTAGACAACCATTCTTAAGAGTGAGCTTTAAGAGGCCTTAATACCTTTGGAAAAAACACTAAAATAAGCACTTCGTAGTTTTCTGTTTCGGACGCTATTTCTGAAGCTAGAGGTACGTGAATGGTGTCAAATTGTAGATAAATATTGCTAGAATGGTCGTATAACCTCGGAATTTGAATATCACTTACCATTTTTTTATAATTACATGTCAAAGTTTATAAAAGTTTAACGGCTCATACGACTGTAATAGAGTTAAAAATTCGAAATTCGGAGGTTATACGACCATTCTTTAGATCTTTCTGCACAATTTGGTACCATTTTCATCTTTATTGGATTGAAAATAGCGACCGAAACAGAAAACTACGAAGTGCTGTTTTTGACTCTAGAGGAGACTCTTCATTGCAAGACCTAATGCTGCTACTAACCATTCCATCGAAAACCGAGTATTTCACTCACACACTGCCATGCCGGCCGTTGCGTAAACACACACAAGCGCATGCACGCATTTAGGCGCCAGACAATGTTATCTCGGCAATAATTATTTCCTTATTGTCATTATAATAACAGTGAGACAGAAATCGTCCTTGGATATTCACTCTACAGCTGCAAAGTTAGGGTCGTTCGATTGAGGTAGAGTAGGCTCTTACATTTTCGAACAGTGCATCTTCCTTTGTAATATTTTATTCAAAATTATTTTTTTGTGAGATGTAGTTGAGGTGATTCTGCAGACGTTCTTGGGAGAAAAGCTTGCCAACCCATTTTTTTATGTTTTAGAGTTACTCAAAATGTTCATCGTAGTTGACATCTTTGAGAAATTCTCTCCTCTGATTGATAGCGCTTTTTGAATTGGATATGATTATATATTATAACTTTACAAAAAATTACTTTTCAACAATTAAATTCTAGAAGCAAGAGAAGTTCTATTTGACAAAAGTTGCAACTAAAAAAAAATAATGGGATAGGAGCAGGCTAGCTTGAAAAATGTTTAAACGTTGATCAAACAGTTTACAAAATCCTCCCTTTTGGAGAGGGACAGGCAAAACTGTGATTAGAACAAAATATGGAGCTCTAAAATTATATTGAAAAACTTTATTATCAATAAATTCCATTTTCTATCCTCGAAGGTGACAATGTTGCTGATGGTGGAAAACAATTACAACCAATTTGTTGAGTGGATGGCCTAGATAAAAGGAAACAAAAAATTTACAATTTCGACATACCGTAATGCTTTGCATAATTTGTTTTTGGTGCAAATGAATAAGAAGAATTGCCTACTGAGTATTCTAATTTTTTTTAAATCATCTCTTTTTTGAGTTGGAGGTGATGAAATTCAAGAAGGCGAAATTGTAATTTGTGGAATTTGGAATTGTTGAACAACTTTTAAATATTTTGATAATTCAGCTACGAAATACAGTCAGCTGTAGGCCTAGTTGTCGAAATCGTTTGATTCGAAGATAGGTTATGTGAGGCTATGCATGTCCTGTTTTGTTTGTTTCAATTACTTTATACATTGGAAAAATGTAATGTGTAATTCGAGCGCAAAGTATTGTTTCTGAACTCGAGAAACTTTTTTCACTCGCCGAACTGTTTCTCTCAGTGCAGAAATCTCCCACTTTTCGCTCTAGTTACACAAATAGCTATTTCCATCAAAAAAACAATATATATTTGGAAATATATTATTTGAAACGCATTACAAAAAATTAATGAGAAGTTTGTGCTTGCTTCTTTTACATAGTTCCTCAATGTTCAGCTCAAGTTTTGTTAGGTACAACTTTAAATCGTCTCCAACATCAACAAGTACATTTCTGTACTTACTTTTTAAATATATTAAGCTCCAAACCCCTCTTTCACATAGGTATGTAGTTGAAACCCCAATAAGAATCTTTACAAAAGTATAATTTGAAAGTCTTGGTACTCTTTTCCAACACCGACCCAAAAATCTAACAAGGTAGCACTCAGATAATTTTTTAACGTCGGATCACATTCAATTAAATTTATTTATTGTCAACAATACATAATAGAACATTCATATAATCAAACCAAAATTAAACCATTTCTTATAATAATAATAATAATGAATATGAAGTTCAATCAGTTGTTCCTTCTGGTATTTTGTCAGTTTGCTCAAAGTTTCAATAGCATCAAACGAAAAGAGGTCATGGATCCAGTACATAAAAAATAACGCTATTTTCTGTAAATTGACATACAAAAATGTCCCCCTAAATAATGAAAAATCTAGTTGATAGAATTCTCTTTTGAAGATATTTCAATTTTTATAAAATAAACTATTAGGTTTACCGGCAAAGTAAACAGCAGATTCATTGCAGAACATTATATGACTGATATTATGGAAGAAGAATCAACTGTGTTCGATAGTTAGTTACAGAGATATCGAATTTCCAATAATTAGAAACATTTTCAACTTTGAGGGGGCTTGGGGGAAAAGTTGAGGGGGGATTTTTGGGGACTTTTCGGAAAATGTACTTTTAAACGTGTACTATTTATTGGCATATATAGTCTTGCTTGTCTGACAATAATTATTTATTGGATTGGGCTGGGTAGCCAAGCGCCATGCAATACACAGTGCTGTAGGGTTCGGCGACGCGGTGTCCGCTACTATTTCATCACTCACTATGACGCCATAACTTGAACTATAGTAATCAATAGACACATCATTTTAAAGCTTATTAAATTATCTATAAGTTTTGTAAGGAACGGCACAACCAACAACGCGATATTAAAAAAGATATGATCAGTTGAAGTTGATTTTTGTGGTTCGTGGTGACATTTTTTTCTATAAACTATATTTTTACTGAAAAACTAGGCTATCTACATAGAAAATGTATATGACATATTTTTTAGAGAATAGTTTTGAGTATTAAATGAGATGAGAATCACAACGATACCTTAATTAGTTTTCGAGTTATAAGCCTTTAACTGAAGTACTGCTCTTGCAATGTTGATAGGGGGGTGGTGGAGGAAGCAAGCGGGGTGGGGGTCGGGACTTTGGTTTTTTTGAGTAAGTACTATGTATACTAACATCCTGCAAAAATTCAGCTTTCCCCTAATTTGTTACGACAATGGCCATTTTTTTGCATTCATTGCCTGGGCTAGCAGGCCGCTCAGCCGTGAACGGGAAGGCTACCGCCCCGCCCTTACCTCCCCTTCATTCCTCGCACGCACGGTGTTGCGCACGAGCGCACGTAAAAACATTGACTTGTTCTAACAAACTACGTTTCTAAACGAATACATATAAGAAAAAAAAATTTGCATTGAGTAGGGAATTAAAACCCACGTATGGAAACCAAAATTTAAAACTGAAAATTTCACTGAACAATGCAATAAAAAAGGGTTTTTGTAAAAAAAAAAAATATATGTATATTTTGTTATTAAAAATAGACCACTGTAAAGAGCATATTTTAAAGAAAATTGTCCCAAAGTTTCATTGCTATGGTGTTTTTCGTTTCCATTTGTAGCTTGGACAAAGAATGCTCAAAATGTACACTTTAAGGTCACACATAGGCCGCAATTTATTTTTTTCGATTTTTTTAATGTCACATTTGGTTTTAACTAAATGAACTTTAGAGTTTCCAACAAAAAAAGTGAATAAAATTTTTTGTTCAAACACCCTTAAATAAGTTTTATATGGACTGTTTGCTACCGGAATTGGTGGATCCCCGGCATCCTAGATTTAATGGAAATAAGGAATTCTGATTATAAAGTGAATGCACTCCAAAAAGGAAACAAAATAAAAAAATATACCACATCATTTAATTTAAAAAAAAAATAGTTCACATCATTAAATTACTGTCATCATTTAATTTTTTCCCAATATGATTTTACTTTTTATTGAGAGCTTGCTTCCATTGAGAGATTAGAGTCTTGGTATCCAAGAAATGAAATGCATTTTGAACTAGGCTACCGTACTTGATTTTACTTGATTATTCTATTTTTCAGCTGTTTCATTATTTTACAAAAACAAATGAAATCTTAGTTAGAATGGGCGATTCTAAGTCTCTTGTCTGTTTATATTATTCCGATACAATTTTTAATATCATATCATGAATCAATCAATTTTAAAGAAAATAATTCATGCTCATTTTTCATTATTGTTGAATATTATAGCACTTTTATTGAAAGTCACCATTATTATTATAAGTCACCAAATATTATAACTGCAAGCGTAATTTATTCAAGTCTTTCTTGTAATTGTAATTGATGGTACTGATACTACGTTGAGCTATTTATTTTATATGTATTATGAATATTTGTTGTATTGTGTTACAATCAATTTATTATTTTTGTTATTATTATTTCTATTGTTATCGTTATTATTTTATTTTTTGTTCTGTGAGTTCTAAAATATATTTTATAGTCTTCATTGCAATAACATTTTTTATTAGATTCAATTTTATTCACAATTCCGATCAACTTCCACTGATTATAAAATTTAGCTGCCATCAATCTTACTGTATCAATTATTGGAAAACTAGGAAGGAACCACTTTATGTATGGCGACTCACCTTTTGATGTTTTTAAATTTTTGCAACTGTGGAGTAAATTATTTTGAGGTATAAAAATGATTTTATTTTATTTGAATAATTTGGTGATAAAAATGGAGCTTAGTTAAAAGCATAAGTGATGCTGACAAATCAATAATATTTTGTATATTTTCAAGAGCCGCGCAGCGCCCGACCTAAAACCCGCTCGCAACCTACTAGTGAATAGTGATCACGACCCACCGGTTGGGAATCATAAAAACAGAGAACTTTATTCTCTACGTACAGGCGAAAACGAAGAAGAGAGACCGAAGTTGTGAGTAAGTGAGAAGAGAGTAGACTGTAGGAGAGGAGTGTAGTAGGGCAAGGCGTAGAGGTGGGGGAAAGACTGTTGTTTTCAGAACGGCACGGTTGCTACCCCGTTCACCACCTCTCGCCTACCGACTATGACTCTGACTCCACTGAGGTCGATTACAAGAATCGGACTCCACCACCGAGTTTTGCCAAAGGTATTAAGGCCTCTTAAGAGCTTTAATTTTCAATTAATAGTTTCTCTTTTGTTATGGCCTGTTTATACAGAACACCTCAACATTGTTTCTTAGATTCATTTTTAGATAAACTCGAAATCTTGCTTGAAATTCTGTGTAAAAAATACAAAAAAGTTGTACTAGCCGGTGACATAAATATCAATGTACTAGAAAAGAATAATGTTTACCATAAGTTCAAAAATATTCTGATAATGTATATGTCATTGAAGGTCGATTTTCCAACTAGAATAACTACGACCTCTGAAACATCTATTGATAATTTCATTACTAATATTTGTGATGAGAACTTAAAAGTGTCAGGTATTATAGCCCATATATCAGATCACGATGCTCAGCTATTTGAAATTCTTAATGTTAGTAACATTCACAAAAAACCAATACGAGGTCTGAGCAGGAGATTTGACGACTGTAATTTGAATATATTTTTTAAAGATTTAGAGGGCGTCAATTGGTTGGAAGTTTATCAATCTTCAGTAAGTGAGAGGTATAATGTTTTTATTTCAAAATTTTCTTATTATTTCAACATTAATTTTCCAAAGATATTTATGAATGAGAAATAATCAAATAAGGATAAATATTCGAGCAGTGACGTCATTAGAAAAAAGAGGGAGTTATTAGAGCTTGAGAGAATATTTAGAAATGCAAAGAGTGAGGACTTAAAGGATCAAATTAAAACTAGGAAAAGAGATTTGAGACATAAAATAGCAATAAACAATTGAACCAAAACTATTATTTATATACTTATTCTGTACAATAATCACGTAATTTATCCGATATATCAAGGGCATAAATATTCCTTCTGAACATTGTTTAAAAATGTACTAGTTGATAAAAAATAGAAATAACTAAAACATGACTGTACAACATCACAACACCATAAACGCAGCATGTTGAAAAATAGAATAGCAATGAAAAATAGAATAGCAATGAAAAAAAATGGCACTCCAAATAATAAACTCACGATCACGAACTCAATTAATATACATACGGTTTACTCTAGGCCAATTTATCGGACACGTGTCTACATGCATCTATCTTGATGATTCAAAAGAGACTGAATTCAAAATACTGTATGAAGAAAAATATTGACTTTATTTCTACACAACCCCCTACTTTCCATTACATCACAATATTATGCTAATATACATTGAGGAATTCGATGGGAAAATAATATTAATTTCCTCTAATATTTGCACTTAGGAGACATGATTTGTGACAGTCTAGATAAGTTTGTTTGAAGAGTGTTTTGTCCTCGGTATGTCTCCATTTCCATTTCCTGGAGTCACAACATCCTGCTTCTGAATTCCTTCACTAAAGCTATTTGCGAATTGATAAAGTAAACAATAAACCTGACAATAATTAGCCAATTCATTCTTCTTCCTTCAGTAATTCAGTTTTATTTCTTTTGAAAAAAAATATATCAGTCTGAGCACAGGCCATTTCTTGAAAAAATATATTTTCATTCCGGGCCCCCCCGCGCCGCGGGGTCTGCAGGGGTGTACGTTATGCCACTGCCAAGTATAACATCCTCCTGAATGTCTGCCACTAACACCTAATGTTTGAAGGAACTGCCACTGATGAGGAGGGTAGCAGCTGTCTCCCCAAAAACTATAGCCAAGTCCCCTGTAGCTGTGTGGAGTGTCAACCTTGTTGACGTTAGTCCCTCCTTATCAAGGACTGTGCTCTTATTCAGGATAGTCATTGTAGCTCCTGTGTCAAGAAGTAGTTGCCTTGCTTGCCCATTCACAATACCATCTATGTACATACTACTTCTGCTGCCAGCAAGAGATGCCACCTCTGCTTTCCTTACTGGGGCCTTCTGCTTTTGGGTTGACAGCTGCCCCTCCCTATCAACCCTTTTTAGTTTACCTGCTCCTTCTTCTCACCTGGTTTTACTGTGCACTTACTCCTTATGTGTCCAATCTTACCACAAGCCCAGCAAACTTCCTTCTTCTTGGATCTCATCTTTTCTAGGACCTGTTCAACAATCTTCTGAATAGTGCTTGCCTCCATTCCTTCAGCTTCCATAGCCCTCACCTTAGAATGACCTGGTACTGACTGCCAAACTGCTTCAAACTCTAAGGCTTGGGCCAAAGCATCATTCAGTGTCTTTGGTCTGGCTAGTTTGATAGACTGCTGGGTCTCTGGTATCCTTAAACCATTCAAGAATTTTTCCACTGCAAGGCACTCATAAGTGTTGTCATCTGCAGATGGATATGCAGTCCTAACAAGTTGAGCAATATCAGCTTAAAACTCTTGCAGCGATTCCTCTGCACCCTATTGTTGAGCTGGGGCCAATGCAACTGCTCCAGGTGCTTGTTGCCAAATCTCATCTCTAGGCGTCTCTACAGCTCATTGAAACTCCACTTCTCAGCTGATGGAATTGAGTGAACAATTGCCAATGCTTCACCTCGGAGATTCATCCTCAGGGCTTTGTTGCTGGTGACCACCCCTGGAACTCTGCTGCTGACTCAAAAAGTGTTTGGTAGTCTTCTAATTGTGTCTTCCCATCATAGGTTGGCAGCCCAGTATGCTGGGGAAGAGTTACTGACTGCTTATCTTCCTCCTTCCTTTCCAGCACTGACTTCTCTGAGATGGCTAGGTCTGGAATATCTGAAGATCTATTCATTTTGTCATGACTGCATGAAGATCCAGCACCGCACTCCAGCTTCTTGAGTCGATCTTCCATTGTTTTCAAGTCTCTTTGTAGTCGATCTTCCATTGTTTTTAAGTCTCCTTGTAGTTGATCTTCCATTGTTTTCAAATCCTCTTTTACCTTACTGACTTCTTGATTAACAGAATCAGCAAGATTTTGAACTTTCTTTTCCATGGCTTCTTGTAATGAGGAAATATTTTCTTATATTTCACCTTTCATGGACGTCATATTCTCTTGAAGTTACCCTTTCATTGATGTGAAGTTCTGCTCCATGGATGTAATATTCTCCCTCTTATCCTGAATTGATGAAATTAATTTTGTATCAGGAGTCTCGAAGAAGTATGTTGCTGGATCTTCTCCTTCTGCCAATAACGCCTCACGAGGCCTGTCCTGTAGAGTTGACTTCTTTCCAGATGTTTCCAAATCACGATCTTCTAGCTCCCGTTCCAGATCAGCCACTTTAAATCACACAATGTAATTTTGCCAGCCATTTTAAATTAAACTTGAAAGAAATCCGAACTTCTGACACCAATTGTTATGGGTTCTAATAGCTAAAATAAGGCTGGCAACACTAAAATTCACACTTGCACTTTATTCACACAAATTAGTCTATTTACACACACTAATTGTAAGTTCAACTAATAAAGAAAAACAGTTCAACAAATGACAAGCTAATACTTATTTTTTATTAATTATTTACAAGAATTAATGAATAATTAATTACAGGCTGATCAATAACAAAAGAAACTAGAGTCCAATAAACTGTACAATAATGTAGAAAGAAATGATTAAAAGAGCAACTAATCGCTTACAAAACGCTTACAAAGTCCAATTCGTTATTTGATAGTCCCAAATAGTATCACTTAACACAACGTCTTTAAACTATGAGTGAGCTGCACAAACAGTAAACACTTGTCTCTGCACTTGACACTGGAATCAAGCACTGTTTACTCCACAAGCACTGGATTGTCTCTCTCACGAGATCTGTAACACAATCTGTCACGCAGGTTTGTAAAACTAAATAGCTTTTCACGTGGACTTCTTTATATAGCTGTTGTAGTTGTATAATTCCAAGAATTGGCGGCTTCTTGAAACTTCAAGAATGCTTGGAATATAGACCTCGATTGTTCAGGAAGTCTGCAGAAATTTCGAGAAATTCAATTGAGTGAGAGAGTTGTAGACTTCAAGAATAAGAGTGACAAAGACATGTGAAAAGCAAGAGAACGCAGATTGTGTTTCAAGTCACATACGACCATGAATGGAATGATCTACATAGAACAGTGTAAATAACTGCCTTGCTTGCTTTTGTAACACTATCATCTGCAAGTAAGAAGGATCTGTCACTAATTAATTCCCTAGGTTATTAATAATAGTATTTTTAGCATACTATATACAAAATAGTATTTTTACCATACTATGATGCTATTCCAAACAACTGAAATATGTTCTACACATTGTTTTCTTCCACTAAGGTATGTTTCAAACCTTCAGCTCAACCCCATTTACGCCTACATTTTGCAGTATTTCCAGACAACCTAGACATAAATTCATTTAATTTGACATTTCAACTCACATTATGCATCAAAGTAAATTTGTCAATGGGAGATCCGGACCCTCATTGATGTAATTTCGTTGTCCAAAAGTTGTGTACATCCTTGGTACTATTGAATTAGTGTTTCTTTGCCTTGTTTGGTGGATGTGATTTACCAGTCTTAATTCTTTGGTGTTTTTCTTCATTCTTGTGATGATAGCCTGGATGTAGAGTTGCCTCACACTGAGTACTTTACTGTCCTTGAAGAGAATGTTCGTGGGGAATTGATTCTCCTTGAAACCAATATTATTTTTAGAATGCGTTTTTGAATTTTATAAAGTGGTTCAATATGGATGAAATGTGTAGCTCCCCAGACAATTATGACGTATCTTAAGATTGATTGGACTAATGAAAAGTAAATGGTTTTTATTGTATCATAGTTTAGGATTTTACGCAGTTGATAAAATTTATATAGAAGTTTCCTAATCCTGGTTACTGATTGATAGATGTGCTTGTCCCACTTGAGTTTGTTGTCCACTATTGTACCTAAATATTTCAACTCGTTGACCTGTTGAATTGAGGGGCAATCACATGTGTTGTTGATCCTTCCACGGTGATGCAATTTGATTGAAGAGTCAGGTGGTCGCATGCGCTCTGTCAGAGAAAAGGCCAAGAATTTTGTTTTGGTTGCATTTATTGTGAGCAAATTCTCTCAACCATTTATTAGCTTTCAACAATTCTTCCTCTGCCAAACGAAAAACCTCCTCCCAGGTGTTTCCCTCGAACAGTAATGCTGTATCGTCAGCAAAGGCAATGACTCTCCCCTCTATCTGCAACGAACATAGCTCATTTGCATATGCCAAATACAAAATTGGCCGCAGTACCGTGCCTTGAGGAATTCCGAATTTCATTGTAGTTTCTGAGCTGAGGTGGTGTTCTATCTTGACTTTCTGATGACGGTCACTGAGGTATGATTTGAACCATTCCAAAGTTACTCCTCTAATTCCCATGGCTTCTAATTTTTTCAGCAGCAAACAGTGATTTACAGTATCGAAAGCCTTTGCCAAATCCAGGAACACTGCTGCACATTTTTTGTTATTTTCTAGCTTATCTATGACAAATTTTGACAATTCTAATACCGCATCCTCTGTACTCTTACCCTCATGAAATCCAAATTGATTTGAGGAGAGTAAATTATTTTTTTCTAAGTAATTCACCAGACGTTTTTTAACTAGTTTTTCCAAAATCTTAGAAATGTTGCTAATTAGTGAAATAGGTCTGTAATTGGTGGCATTTGTTTTATCCTCTCCTTTATGCAATGGTCTAACACATATCTCTTTCAAAGAATTTGGGAAAATTCCTTTTGTCAGACTCAAATTGAATAAGTGTGTTAGTGGCTTAGCAATATAATCCTTTATGCACTTCAATGTCCTATTATTGAAACCATCAAGTCCTTGGGCACTGTTCAAGAAGCTCTTCTTCATTTATTGGATGAAAATACATGGACTTTAAAGCTCTTGTAATGTGTTTATGTTGTGTTATGATTTGATCCAGTAATTTATTCAAAGAATTTATTATTTTCTCAGCCATATTTTCTCCAATATTAGTGAAAAAATTATTCATGTAGTTGAGCACAGCTTCTGAATTTTCCTTGAATGTTACAACTGTATCATCTATTTTTATAGCATCCAAATTCATTTTTATTTTCTGGTTGGAGTCAGTGGCGTCTCTGATTAACTTCCACATTTTTTTATTGTCCTTTCCAGCTTCATCTAATTTTTCTTTATAATATTGTTCCTTTGTTTCATGAATTAAGGTTGTGAGTGTATTCCTATATCGGTGATAGTAGTTGGATAAGTTTATGTCATTTGGATTTTCCTTTCTTCTTTTGTTAAGCAAGTTTCTGGCTCTTATTGCTGTTACTAGCCCTCTGGTGATCCCTGGTTTAATAGGTTTGTCCTTCTTCCACTGCCGATGTTGTTTAGTATTATTTTGTATATGCTGTTTTAAAGTTGATATGAAGGTGTTGTAAGATGTATCCGGATTGTTATTTTCAAAAACATCAATCCATTCCTCATTTTGTAATTCATTTTTCAGGCTATTGATGTCTATCCTCTCATATGTGCTATTAATTTTCTGCATTTCCATTTCATTCGCACTAATTCTTGATTGATGTTGTAATCCTAGTATTGTGGTGAAGTGATCAGTTATTGTTGATTCATAAATTATTGGAAAGAGGTAATCCCTAGAGTTGGTAATAATGTGATCTATACATGAAGATGTTTCTGTTGTAATTCTGGTTGCTCGTTTGATGCAGTGCCTAAGCCCATGTTCGCCTAGAAGATCGCAGTAGTCATTATATTGATGATGTGGCCGAGGTTGAAGGGTGTTGATATTCATGTCTCCTGCACATATGATCTGCTGACCTCTTAATCCGTTGAGCACTGATTCCAAGTCCATTAAAAAATCGGAAATATCATTGAAAGAGGGTGATCTGTAGATTGCAAGGATGTTGATTCTCCTTAGTGCTGTTTCCAATCGAATATGTAGGATACTTGCCTGATCAATTCGTAGCTCCACACAATGAATATTCAAATTTTCCTTTACATAAACAACCACTCCGTCGTTTTGTAATGAGTTGTTTGAGGTAGGAAACACATTATATCCATGGATAGATTGAGCAGTAGCGGATCCAGGAGGTGATTTCGGGGGGGGGGGCAAACACCGGGGGGTTTGGGGGGTATTCCATACCCCCCAACCAAAGGGGGGGTCCGGAAATTTTTTGGATTTTTTAATAGAAAATGGTGTATTTTGACAGAGTTTTTAGTGCCCCTCATAATGTTGTCATGGATAGCACTGTTTTATCAATATGTATGTACAAATTTGTATTTGTATTGGTAATTTGTATTCCTTACCGTTTTACCTGATATCTATTTAAGTCATTGTATTTTCTCTTATAAATTAAGTTTTTTTATCAAATTTCAAATGGGTTCTCATCCAATTTACTAAATAATTATTGAGTACATTTTTTTAGATAAGTTATAAAAATATGAATAATATGAATAAGGTAATGATTCAATAAAATATTAGCCGCCGCTAGAATGCGCGTGTGGCGCACAACCATTCTAGTGGGGGCAGTCGGAATAATATTCGTTCGGAAGGTCGGAACACTCAACAGCTCAACACCTTCTCCAGTCAGTCTACTTCACTTGAAGCTTGAAGTACCTGCGTACTAGTGGGTTAAAGAACCCATGTTCTTTAATATCTAGAACACGACATTAAAGAATTCCCTCTGCACAAGTAACATGGATGGCTTTACACAAATAAATAAATAAAATAAAAATAAATTTGTTAATAGTCACGTTAAGCTGCATTTATCGAGCTAGGCTCGCACAGCATGTGACACGTCAATTCACTTCAACTAAACTAATTCATCATATATATACACATTGGAGTAAGCTCTCTAAGGCCAAATGTCATGGACTGAGTTTTGGCTTCATTTAGCAAGAAACCATTTGCCCTGAACCATTTGGAAGCCTGAACCATGGTGTCCTCTGTCAATTTTTTTAGAGTTTTTACATCTGAGTGAGCATTAAGGAAAGTTGTATCATCTGCATATAGCATGGTATGAGTAGTAAGAGCCTGAGGTAGATCATTAATCATTATGACCACCAAAAGAGGTCCAAGTACAGACCCTTGTGGAATGCCATATTTTACTGTAGCAAGGTCTGATTTGTCTTTCCTGACATGCACAGCTTGTTGACGATTGCTCAGATAGAACTTAAAGAGGTCTAGACTTTTCCAATTTATTTCATAATATGCTAGTTTATCTAATAGGATTCCATGATCCACACAATCAAACGCCTTACTCAGGTTACAAAAAGTCGCCTGAGCAAAGCTTCTATTTTCAAATTCTGTTATCACAAACTTTATCAAAGAATCAAAGACATTTGTCATTGATCTACCCTTCACAAAGCCAAATTGATTTGCAGATATAGCATTAAGCTTTACCAGATAATCATAAACCTGTATACAGAGTGTTTCGGAACTCTCTACCAATACTTCTAGGCAGCGTTCCTGGACCACTAACAAAAGTAAATATTGTAATAAAAATTTTCTAAAATCCCCAGTTACTCGCACAGCCGCCATTTTGTTTTTTCACTCATTATTTTTTTATTCAAACACCTCTGAATGTACAATTTTGAAATTTTGCAAACAGCTTTTTATAACAATTGAAACTATTTTTAAAAAATCAATCAAAATTTTCCGACATAAAAAGCAAAATGGCGGCTGTGTGAGTAACTGGGGATTTTAGAAAATTTTTATTATGATATTTACTTTTGTTAGTGGTCCAGAAACACTGCCTAGAAGTATTGGTAGAGAGTTCCGAAACACCCTGTATATATCACAATCTCTAGAAACTTTGAATATACTGGCACTATTTGGATAGGATGGAAACTAGATGGTGCATCTTTGGGACTATGTTTTATAAAAAAAAGAGTCTGGGTCCTTCACAGGATTGTTTTAGGAATAACTCCGGTAAAACAGTATTTTAAGATATTCATGGCATAAATACATCCATAGCCTGCATACTGGATCGAAGTTAATATTGCTTCTATTGGAACCGGAGTCATTCCCCAGAGAACGTTTGAAAAATAATCCCTCTAAAACAGAATTTTAAGTGATTCTGGATACGAAACTATCCATTTTAACGCACATTATAGTGAATAGCAAGTCATAGTGAATAATATCTAGTGCATGAAGAATCGCCAATGTGACATGGTTAAAAAGCCCTTCCCCATCCAGGATACGCCTATGAATTTGGTAATTATTATAACTCAGTAAATGGAAATTGGACAATGCATAATTAGGATCAAACCAAACTTTTATTCATTTCACCTTTTTTCTCATTCTCATAGTTCTTTATGCTGGAAGCTTTTTTATTTTGTAGGAACTCTTATTCTTCAAAGGATAATACTTCGCATCTGATGAGATATTCTTTATAAATAGCTCTGTGATAAGCTCTTCATTAATATTGACAGTTCGCCATTATTTGTAAATTGTCTCTGAAATGCTCAGCTCATACCTTGATGAAGTTTTTGTTCCAACAACTAAATGTTACAGACTTGAAAGGCTGAGTTCACTCTTAATGTTTTAATTGAATCACTCAACTGTCAATAATAAAAGTGCTTTCTTCTTCAAGCTTGTCGACCAGTCTGACCAGTCGTATAGGCCTATGATTCATTATTGTCAAGTATTTTTCTAATCATCTGTTCAATCATTTGTGTACAGAAAAATCCTGAAACAGTAAAAACTTAATCCCTATCATTCATTCTTGTCAAGTATTTTTCTATAATCATCTGTTTAATCATTTGTGTACAGAAAAATCCTGAAACAGTAAAAACTTAATCCCGCTTTTTTCAAATGATTCTGTGATAACTATAATTGTAATTGACAGACAGTTCGCCAATGAATCGTTTTGTACACGCATGAATAATCTGTCAAAATGAACAAAAAAATTATGTTAATCCTACAATTTTTTCAATCTTCCCTCCCCAATTTCAAAATCCCTCCTAAAGTTTGTTGATGACGCTCTGAGCACCGTGCCCTACCCCCCCCCCCCCCGTTTGGGCACCCCTGGATAATGGAAATATATTTAGAACCCCGTAATATCTGTTACTGTTATGTTACTTTGAATTTCGAATAGAATGTGACGGCAATTTCAGTGGTTCTCTTGGCAGCTGTATATTCAATTAACTATTGTATATTTTTACAAAACTTGGACTATTTTCTACATTATTTACTGAGTAAAACGGCATTATATTAATTCCATGAGACAACATTCTTTAGCTGAATTTATAGAATCGAAACACTGCTTAAAACACTAACGATTAAAATTCAAATCAGGATCTTATTTCATAGAAGTTATAGATCCTATAACTATAACATATAGTAGAAATCTTCATATTACAGGTGAAAATTATAAAACATTGCTATATTGAATGGAAATCTTCCAGTGAAAATGTCAATCTAGAAGTAATTAAGTATAATAATATTATCGCACTCTGAACGGCACTGTGCCATGGAGAATCAGCACACATTTTTTTATTACAGTATTTTTGTTTATTCGATATTTTATATTTTTATAAATATCATGATCATATTATATTTTTCATAAAAAATGCGAGGTCTTGTAAAATAAAATACTTTTTGTTATCTTTCGGTTCTCTAGTTAATTATTGTTTTTTTTTTTTTAATTGAAACAAACATAAATCTGAAAACAAGAAAAATGAAAACAAAATTTTGGAGAGAAAAATCATGGTAGGGTGTGGAGTTGATAAAACATTCCAACTACCGTATGGTTACCCACATACTAAAAAATATAAACTTGAATTCTTAAAGAATTGTTTTTATGTAAAGTTCTTTATGTAAATCTCTCTTGAATTTAATGGACATTTAACAATTAAAAATTTACTATTTTGATGAATATTATGTTACTATTTAATCTATTGCACTTGATTAGTATGCAATACATTGTTCTAATTATTTCTATTTCTCCTCTTTTCAAAATTTATTCTATTATAAGTGGATTAGATTAGAAATTGGCACATTTCTTTAGATGATCAATCTTGAAAAACCAGTACTAAATAAAAGTGTTTTGTCATTTTTATTTAAAACCTCAGCATCTTGAAAATTGAATTCAGCGCAGTTGCTTGAATGAGAACTCCTATGTTTAGAGTACATTATAGGCAGTGATGGAATAAGGCACATATTAGCTGCCTGAAGGAGTCTGGGCTATTGAAAATTTCTCTTTGACAAAAAGGATATTAAGAGATTCTTTCAGCTAAGAGAATTGGGCCTTTCTCGAGCTCTGAAAATTATTCAAGACCTCGCTGAAGATGAAGTAACCTATCCACTCCAAGGCCCCTACGCTCCATGAATTTAGTCTCATACTTTTTATTATTAGAATACATTCATGCAAATATCATAGCTCGATATATTGCATCCGAGCCTGTCCTTTATAGGCCTTTCTTAAACGATATTTCTCAAAAACAGAAGACTAATTCATGAATATGAGAAAAAATGAATATTAATATGAGACATTGAGATTGAAATCCTGCTTCCAAGTCGGAATAGGTGGATGTGATGTGATCCTCATAAAAGGACATTCGTTCTAGAAATTTCTAGATTAATTTATTAACCTATTTTTTTATTTTAATTCAGTAAACTAAATGTTTTTAACAATTTTATGTACTGATGTTTGACGCAAATTTCTTTTGTGGTGGATTATTGACTGAACAAAGGCGTCTCTGTTTCAAGTCGACCGTTTTGAATTTGTCTGTCCGTCTGTTTGTTTGCAACACATTTACGGCTTAACACATGGACCAAATTTTGCATGGTTCTTCATTTAAAGAATGACCAATGATGTATGTGTAAGGATTTTAAAAATTTGAAATTTGCTTTCAGTTAAAGGATATTTAAAATGGAAAAAAGAAAGGCTTTCAGGCCTTCTATAGGAAACATAAAATGAGCTTTTCCATCATATGCAATTGAAATGAGATTTCAAGACAGCCCTTGGACCCTTTATTATTCATCTAGTTAAGCCTTCATGTGAATTAAGTTATCATTTAGAAGAATTGCATATTTGTTTGAGAGAAACAAATTATTCTTAATATTTCGATTAAGTATAATAACAAGTGATTGCTAAGTAAATCTGACTTGTCTTATACTCCTTAACTGGAGTCTCGAAGACGTAATCTACAAAAAAAAAAATGATAATTATACAAATTCTATTACTATTGTTATATGAATTCAATCATGTTAAATCTGATTTGAACAATCAGCTAACTGGAAAATAGGAACACAGCCTTGGTCATGTAAAAAAGAGTGACTTATGTGAGAGACATAAAAAAGACTACAAAAATTGAATCAATGGTTAGGTCTCATGATTATGTTTAATTTTGCGATGGCGATTATCATTATGAGTACCATCGAGTATGTTCCTCTGTGCAAGCACCCTTATTCTTGGGTGAGGTCTACTGTTCATAGAACTACTAGTTTAGAAACTTCCTGCGTTTTTAATTTTTTGTCGTTCTTCACAGCTTTTTGGTATGGTTGTTATACCGACTTTTATGTCTGGACCTTTTAAAATCGGTTCATTTCATTTAACTAGGCGTCTTTAGTTGAACAGCAGTCTACTAGGTACCGTAGCGACTGCTCGCTTTCCTAATAATCAACCAACTGAACACTGAACTATAGCTGTATCAATAACCACTCAATACAGTGGTTTAATAATCGACAATGAGTAAATCACACACAGGTATAGTAGGTAACACAGAGATTATGCGAATAGATTATTAGCGCTGCAAATGCTAGGCGCGTTAAGTGCTTTGCAATGAGCGACTATTTGACAGAACGTTACTAATATTTTATAATTATTCAATATGTGGCGCTCTCCCATGACAGAACATTTCCTACTGGAAGCTGGAAGCCGAAATCGACTGTTCTGAATTTCTGTCTCCTCTCACAAACCAACGACGATGAACGTTTAAATTATTCCGTTTGAAAGTGGAAGAGCAAACCTGCCAACAGCCGATGAGCATTCCTGCCGATAGAACAAGTTTTCGCTCTCATTACAATTCTATGTATAGGGCTGCATAACGTTTTTCAAATTAATTTATTACAACCTATACTACAAGGTACAAGTAAAAGCTTCCTAAAGATTCTGCAGTAGCAATGACATAAGTATGAGGGGATTAGGAGGGTAGATCCGGAGACAAAAGAAATTTGGGATTTCAATTAGCCTTGAGACAATTTTTGAAAAAAGAGTCAAAGATGTCTGGATTTGCTAAAAATGTGGTTTTAGTGAATTTTTTCAATCATTTCCCGGGTACGTAGTCACCCTTTCATGCTTTCAAAAGGAATTTTCAAATATGTTTCCATAATCATTATTCTTGAACTAGCAGCCGAACTGTAAACATCGAATGTAAACAGTGAGGAGTAATAGTAGTAGTAGTAGTAGTAGTGTAGTTAGTTAGTTTTAGTTGTGGTTGGCCTACTTTTCTACTTTTGCCGTTGGAGTACTACTGAACCGGACGATTGCATCGGATGGGAACACCTATCAAAGTACCCGACGGGCTAATTCCAGAATTCGAGGAGATGGAAGAGGAAGAGCAGCCATCATCTGGAGCAGCTGAGGTATCGGGGTATTTAACCAGCAAGAGTACATCAACAACAGGTAACATGGACACATACAGTTTTTTGCAAGGTGAATTTACAAAGGATATAAATGGCATGAAAGGAGTAAGAAATGAATTAAAAGACTGGACTGAAGCTGAATTTGACAAAAGGAAACTCACAAGAAATGATTATGATAGGTTCCTGACATTAGCAAATATGTTGTCAGAAAATATAATTAGGCTGAAAACTAGAGTAATTACTATTATACAATTGGCAGCAACAATAGGGAAAAGTAATTGCGGAATAAAGGAATCTCTAAAAAATATAAACGACACAGTGAAAGCAATGAAGAGTACTGATAAACCAAAAAGTTTTGCAGAGATAGTTCAATTGCCTAGGAAAAATAATGTCAACAGCAAAAAGGAAGAGAGTAATGTACGGAAATTGCAACCAAAAGAGCATGTAGTTATGATAAAACCCACTCAACCAGTTTCAAATGATCTTGAAAATAGCAATAAGATTAGAAATATACTAAAAAAGAATATTAATGATAAGGAAAACATTAGAATTAATAAGACTGTTAATATAAGAGGAGGAGGACTATTGATAATCCTAGACTCTGAACTAGAAAAAAGAAAATAGTTGAGAATAAGGCAATTAAAAACCTTAATGAACAAGAAAATTTAAAAATAGTTGAGCCCCAAAATAAAAATCCGAGGTTAATAATCTACGATGTACCAGTAGAGCTTAAACGAGAGGAATTAGCAGAAGAAATCTACAATAAGAACTTTGCAAAAACAATGTTAAAAAAATCAGAGTTTGTAAATGGTTGCAGGCCTCTCTTCAAACTAGGCCCGAGAAATAAGAAAGAGGTACATTGGGTTCTGGAATGTGAACCTAACATTAGGAATGCATTGATTAATAATAAAAGAGTATTTTCCTACAACTGCTCGTAAAGTAGAGTTCTTTACGTACTGGAAACTAATTGTAAAATACCTATTTACTGCTCTGCGAGCGGTAAAGTATTTTACGCTCGCCAGCTGTTTTCTTTACGCTTCTGTTTTGATTTTGATGTCTTCTGATTGGTGGATCACAGAATCCATGAAAATCACATAACCTCAACAATGGCGCACGCTAACCAAATCCGCGCATGGATTTGATGTTACAAACTACAAGCTTTTATTGTGTTGGAATCCAGAACTGCAGTTGTGGGAAAAATATTGTATGTCATTCGCGCGTGAAGCTTCTTTATCGCTCTCGCAAAATTACTGCGCTCCGCTATGCGTCGCGCAGTAAATGTTTTGGCTCGAGCGATAAAGTCGCGCTTCACGCTCTTAATACATAAATAACTATTCTGGATTGGACGTCTTGTAAAGTAAACGATTATATAGCAGTAGCAAGATGTTTCAAGTGTCAGAGCTTCGGTCATATAACCAAGTTTTGCAAAGTAGAAAAAGAAATATGCGGTCACTGTGCTTTGGAAAATCATAATATTAAAGCATGCCCGAATCTGTCTAAGGGCCCAACTTGTGTCAATTGCAAAAAACTTAATAAAAAATCAGATCACAAAGTAAACGATACTAAATGTCCGTGCAATGAGAAAGCTCTGCAACAATTAATCGATAGAACCAATTATGGGATTTTTTAAAAAATATATTCAAATAAGAAAGAAAAAAATAATAGGGTTTTTATTGACATGATTGAAATCTTAAATTCATCAAGTATAAAAATTGATCAAAAAGCAAAAAGTAGGACAAGTCTTTACATAAACTATGGACAATTCACAAACATAAACATTGTTTTTGGTTGTTGTTCTAATAAAGATAAAATAAACCTTTCCGAGGGCATTGCAACAATTATCAACAAAAAATCAATTTGACGACCTGATTTTGAGCGTTTAACAACAGTGATTCTGCAAACTAAGCAAATGGATTTGACCGTGAAATGCGACGAGACATCTAAAATTCTAAATCTGTACCTTCTGTCTGATAATAACAATTTGTTTCGCAAACTAGAACAGTTGTTTCTTGTTGTGGATAGCTGGGCGTCATCAAATGAAACAATAACAATAGGAATTGATACAATTGGAAACATGAGCGATGTATCGAGTATTGATCTCTTGAATTTAGTCAAGTCAACAAAAAAAATTCATTATTTTATGTTTTTTATTATAGAGGAATGAATAATTTAAATTTTTTGAACATACCACGAGAGGAAATTAATGAAAATTTCTGTCCAACCAGTAATCTAACAGAAAGATCTACAAAACATAATTATATTAATAGTATGATAGAATTAAGGAACCTTTTAAGGCAATATGACCAATTGAACGCAGATATTTATAAGAAAGTTCTTAAAAGTGTCACTAGTACTAATTTATTGGAATCATGCTCCTCAATTCATGAAATCAAGTCAAATGGAATGAATATTTATGATAATAGATCGAAACAATTTTTGTGGCCTACTAATACGAGTTACAGGATGGGATTCAGCTTGGAAAATGGAGGAACATTCGTTCCATTTTGCTCACACAGCAAACGGTTTTTAACAATGCAGAATTACACACCTCAATCTCAGTGGCGGATCCAAGGGGGGGCAAAGGGGGCAATTGCCCCCCCCCCCGAGATCCAAGAGAAAAAGAAAAAACTGCATAAATCTAATAGAAACTAGGACGAAATTATCTAAGCAACAAAAATTGGCTGTTTCCAATTTGTCTCTTCTTACTTTTACTTTTTCTCTTCTTATCTAGATAATATATATCAATCAGTTAGAGTGAGTACAGGACATGGCAGCTATACCACATCTGAATGGAGAAGGGTTACTTGGGGAGTGCCACAGGTTTTTAGGCCCAGTTTTGTTTAACCTTTTTATAAATGACCTACCATTTAACATAGACTCCAAACTAATTTTATATGCTGACACTACTGTTCTGGTTAAGGGCAAAGATAATTCAACCGTCCTCTTGAAAGCTCAATAAATTTTAAAGCAGCTTACCGATTGGTTTCATAGCAACAAACTGAAGCTGAATGTCAAAAAGAATAATTTTATTAAATTTTCAATGATAAACAATGAATTCAATCATACATTAATGCTATATTCTGGTATGGAATGCCATTTGACAATGGGAACTAAGTTTTTGGGTCTGGAGGTGCAGTCAAATTTAAAATGGGATAATGAAATTAAAAGCCTTAGGAAAAAGTTATCCCATGCTGGTTTTTGCTTGAAGACTTTGAGAAATGTTTCGAACAAAAAAAAAACAGCCTTATCATGGGTATTTTATGTCCCAGGTTCGTTATGGTGTGATATTTTGGGGTGGTAGCGAGGGGAATATCAATGCAATATTCAGATTGCAGAAGAAAGCGTTGCGAATAGTTGAAGGATTCAGTGTAAGGCAGTCCTGTCGACCGATTTTCAGAAAATTAGGACTGCTTACAATGCCGGCACTGTATTTTTTGAGATTGCCGTGTATTCGCATAAGAACCAGAGTAATTATGAAAATAATATAATCGCTCACCCATACAACACAAGACATGGAGAGTCAACACTTCGGTACCCCATGCATAGGCTGACTCTGATCGAGAAGGCGCCACACTATTCGAGAAAAACGATCTTAAATTGTTTGCCCAAAGTTTTAAAAGGTTACGGTCAAGACAAATTCGTGAAGGAACTCAGGAAGTTGCTTATTGATGCCTGTCCTTACTCTCTGGCTGAATGATATGGGGTTTTTCGGAGACAAAATGTTGAATAGAATCTGTTTTCTAATATGTTTTTATAGACGAACGAACGCTTGTGTGTAATATACACACTCACAATACCAGAAATAGAGAAACAATGGAAATTCCATTTCAAAGGCTTTCTAAAACAATGGATTTATACAACAAATTAGGACTAAGACTATATAATCACCTACCTGAATCGATTACAAGTTGCCTTAATATGGACAAGTTCAAGAGAGAACTCAACAACTGGCTAGTTTTAAGGCCATATTATAAATTATAGCTTAACTGAATTCTTTGACTGCGATACTCATTGATGTTTCTTAGCCTAAATACTTGTACTGTATTACATTTTTAAGAATTATAGTTTTATTATTATAGTTTTAAAAATATGAGTGCCATATAGCCCTAATATTGACATTGTAATATATTTATTAATATTTGTTGTACTTCTCATGACCTTGTCAATTGCCCTTGGGCCCAATAACAATAAAATATTTATTTATATTCTTATTTATTGTCTAATCTGTCAGAGAGCCTCTCCTTTATAACCTGTGGTACACTGCAGAGTTTGCCTATCACAACCAAGATGGAGTTTATTTTTAAAAAAGGTCTATTGCAGAAAATGACAAGGCTCAAGCACCAGCAGGGCTGCCAAACCTCCATGTGTCTAACCTGTAATGTGTATTAAAATGGATTTAAGCTTTTCCAGATACTAGCCTAGAATCACTTAAAATATGATTCCAGATGGATTATTTTTTCCAAAATTTACCAGGGGAGGGCCCCCGGACTTGCTAGCCAAGATACGCCTATGACTAAGCACTAGTTCTATTTCATTCAATGTCATTATGTAAGAGCTAATAAGCTCTTAGTTTATAAATAGTTGTATCTTAAGAGCAGTGACGGGGAGATTAGTAAAAGGGGGGGGGGGGCGCTAAATGGCGCCATGAGCTTGTGGAGGATGGGCATCCCTGCAATTGTCTGTGGTAATATTAGACAAAACCTTCAATGCTTGAATGCTACAAAACAAATATAGTAACTGCTCACACAGTAATAACGAAAGGAATTTCAAAGTAATTGAATGAAGTGTTTGTTTGGTAATAACCAAACACTCCTATTTCTCAGCTCTAAACGTTCCATTTGTTTTTATCTTAAGCTGTAATTGAAGTTGCAGGAGCCTGCGTTTTCTAATCTGCTGCTCTGTGTGTAAGGAGACACTGCTTGCTTTTGTGTTCTTATGATGGAATCGATATACATTACCAACGGTTGGCATCTGAGGGTGTTTCTAATTGTTTTTCGCGGCTATTCCAGAGCAAAATACGTACTGTATTCAAATGTGTTTGAACTGTGAAGTTGCGATTGTTCGCAATTGTCAACAATTGAAGTTGCGATTGTTCAAACTAGTACAATAGGATTAATCATTTATTTGCAATGTAATTACCATTCTTGGTTAGATTGTTTTAGAAGGCTAATTCGCTACTTGCATTTGCATTACATTATTTTTGATTATGCAAACATGTATTTCATGATAAATAAAATATCATAATTATTAGGTTTTAGATATTGAAATTATTCACTTTTTAAAAATAATCAAGATAAAATTAATCAAGATTTTCCTTCTAATAATAATTGAGTAATTAGGTTTTATCAATGAATACAGATAGTTTTTGTATTCATTGGTTTTATATATTGTCAAATATGATCAACATTATTAATTCACAATTTTCCTTCTTATGTTATATATAAATTAGAAATCAAGGAGAATTGGTTATGTACATAAATAACGAGTTCTATACGATTGTAACGAAAATATACATGCTTTATTTATCAGCATAATACACACATACATACTTTACCGAAACAATCATTTGATCATGAGAAGATAACAGATAAGTTACTACACACACATTGAACAATGCAACATAGTTACGTTGAACGTTTAAAAATGCGATTTATAAAATTACGAATTGTCCCATACACCTTCAACTAGACAATAGTGATTGATATTTCAGTTTGATCGTTGTCAGTTTTTCACCTGAAAAAAGAAAAAAAACTTCATTTGAAAATAATACTGTTTACAAATTGATCTAGTGTAATACATGAATAAAAACCCCTATGGAGAAATATGATGGCTTATAGCAGCGGTCTCCAAACTTTTCAGCCTTTGGGCCAAAATAACTAACATCCTCCAGTAAGCTCCTAGGGCCAGAGCCATTCTCATTTTTCTATTATCATCTACAATTTTTTTTCAATTTCTAGAGTAGTGTTCGAGTGTATGATCCCTGAGCAAACACACACTTGCTAAATTTGATGGTTGAATTACGTATTGATGTAAGGATAATATGATTTCAATAATATAAACATTTTACATGCACAGGGTGATTACATGTAGTGGTATCAATACTTGTAGTTAATTATCACCAGTAATAATAAAAAAGTCCATATAAACGTTGGTCATTAAAGAGTTAAAAATGGCGGAGTTTGGAGACTATCCCTTTCTGTTTACCCATTCAGAAATCATCCATAGGGGGAAAAGCGACTCCTGCTATTCTGAGGATTGCGACCCTCCAGACCCCAAGCTAGCCAGTGCAAATTCCTCAACCCTCCCCTCTCCAAACTTGCACTGGCTATCCTTTACATCCTATCTATTCTTACTCTCACATGACCCAGCCACCAACCACCCATCCCTATCAACCTTTTCCCTTAGGGTATTGGTATTAGTTGGAGATTGGCAATTGTGCACATGGTTTGTCCCTACTGCAAAAAGTTCAGAGCGAAGCTGTCCGCATGCATATCTTGTATGTGCTCACATTAAATGGAAAGCAATGTGGTGCCAAATGCCATAACCCAGCTTCCTGGCAAATGCTGTGGTAAATGTGGTAGAAAGAAGAGAGGTATAGCAAACAAAAATCGGTTCTTTTCAGAGCCATGACACCCAACTTAGTGTTGGCAGTAACTTAAGGATATTACAACTTAATATTGAAGGTATATCTAAGGCTAAGATAGAGATACTCACTAAACTCACTAGTAGGTACAAGATTGATGTGGTTGCTCTTCAGGAAACCCATGTAGACATAGACCATCAAGAAAGACTACATATGCCTGGATTTACACTCCTTGATACCAAGTTCCACCCCAAACATGGACTTGCTACATACATCAGATCAGACATCTCAAATCCTACATCATCACTGGCTGTCAATGATCAAAACTGCATTGCAAGCATAATAGGGGATATCACCATCTATAATGTTTATAGACCACCCTCTTGCACTTGGCCACTAAATGTGCTCCCACCTGCTTACTCAAAAGTTGTCTCCACTGGTGATTTCAACTCCAAGCATACAATGTGGGGCTATTCCACAGTGGATGAGACAGGTGAAGTTTTGATGATGTGGGCCAATGCAAATAAAATGCACTTACTACATGATGCAAAGCAGAAAAAAAACATTTAGATCAGGTCAGTGGAACACAGAGACAAACCCAGATCTTTGCTTTGTGTCTTCATGCCAGCAGGATGAAGGACCAATACCATCTGAACATGTAGTCCTGAATGATTTCCCACACTCTCAACATCGTCCATCTCTGATTAATGTTGGACTGTCAGTTCCAATTGTGGGTGGTCACCCAGTGGCTTGTTGGAACTTGAGGAAAGCTGACTGGGTTAGGTTCCAGGACTATATTGAGGATAACATCAACCACATTAAACCTGAGATAGAAAACTACCATCAATTTCTGGGCCTAATCCTAGCATCAGCAGCAAAGTTCATTCCTAAGGGATTCACCAAAAACTACATTCCATGCTGGACCAAGGAATGCAAGGAGCTGCTGAAAAGAGCTGAAGCTGGAGATCAGGCTGCTGCCAACAGTCTCATCAAGGAACTGAATACTTACCGCCTGGAGCACTGGAGTGAGGTCACTGCAAATTTGGATTTCAAGCACTCCAGCAGGAAGGCCTGGCCCCTTATCTGATGCTTTGGTGCAGCATCCCATGTGACCTCACACAAGCCTTAGTTGAGTCCAAATAATGTAGCAAAGATCCTCAAAGATAACAGCAAACCCACAATCAGTAGACAAGCCAAAAAAGAGGTTAAGAGACAACTGAGAGAAATATTAGCTCAGAGTGAAGAGACATCTGTTAAGGTGAAGGCTGTGCATGTGGAGGAAGTTGCTTCTGCCATCAAAACAATTCAAAATAATAAGGCTCCAGGTATAGATGGTGTGCTTCCTGAATTTGTGAAGCATCTTGGCAATAAAGCTATGAAATGGCTTTCACAATTCTTCACAAGGGCGATCCAAAGCTGCAAACTCCCTCCTGAATGGAAGGAGTAAAAAATTATAGTATTGTTGAAACCAGGGAAGCAGCCTGACAATGCTAAAAACTGCCGGCCAATAGCACTCCTCTGCACTTTTTTCAAACTCTTTGAAAGAATACTTTTGGCATGCATTGCTCCTATAGTGGATGAGTTTCTACCAGTTGAGCAGGCTGGGTTCCATGCACAGATCAGGTTCTTGCTCTAACCATCCACATTGAGAGAGGGTATCAGAGGAAACTGAAAACATCAGCAGTATTTATTGACCTGACTGCAGCTTTTGACACTGTTTGGAAATCTGGCCTACTACTGAAACTTGGAAGAATATTCAGATGTGCTAAGCTGGTTAAACTGTTTGACAGCATATTGTCAAACAGAAACTTTAGAGTACATCTAAGAGATGGAATGAGTAAGAAAAAGGTTCTGAACAATGGAGTACCACAGGGATCACTTCTATCTCCAGTCTTATTTAACATCTACACATCAGACATCCCACCTACTTACAGTCACAAGTTTATGTATGCAGATGATATTGCTGTGGCAGCACAGTCAGCCACTATTGGGGAAACAGGAAATATTCTCCAGGAAGACATCAACACCCTGACTGATTACTTCCAATACTGGGGTCTGAAACCAAATCCAAGCAAGACAAGTATAACATCATTCCCCTTGAATAATAAGCAGTCCATGGCAGCCCCTACAGTGAATTTCTGTGGTGCAGTCATTCAAGCAAACCCTCATCCAACCTACCTGGGGATTACTCTGGATAGAACTCTCACTTTCCGTGAGCACCTAAGAAAGCTAAGGAGAAAACTATCTTCAAGGCCAACTTACTGCAGAAGCTAGCTGGATCATCATGGGGCAGTAGTGCTAATACACTAAGGACTGCAGCTTTGGCACTAGTCTACAGCACTGCAGAGTATGGTGCCCCTGTTTGGATGAGAAGTTGTCATACTCACCTGGTTGATGAGCACTCAATAGTGCTATGCACATAGTCACTGGATGCCTGATGCAGACTGAAATCAGCTGGCTCCCAGTGCTTAGTCCTATTTCACCTGCACAACTGAGAAGAGAGGAAATTGCTGGCAGAGAATTAAGGAAAATAAGTGAAATGCCAGCACTTACAATCCATGAGGACTTGAACCCAGACTCTCCAACTGCATTGTGGCTTAAGTCCAGAAAACCAATCTGGCTCTTTCCACACCAATCAGAATACACTGATAGCACAATGCAGAAATGGTCTGACATGTGGAATTCTCATGGTGAGAAATAAAGAGCTTGTGCCAGACCCAAACAGAACAATTCCTGGGTTTGACCTGCCCTGAAGACACTGCCCCGAAGAACAGGTTCAGAACTGGGCAAGGGATATGCCAAAAAAGTATGCATCTATGGGGACTTGCTGTATCTCCCAATTGTGAATGTGGTGAGAGCCAAACCATGGATCACATTATTTCAGTGTGTCCACTATATAACTTTCCTGGAGGGCTGCCCAAGTTACACCTGGCAAATGAGGAGGCCAAACCATGGCTGGAGAGAATGGAGATTATTTAGCATCGTTCTGGGCTGGCTTATATATATATATATTTTTTTTTTTGTTTTCTTTATCACTATGACTTTTACTAATTGACTAATCCATATTCTGGAGTCTCTATGACCACTATCAATTTTGATAATGGGTGATGCCCTAAACCACTGTGGCACCATCCACTAATAATAATTCAGAAATCTGTAGAGCCTTTTTCATTGGTAAATTGGAACATATTAACAAAAATATAATGTAAATCCACTTCAAGCCTGGAAACGTGTTTTAAGAAAAAATAATTTCTGCATCTCAAAAACTACTGTAGTTTGAACTTGTGCTATTAGATTGTTTGGCATATGAAAGCCAATCAATTAACAAGTAAAATTGTTCGTGGGGGGGGGGGGGGGGGTAGAAAAAACTTCTAAATGAGTAAATTGATGGTAATAGCTGCTAACTTCTGCAAATTTTTATACTGTAACAAAGCTTTTCCAGACCAATGCTCAAATGGACTTTTTCATTATTTTGGTGATTATAATAAGCCCATGAAGTGTTGGTAGCCAACACACTGTATATGTGGAATGTACAGAAGAATGTATAGAAAATATAGAAATATTTAAGAAATAATTAAAAAAATATTTAGTTGATAAAGCGTTTTATAGTGTACCAGAGTTCCTTTCACAATGAAATTAAGTATCACCTCAGCTAATTGATAAAATAATTATGGTAACTAGTGTATAAGCTTGTATAATTGTTGATCTGAATTGTCTTATACTCCTTAACTGGAGTCTCCAAGACATAATCTACAAAAAAGGAATGGTTTTGCTGCACAACCCTGGCATCAGAAGCAAGCTCCAGACAACCTGGTCACCAGTATAAAGGACTACAGCTTCAACACAAAGTCAAGGATCAAGTAAGGGTAAGAAGATATAGAGCTTCAAGTTGCAGCTAGTGAGAGTGTAACAACCTGAACTGGAGCCACTCATCAAGGAAGCATGTGATCCAAAATACAAGCATTGCTGCAGAGTTGGAAATTAGGATGTGGTACAGACAATCCAGCAGATCACCATCAGTGCAGCTGAAGGATGGACCAAGTAAGAAGTCAGACAACATCAGCTGGATGCCCCAAATATTGGATCACTACTGCAGGAAAAGAAGACAGAAACAAGACCAGGCAAGGTTGTTGTCATCAGTAGAAGCCCCACCTACAAGAGCTAATTGGCATTATGGAACTCATTGCTGGTTGAAGATGGTGTGTTATACAGAGAATGACAATCTGCTGATGGAAGACACACTGTCAAACAAATGGTAATTCCCTGCAGTAGAGTAGAGGAGGTTCTGCAGGAAATTCATGGTGGGACTACTGGAGGACACCTAGGAATCTGGAAGACCATTGACAAGGTGCAAGAAAGGTTCTACTGGCTCCATCTTTGAGATGATGTGGAAAACTGGTGCCACTCCTGCCACACCTGCACTGCTAGTCATGGACCTACAACCAGAAGTTGAGGTACAATGCAGCAGAACAATGTGGTAGCACCTCTGGAATGGATTGCAATGGATATTACAGGCCTTTTTCCAGTAACAACAGATGATAACAAGTATCTGTTGGTAGTGATGGACTATTTCATCAAGTTTATGCTATCCCTAATCATGAAGCAGCTACTGTAGCCAGAGCATTAGTGAATGAATTCATCAGCCAGTTTGGAGTACCATGGGAGTTGCACATGGACAAGGGCAGGAACTATGAATCTCAGCTTTTCAAGGAAGTACTGGACTGGCTGGGAATCCATAAGACAGGGACTACACCATTGCACCTACAATCAGATGGAATGGTAGAGAGGTACATCAAGACTATTGATGAACATCTCTGCAAAGTTGTTGCCAAGCATCAAAAGGACTGGGATCTACTGCTCTTCTTGATGGCCTACTGAGTAGCCACTCATGAAACCACATCAACTACACCTGTCAAGATGATGTTTAGGAGAGAACTTTGTTTGCTATGCAACATGTTGTTTGGAACTCCACCAGGAAAGGAGCTACCAGCCCACCAGTATGGAGCAGACCTGGAAAGACAACTGGAGGATATACATCAGCATGCTCAACATTACTTGAAAGTGGCCAGTGACTGGATGAAGGCTTGGCATGATCTCCAAACTCCAACTGTCCAAAACTCAACACTCAGTAGAAAGGACCATACACAGTACTGGACAAGATCAATGAGTTGGTCTACAGAATCCAACAACAACAACCAAGAGCGAGGAATAGGCTATTGTCAATAAGCTTCTGAATCATCAGGAGAATTCTCATAGACAATAGTCTTTGTTTTGCCTTCCTTCTTTTGACTTTGATGGAAAAGTATATAATTTTCCAGAAATTCTGTGGGACTATAAAAGCAAGAGACTGGAGTTGTGGAGCTACTTTTTGGGAGATTGAATTTCTGTGCATGAACTCTATGAGTGTCATCTGTCTTGGTGTACAGACAGGGTTGTTTTGTGTAATAAGGAATTAGTGTTATTACATGATTTGTTAGTTAAGGAACTGGAAGCTTATAGTGAATTGTAATTTGAAGTGACCCATCATCGCTGAGTGAAGATCTGTGTCTGTGGTTGTAGCAGTTGAACCATCACAAGCACAAGGGTGAGAGGTAAATCGATTATAATTCGTTTTATAAGGCTATTTGATAAGGGAACTGCTCACTAGAATAGAATAGAAACTGTTGAGATTTGATTAGTAGCAGTATTGAGTGATTTGTAACTGTTATTAGAATTGTAATGTCTTGTAGATTGTTAGATAAGTATTATTTGTAGATTATTTGAGTTGGTTTATTAATTGATTGTAATATTACTGTTAATGTAATTAGTTATGCTAAAGTAGAGTTCCTAATTTGTAAACTTGTGCCTTAATAAATAACAGGTTCTGTTCATTTGTGATTTATTGTATCATTTAATAAATTTCAGTCTCATTTTGTAATAGTCATTTTTATTACAAATAAATCCCAGAACCCATGATGAAAAATTGTTACAATTACATATATCCATGGGGTATCCAAGTACCTAAGGTAACCCCCCCATAAATTGGACACAGTCCATTTTTCATACCCCTTAATCCCCTACCACTCTCAAAGCACCCCTTGTAAACCCGGCGCATCTGCTTCCAAGAAGTCCTGATTGAACCCCGTTTTTTATCTTTAGATTCCTGATACAGAAGTTCAAGTTACCCCAGCTATAAGAGTTATTTTTCAACATTACTTACATTGGTTTGCGCTGAGTCTACCGAGACAGCCAGAGACAGAAGAGTGCGGCGATGAGACTGGGCGAATGGTGAGACGTCACTGATGCCTGCTGACGCAGAATGGCTGCCGTGTTATCGCCTTCTGACAACAAACAAACAATTGATTCTTCATCAGTAACAATAACAATATTATAATTTATTATTATTATTATTTTTATTATTATTATCATCATTATTGGCGGCCCGGTGATGTTAGTAGACACAGTCCAAAAATTTGCTGAATTGATAAATTGAAGCCACTACTTAAATCTATTTTAAACGTTTTTCTCAACGAAAAACTTGGTAATAGGACAACTAAATGAAGAGGAAGGATTGAAGATGCTCTTCAAACTCAAAGCATTCCTGCTTAATAATGAGTGGGTACCAAGTTCAACTTAGTATAGCAACATGTGTCTTCTTAAAATTCAGCTCCGGCACAATCCAAACATTTATTAAAGTTCATAAATTTACAAATTTATTGCAAAATGAAATGAATTGTGAATGCTATATTGTCGAATTCTAATTCGAGAGTTTCTGGTTTCTACAGGTACAATTCTCTCTCTCTCTTTCTGCACTTATAAACACTTTTTTCTCTTTCCCTCACGGTCTTTTGCATAGACACACAGTCAATTTCACCATCATTCCTCATGTATTGCAGCCTCTATTTTCCTCATGGCAGTTTCCGGGGAAAATGTAATTACACAAGAAAAGCTTCTGGAACTAAATAATTTAACTGCATAGGTGAGACAATGTATAAAGTTACTTTCAATACACTCAACTGAATGAACAGAAAGTAATTACTTATTCACTCTGTATCCATCCACCCAGAAAGTAATTACTTTGTTTGCTGTCTGTAGTAATTGTATTTAGTGTTTATTGTTTCCCATCAGAAAACATTTTTAGGAATTTTCATGGGTAGTTTTTCAAAATGTAATTTGAAGTGGAATCAACCATTTGATTTGATAAATTCGTCTGTAAATATAACAGGCGTATGAAGAATGACACCTGTTAATTGATTAATTGAAATATCTAGTACCGGAAATATCGTCACTATTTCCATGTAATACAACCATAGACCAACCATTCCCTTATTCTGTGATAAAACCCTCTGCTGTTCATCTACCCTTGAGTAGCTTGAGTAGGAGCTTACTTGATTTTAATTCCATACGTCTATACACAAACTGCTTTGTGTATAACCTAACAAAATTGATACACTGATCAAAATTTGAATCTTTAATTTTAATACAACTTGAATATTTCTTATGCAAAGGAGAAAGGTGAGATATATCCTGTGCATGCGAAAACTTTTATTTAATTGTTATTGAAATACAATTTGTTCATAAAATTGCATGCATTTGATGTGTGATGCAATTGTTTAAGGCTGTGCAATAGGGTTTTGGTCATATATTTTTTTCAAAGTCTCTTTGACTGGAGATTATTAGGCTACTGAAATGTAGTCTATTGCAATAAATAAAAAAAAAATTCATCAATTATTTTCTGAGATATGAGCACTTAAAGTTAATTTTTGGGGGCAACCAGTATCATGAACGGTTGTGAATAGAAAAGTGTAATTTTCAGGATCAATGGAACAAAGTATTGTTTTTGTAATGAGGTATTTCATTTTTCAAAATTTTCATTTTTTAAAAAAATCATTTTTTTGAAACCTTAATTACAGAAAAACTTTATTCCCGATTGAAATACAAAATATGTCATTGAAATCCCTGATATCCCTTCTAGTAATAGAGAAATTATTGTAAATCCAAATTGAATCGTTGGGTAGCTACGTTGCCCCAAAGTTTTCTTGGATTCTCTTCAGTTTTACAGAGTCAACTTCCTCATGCGAATGCGCAAGCACGTTCACTCACACACATGCAAGGACTTGCTATGTTGCCAGTTTGAATCATATTCGTTCATCACTCACTCGCCCTTATCAATGCTCCCTCATGCGCAACACCGGCACTCGCCTGTCTACCGGATGGATTTTATTTGCAGTTCTTGAATAATTATGCGATCGACAAAAATAATTGCTTTGAATGACACGTCTCCAGTAGCACTCACATTTTCTTTCCGCTATATCACTCTCTTTCACCCTCATTCTTTTTCTCTCAAACAAACATAATGCCAAATTGTGTCCGAAGGAAGGAACCGAATTTTTCTTTATTTATAAGATTTTTGCGATTGTTCCATATATTGTACCTTACTCTTGTGATTTACATTATGGTTTATTGGGTAATTTACATAGTGAATGGGATTATAATAATATTGTAGGACTTCTTTGATAGATAATAAATAGGCTTCCAACGAAAACTGTAGTAGAAGTGTAATTGAAGAAGTTGCTCTACTAACAGAAATTTACTACAAATGATGAGATGAAATACTAAAAAAAAGAAAATATAAATATTACAATTGAGTAGTATATTATTATACTCAATATTATAATTGTGTTATATTATTTAACACAAAAATTAGGCAATGAAGAAAAAACATTTTTCATTTCAGTCTTAGATGTAAAATTTTATTAGCATCTAAGCTGTTTTACCTGCATCTGGGTGGTGTAACCATAGCGGATTTCAACTTCACATCTTGAAATAACGTCCGCGTAAATATTAATTACCTATTGTCACAGACGAACATTCAATGTCATCGTCTTTGGTAACTTGCTGTGATTATTATACAATTCATCAATCAACTTATCACATACATACCTTCACATTTTAAAATCAGTTTCAACAAAACAATATGTGAACATATTATACCGTACTATAAAATAAAATACAATTTCATAACGAAATGATCTTAGTATAAAAGTATAAAATAAAAATGAGAAAAAAAACAAAATAATAATTATCATTTTGTTTCCATCAATTTTAGCTTTTTTTTTTATCTTGGTGCACTTTGAAAGACACATAATTGCACTTATTTGGCGGGCCGCTTAGCGCAGTTGATTGGTGCGTCGCAACTTCAGCTTGCTGTCGTTCAGCGGTCGTGGGTTCGAATCCCGCTCCTCCATCTGGCATCTATGTGTTATCATTCACCTCATTTTCCACGCACAAGTCTCGGACTCATGTGTGCATCATTAGCTATAAAACGAATATGCACTTTTAACATTTACTATCGATTTGTGTTACCTACTCTACATTTGTCTGACTGACTATAATTTATCTGACAATACTGACTTCTTCAGCAAATTCGTTCTCTGACTGAATAAATACACTTTATCTTAATTATTCTATAATCACCAACTACATTTTTGAATTCGTTGAGAAAATAACTACTAAATGTTTTTCCTGATATCACTTGCTTATGAAACTTGGTTACTGTCTTAATTGATTCAGGTTTGATATACAGTGATTCAGGTTTTTCTACTTATCGACAAATTGGCCAAATTTTCAAATTGAGAAATTTTCTGAAAGTAAATTCAATGATCTAAAACTTCTTACCTCTAACTTTTTATGTGTTGGAGTGAGCATTTACATGATAAATGCAACGAAAAATTAGGTGACTTATTTTTCACAAAGGAGATAAAAATACCTGATTTTTGAAAATTGATTGTGAATGAACAATTGAACGGATATATTGTTATACATCAATCGACGTAGAATTTCATATTCTTCAATTTCAACTTTTGATAACTCAGAGAACTCTCTTTTAGAATACCTAGAGTGGATTAAAAGAACTTCCAGCTTTGTACCAATTTTTGTCCATCAAAAGCGTGGACAAAATTTGAGAGGGCTCTAGTGTCAAACGAAGGAAACAAATTTTTCTTTATAAAAAATTCTTGCGATTGTTCCATATACTGCATCTTAATCATAAAATATGATTACATTATTGGAGAGCTTACATTGTGACTGGAATTATATTATAGGACTTCTTTGATAGATAACAGAGAGCCTGCAAAGATTTTTCTTCAAACTTATGAATAAGTTGGCTACTAATTTAGTTTCACAAAAGACACTCGGTCCCTCCCAGAGGCCTTTTAAATAACAATTGTTTTTAAATAGCTTTTGTACGAACTGAAAAAATCTCATGGAAAATTTTGCTTGTAAGTTTTTAAATCAACTTCAAAATCAGCATTCGACAAGGGTATAATTTTTCCAAAAACCATGTACAAAAAAAAAAACATTTGTACATTGTAACATTGTATAGCTTTCTCAGTGGCGTAACGTTTTCCAATTGGGCCCCCCCCGCAACCGATTTTCCGGGCCCGTCTCCTCAAAATCATATAAATATCCCCCCTCTCCCTTGTCACCCCTCCCATAAAAAACTTGAATGATTTTTTTGGGCAGTTATAATTATGTAAGAGCAAAACACCTTTTTATCTAAAAAATTTAAAAATTCAATCATGTTTCAAGGGGGGCTAGTCTAATGATTATGGCCTACGGGCTCCTGAAAGATGAAAATAGTTGAGTGTTGATTATGTTATAGATAATTATCTAATATTAAAACTGACACTGTATTTCACTTTTATATACTGTATTGTTTTACTCATATTGGAGATGCTTGAGAGATGCATTTGACTTCTGAAAAAAAAGCTTTGTCAGCCTTTGTCACTTTTCAGAAGTGAAATGCATCCCTCAAGCATCTCCAATATGAGTAAAACAATACAGTATATAAAAGTGAAATACAGTGTCAGTTTTAATATTAGATTGTTCATTAAGTATTTTGTCATGGAAAACATCACAGATAAATAATTAATCTTGAAACCTAGAAATTGATGTCTTCCATAGGATCCACATTCACATCCTCCTTGTTAGCACCTTCGCTCCTTTTCCCAGAAAATGTGTTTTCTCAGAATTCGCCTCGTTTGCAGACACGGACACAGGTTAAAATTTGAAAAAAGGGCATTTTATATGAATTACCGTGAAATTACTAAGTCAGGAAAAGAGAAAAAATTTAAGAAATTTATTCTTAAGAGGCAGAAGAGAGAAAACGTAAACTACTTATACAGTACTTGATCCTATTATAAGAAAAAAATTCAACTGTGTTAGGAAAACTGAAACAATTGAACCAAAACTATTATTTATATACTTATTCTGTACAATAATCACGTAATTTATCCGATATATCAAGGGCATAAATATTCCTTCTGAACATTGTTTAAAAATGTACTAGTTGATAAAAAATAGAAATAACTAAAACATGACTGTACAACATCACAACACCATAAACGCAGCATGTTGAAAAATAGAATAGCAATGAAAAAAAAATGGCACTCCAAATAATAAACTCACGATCACGAACTCAATTAATATACATACGGTTTACTCTAGGCCAATTTATCGGACACGTGTCTACATGCATCTATCTTGATGATTCAAAAGAGACTGAATTCAAAATACTGTATGAAGAAAAATATTGACTTTATTTCTACACAACCCCCTACTTTCCATTACATCACAATATTATGCTAATATACATTGAGGAATTCGATGGGAAAATAATATTAATTTCCTCTAATATTTGCACTTTGGAGACATGATTTGTGACAGTCTAGATAAGTTTGTTTGAAGAGTGTTTTGTCCTCGGTATGTCTCCATTTCCATTTCCTGAAGTCACAACATCCTGCTTCTGAATTCCTTCACTAAAGCTATTTGCGAATTGATAAAGTAAACAATAAACCTGACAATAATTAGCCAATTCATTCTTCTTCCTTCAGTAATTCAGTTTTATTTCTTTTGAAAAAAAAAATATATATATCAGTCTGAGCACGGGCCATTTCTTGAAAAAATATTTTTTCATTCCGGGCCCCCTTATGGCCCGGGCCCCCCCGCGCCGCGGGGTCTGCGGGGGTATACGTTATGCCACTGAGCTTACTACATTTCTGATTATTGAAAAAAATACTACTATGAAATTATACTTTCAAAAATGATCAACTTGTAAATATTATTTTAAATGATCAATCTATTTGCAGAAGTGGTTATTGCCTTTCTTAAGCGAGTAGTATGATAATTATTATGTTATGTTACTGATAAAAATAAATTACTGTTGGAATATATTTATATTTTGTGGAGCATTCACTAAAAATGAATTGAGTTCAAAACAGCGAACACATAAGACCAATAGAAGGGGCTTCTTGTCGCCGAGGTGAAGCCACTTGTTAGGCGCTCGTCCACTACAAATATGGCGGTGCAGGGATGACTCCCCAAGTGGCGAGCGCTTGATAAGCCGGTTTTTGCTATTACCAGTACGGCACGCATTACATCGCCAGCCTGTTTCTTCATAATATGAATTGCTCATTCTTGAGATGGATAAATTATAGAAATGTCATTTCTCAGTTGATCTAATTCTGAAATTTTAATTGTGAGTAGAGGCATTCTGTGATAAATTTTGTTAACAAGGATTACTCAAACTTTACTCAAAAAATAGTTAATTTTCTAATGGAGTGACATTTTTTCACATACCTTCCTATATTATATCCGTCATTATATCATCAATATCTGTCATTTGACTGCCACATCCTTTTACTTAACATGAAATAGAACAGTAGGAGAGAGTAGTAGGAGAAAGAGAAAACAAAAAGCTGAATTGAACTGGATAATGTATTTACATTGCAAATCTAGTCACAGCGATCATAAAAGACATCACAAAGACACTATCACAATTATTGTCTTTTGTTATCCCTGTCTAGTCACAACAATAATAATTAATAATCTTAATGTTGTTTGACATTCTCACTCATAATTTCTATAAATAGAATAGTCTCTTTCTCTAACACATAGCACAATACTCAGTGTCTTCACGAGTGCTTGAAGAATACTTTTTTTATCAACCCAAAGTTGATCTGGTTGGCGCCCATATAGAAGTTATATCATTCTGGATAGCGAAAGTAGGGTCTTCACAATAGGCTATTTCCCCATTAGACAAAGTAAGTAAATGTTCAACGTTTTGTAGTCATTGATTTATACGATTCAATTTAGTTACATGACTTTAAAGATGAATTTTCATTTTATAATTTCATTGTGTAACAGCATAGTAGAGAAATTAAAAAAGTTCTGACATTTATTTCTATAATAACTCATATTAAAACTGAGTTATATTGTATATATTATGTATTTTAATGGAGATGACTTTATATTTTAAGAATATTGGCTCATGTTTATATTGTACAGGATATAATGCTCAACATATGATTAATAAAATTAAATAAAAAATTGTTCTAATAAACATTTTCCTATTTGGATCTTGTTCATTTGCGTTCATAATGGAAAGAATTGAAGGTTAGACTAATTTGATCAATAATTTCCTAAAAACAATCTAACAATAATATTATTACATTACAATAATAAACCTTCAAGGAAGTATTGAATCAAACACAAGAAATAAGTGATGAATTGGCTTTGTGGTTCTGGATGCACAAGCCGGCTGATGACAGCGTGCCATCCCGATCGCACTTCAACCTAACATTGTATCCAAAGTATACGTCGTATTTTAAAATAAAAATCATGAAAAAAAAATTCAGTTATTTCTGTACTCGCTTTGATCACATCTCTACCCAAAAGATGAAAATTTTGGTAGCCGACTCACTTTTTTATGTCATGTTTGAAACTCGGACAAAAATTATAACTTTAAACAACTAATTAAAATTTATAGAGGTAACTATTAACTTTTATAATGCCACTGTTATCTTCAGAAACTAATTGTCTATACTCATGCCAAGTTTGAAAGTTATATCTTAATCCTAAGTGTGTTAAACTGCAGTTTATTTGGAGAGCGCGCATTGAAATTTTCTGCTCTTGAAAACACGATTTCGTCTTTCTATCCACTACATGGATGGCAGACGGCTTCACCTCCTGTATGCTACGCTAGTGCATACGCCCCTTCTATTGGTCTTATGGGTTCGTTGGTTCAAAACCTTGTTCAAGGAAAAAGAAAAACAATCTCTCTACACTCAGAGAGGTCTAGTTAAAGTGCTGAAGAAATGACAAAGTGTTGAAAATATTCTTATATAGATTGAGTAGAAAACATTACTATGAATTGAGTAAAAAGGATTTTACTCAAGGAAAATCCATTTAGACTCAGTGTGGTCTAGTTGAAGAAATTACTCCAAAATCTTAACTTTTATAGAAGATTGTGTCTTGAAGACTCCAGGCATGGAGTAGGCTTACGAGACAAGTCAGTTGGAACAGCATGCTACTACAATATCACCAATGCTACTACACTACTACTACGTACCATACCAGTACACCACTTGCCATAATGAAATTTCCTGAAACAATTTTTTATTCGTAATAATTGATAATTGTTCTAATAAATAGCCCAACTTTACCTGATAGATAAATTTACTAAACCATTATTATTTTCCACTATGAACTTATAACTCTGTGATGTTTTCCATGACGAAATACTTAATGAACAATCTAATATAACTGACACTGTGTTTCACTTTTATAATTGTATTGTTTTTCTTACTTATATTGGAGGTGCTAGAGGGATGCATTTCACTTCTGAAATGCTTCAGGCTGATGAAGCTTTTTTTCAGAAGTGAAATGCATCCCTCTAACATCTCCAATATAAGTGAGTAAAACAATATATAAAAGTGAAACTCATAACTAATGAAAATATTGACTTTCATTCTATCGATTAACCGTCGACTACAATAGAAATTCTATTTGCCCTTATAGTCTTTTTCTGCCATTATCTCCAAGATAGATGATGATTTGTAGCACGGCATGTTGGTTCCTGTGTCGAGCATCCTGAATCCTGTGGGAAATAATGGATCTCCCAACAATTCCCGCAGGAAAACAAAGGATACGTCGCCTTGAGACGTCCTGACAGCGCCAGTTCACTTTCACACACACACACACACATATATATATATATATATATATATATATATATATATATCGAATATGAAAAGGTGGCCCATATCGTATACCTATAAACATACTCAATAAAGATATAATGGGTATGTCATACATCTCTACATATATTCTATTATTTGCGTCGGCAGTCGTTCTAGCAGCAACACAAAACAACATCTGCCTCTGTACGCCAAGAAGTGAATCAGGGTAGGCTATACGTGCTATGTAGCTTACAGTTGTATATTTATATACGTCATACAAATATATACGATGCAATTCCGGAGTAGTATTATGTATAAATCCACTTATGATAATGCTTAAATTCCTTCATCATAAGCTCCCATATAAAAATTTATTCGCATTTCAACTCTACCCCTATTCCCGTTTACTTATGTGGATGCTTTAGGAATGGAATAGATCTCTATTTCTCTGCTCCCATCCATATAATATGTATGGAATTATATGTGGAATTTGTAGAGTTCAGAATGTATTGTGGCGTTTTTAAGTCGGGGTCTGGAGATTTATTTGGGTAGGAACGACTAATTAACAAAGGAAGACAATTTGCTGCACTAAGCACAATAAAACAAATACTTTTTAATATCTGAAAATAAATGTCACAAGTTTACAATTGTGATCTTAATAGCTGTACTTCTATGACAAAACAGAATTTACAGGTATTTGTAGACAAAACAAGTTTACTCCAATTGTCACTAAAACATGTTTCATTCTTTCTATCTTTCTATTCTCCCAAGTCAACCCACCCACCACACTGTCTCAGATACTTTACTTGATCTTGCTTTAGTGAGCGATAATGACAGTGTTTTGACAAATGGCCAAGTCTCTTATCCCGCTTTCTCCGACCACGACCATATAAAGCATTCTGTAAAATATGACTTTGAAGAAACCTATCGGGATTTAAAAAATTTCAATTTGAATATGTGTCTTGAAGAAGCTATAAACACGCCTCGGAGTGATATTTAGCACATACATGACATTAATGAGAAGGTAGCTTTGTGTAATACTCTATTAATCTCCTTGTCTGATAAGTGTGCTCCAATAAAAACTGTACACTTGCGCTGTGAGCCTGTCCTTGGTACAATGAAGAGTGAAGAACTACCCAACTTAGATCTGTGAGATAGGGCCCGACGCACTTTTCTTTGAACCAAAAGTACTAAACTACTGACTATATAACAGGTTCAAACAAATTCTTTCTTAGTAGTGGTGAAGGTGATATTGTGGAAGATATCTATAATGAATAATAAGACGAAATTGTCACAACCACATTTATTGAAAATATAGAGGTACTACTTTCGGATGTTACTCCATTATCAATCTCAGACCTTATAAATCCTGGCCTGAGATTGATAATGGAGTAACATCCGAAACTAGTATCTCTATATTTTTAATAAATGTGGTTGTGACAATTTCGTCTTATTATTTATTCAAACAAATCCGTAATACCTTCAAATCAAAGTGCCATTACTATAAGTTGAAATATTATAATGAATTATTTGAATCAAATCAATCTTCTTCTGCTCTTAGGAAAAACGTCAAGCGTAGAGGTGCTCACCATTCTGGGCCTTTCCTTCAAATTCCAATGTTCATTTGCCAGCTAACGATCCCAATGTATTTTTTGCAACCCCACTTCCTCCCACTAGCTTTACTGATCACATGGTGACTTCAAATATGCAAAACCAACATACTCACACTAATCCTCCTGAAGAAATCTTCTTTCCTTATGTCACTTCAAATAAAGTTGATATTTCAACTGAATCAATTGCTAAGAATAGCAAGGGTGTAGATTACATTCCAATCACATTTTACAAGAAGATTCTGCATGTTCTTATTTTGGAAATATCACTTATCTTCAATTTATCTCTACAAATGAGCATCTTTCCTGATCTTTGGAAGTACTCAATCATCTAGCCTATTCTGACGGTCACTAACCCATCTTCACCAAATGATTTTAGACCTTTCCATATTATACAATATTGTTACGAAAGCAAACAAGCAGTTATTCACGCACTTGTTCTATTTATATCATTCTATTGTTTTCATGGTTGGACGTGACTTCGACCGATCTTCATCCGAACTTCTAATTCTCTCTCCTTAGATGTCTTTGTCATTCTTATTCTTCAAGTCTGCAACTCTCTCACTCAATTGATCTTCTCGTCAATTCTACATTCTTCTTGAACAATCGAGGCCTATAGTCCAAGCATTCTTGAAGATTCTCGAAGTGTCTGGTGACCTCCAATTCTCGGAATCATACAACTACAACAGCTATTTAAAGGAGTCCACGTGAACCAGTGAGTCAGTTTTACAAACCCATGTGACAGATTGTATGACAGATCTCGGGAGAGAGACAATCCAGTGCCAGTGGAGTAAACAGTGCTTTATTCAGTCTTCAGACAGTGTCCAGTGCAGAGACAAGTGTTCACTGTTTATGCAGCTTACTAATAGTTTAAAGACGTTGTGTTAAGTGATATTATTTGGGACTGTCAAATAACGAATTGGACTGTGTTTTGTAAGTGATAGTTGCTCTTTTTATAATTTATTTCTGCATTATTGTACAGTTTATTGGACTCTTGTTTCTTTTATTATTGATCAGCCTGTAATTACTTATTCATTAATTCTTGTAAATAATTACTGAAAATAAGTATTAGCTTGTCATTTGATGATCTGTCTTATTTAATTAATTGAACTTACAATTAATTTGTGTAAATAGACTAATTTGTGTAAATAAAGTGCAAGTGTGAACTTTAGTGTTGCCATTTTAGCTATTAGAACCCGTAGCAATATTATATTTTATTATTAACTTTAAATATTGTATTTTACAATATTTTTCAAGTAATAAAAATATTCATGTTTTATCCTATTCTTCTTGATATCTCCATTTATAGATTTATTTTTAGTGCTTGAAATTTTGGTGGAGTTTATTTCAACTAGTGTCGATGACGACAATGATAGATAACATGGAAAATGTAATTAATTAATTAGATATGAAAAGTATAATCCACTATAATTTAGTGAAAGAATAACCCTTCTCTAGTTTTTATCAGAAGAATGGGATGAAATGTCATTAATAATTCTCTCTGAAAAATGTGGAAGTTAGGAATAGCATTTTTCTCAACACATAAAAAGCAGAACGAATGACATCGGTTGTCTTGAAGAGAGAAAAAGAATTATGCTCATTAGTGCTTATTTTTTCAACGCTTCAAAGAGTGAGGAATTCATTAGCGAATTTCCGTATGCAGGTAGCTCGGAATTTTCTTCATTTCGCTGGATTTTCATAGAGCAATAGACGTGTAAAAATGAATTACTACACTGCACAGAATTATACAGAAAAATATTTCTGGATTTCAGTTCTCTAGGAATTGTGTACTTCACCCACTTTGAATTAGTACTAATTCACAATTCAGTTATAATATGTGTTCAGTGAATTCCAACAATGTAGGGGACTGAGAATGAGAGCCAGTAAGCTTTACAAGTCGGTACCGTTAATTAATTAAACAATATCTCAATAAGTCAATAGAAGTCTTCATAAGCAGTCATTTGGCATATACCGTTAATCTCCTGGATTAACAAACTCTTCTCTTTGTTATTTTTTACTATTATCCTCAAGTTTTCTTCAGTATAAGTTACCCTTTATCATTCTGATACTCTTCACTATAATAACCTTAATCCTTTATATCTTCAAATAATGTAGATCTTTAAACTACATTAATTTTTACAGTCAGTATTTTCTACCACAATGCGAAGATGTATGAACTCTATAAATTAAGAATCTTTCTCTAATAAATAGTTCAATTTCAATTCCTTATTTTCTTTGTGTGGTATTTTTTACGAATTGAAGATTGCATGTAGCACATGACAAGTCAGTTCAGGTGATCTTTTATAATGAATTTTTATGTCGGGTCACTCCGTTGAATTGGGTTCTCTGAGAAAATCAGTTCTTGTAAATCGAGAATGGTACCTACTAATTAAAAATGAAATTTGAAAAGCTTTGTCAGCCAACAATTCTTTATCCCCTTTTATATTCTACCTAATTGTTGTCCATTTCTCAAAGACCCCAGACTGAAAATCAAATTTGATTTTTTGATTTGATTTGTTCTTAATTCTCTTTCTCTTTCTTCTATATTTGTTGGGTTCCGTTCTTTCCTTCCTTCTTATCTTCGGCGGTTGTTCTTTTTTTTTTTTTTTTTTTTTTTTTTTTTTTTAATCGTAACGTGGTTGTAAACTACCTGGTTTCTTTTCTCGTTGTCTGCTTGCTTGTCCTTTCCTATTGCTCTTTTGTTCTTGATTATTCGCTCTATGTTTCTGGTTTTTATATGGCTCTGGTTCTTAATCGTATTACTGTGATTATTATTGATATAATAAATTTTCTTCATATAATTTCCACTATAGTTCAGCTAATATAATTTCCTTCAGACTTATTTTCATCATATAATAATATTTTCTTACAATTAATTCATATAGTAATATTTTCAAGTAACATAGTTTCTTCTTATAATTTTGGATAACTTGTAATGTATATATTCTCTATTATTTGTCTGAAATATTGCGATATCTTCGCTTGTCTGTTTAATTATTCGACATTTTCCCATATTTATAGAGTGCTCATATCATCCGGTTTCGTTCTGTATTGTTATTGAATTCATAGCGACTCATTCCTGCGCTCAGGTTTAACCTCTGCAGGGATTTTTTCTTCTTATAGTAGTTTCTGAAAATATGTAATTTAATGATTATGTTGAACAAATTTTTTACAGTGTTGTATAATTTATTGTCAATTTGTTTTGAAGAATAAATGATTTTTGATTTTTGATTTTTGATGCTACTAGAGGATGCTCACCCTTCGAATTTGCTCTGATAAATCATCTGGAGGTAATCGCAGCATAGCAGGGACAGAGACAAAGTTTGGCAAAGCCAATTTTATAATTTGCCGGAGGCTGTTGATCAACAGTTTCACAGCTGACCTCAAAACACAGCGACGAGAGCAAAAGCTGGTGCGGGTAGCTCGTGCGGGTGCGGGTGCGGAGCGGCTGAAGGGCAGGAGCCCGCAGGGTATATTGGGTCAAAGCGCGTTCTCAGGTTAGCCTCTGGCTGCTTCTACAGTATGCACTGATGGTGTTTCTTGAAATCACTAATCAATGATGTTATACATATTCACAATTAATGAACATGAAACACTGTATCTGCTTCTATTTGGTACTTGCAATAGCTGCTGATCAATGCTAGGCCCGCATAGTAAAATTTCTATAAAACGAACTCCCAAAAAAAAGCCGTGTAACGAATTTTGATGTTCTCCCTTGACATTGAAGTCTTGGCAAGACAGCTTCTCATTAGCGAATAGCTGCTACCTTTCCTTTTCTTACCCACATGATTCGAGACTGAGACATGGGAAAATGAAGTGAATTGGAATTGAATGATATTATGAATGGTGGCCCTACAGTTTCTGGTTGGTTCCGCATCACCGGGTGAGTGATAATAAAGCTGATTTCGTCATGCTATTGCAGTCGGTCATCCTTGCTAGCGCAGTCCCGAGCGCCCATTACTCAGCCTCACAATCTCTAGAATGATTTTCTGCCTGGTTTTAATCAATTATGTTATATAACTGTAACAGTATTTCATATTTTTGCCATCTTTATTTATGTAGCGAAGCGTTTATGGATCCATTTTTAGCCTATCCAATGATGACCTCAGATATGCTGTGCAGATTGAAGGGGACCAAACCCTTCGTATTGTGTAGTATTATGGTCTAGGTTCATGTGTTAAAAGCAAGATATATCAATGCTATATTCAGTTTTATATTAGTGCAAATATGTCATACAGTATACAGTGCAGACATGATCTTCAGAATCAGTTAATATTTTTATTGAATAAATAACATTTAGAAATAATAGTACTGGTGAGAATTACTGAATTTATTAATTAATTAGGTTATACTAGTCTATCATATTGGTAAAAAATCTCTTTAGGCTGGATTGTGTTTGTATGATTTTTTCATTATTTTCATGAGGAATAAGCTTGTGTAATTTGATAGATTCATCGTGAATCAGTCGGTACAATAATTGGGTACTGATTAGCCACGAGCTGTGCCAGATGTGCCAGGATAAGTCAGATAGGATAAGACACGAGTGCTTTGGCTCTTCTTTGAAGAGTGACTGCTAAGGTTTGGCCAACAAAAAAGACTCTGTTCTCCACTGTAGAATCACTTCCCAGTGGTTTGGAGCTCACCTAAAACTGTAGGTCTAACTCATCAATCATCATTTTTTTTTTGAGGATGAAGCACACATAGGTCTGAGATTTGAGCGTGGGTAATGAGTGTGTTGATGGTGATTGAAGAGTTGGATCTACAGTTTTAGAAGGGTTCCGAACCACCGGTAAGTGATTTTACAGCAGAGAACGGAGTCTTTTCGCTGGCCAATCCAAAACCAACAGCCTCCGAAAAGTTATAGTTTGTATTTTTTGCGGTCTAATTGCCTAAAAATGAAAATTTTTATAATTTTTACTTTATTAATGTTTTAAATGTGTACTGTATACTTGCCTTTTGAGACAAATACGTAGATGGTGTCCTGCTGTGTGTTTGAGGCGCGGCACGTGTAGTTGCCTGAGTCGGCGGGCGTGGCCCTGTTCACAAGTAGGCGACTCTGGGTTGCGGCTACGCCACCCGCCGCCGCCGCCGAATCACTGCTCACTGTCACACTGCCGCGGCTCTGCGGGTCAAAGTTCACCATGCGCTCGTTGTGGTACCAGAACACGTACTGTGGTGGCTGTGGACTCTGAAAAACCATTCAATTAAGAAATTTAGGGATTGAACGAATTATAGAAAAAAGAGAGAATTGAGATAGAGTACCACAGCCTTTTTTGGGATTGAGACTTAGCGCGAATAAAACGTAGGTTTGGTGACGACGCAAAGAATAATTACGTCAGTAAAAATCTAGTGAATATCATCTCCCAATCATTCTTATTAGACAGAACCAGGCCCGCCCAGAGAAATTCCGGGCCCCTGGGCAAACTTGAGTACGGGCCCCCTTCACCACTTCCAATATGCAACCTATGCAACCCTGTATTTTGTATGAGATTATGAATAAATTATTGTTACATTATTATGGAATCAAAATCAAACCACATTTGTTCATTAAGGTAGAAAGTTTTGTCATTTCACAACTGATAAAATGATAACATTGTTAAATAAATAAGAGTGGTCATCTTGATAAGCTCTTCTTATTGGGTAACTATGTTCTGATTTTAAATTGAAAGCAGATTATTTTGCCTTTCATTACACATATATTCATTGGAAGAGTGGCGGATCCAGGCTTTGCAAGGCCCTGGGCAATTTACTTTGGTGGGGCCACACTTACCGGTGGTCTGGGGCTCCTCCCCATGATTTTTTGAAAAAATTAGCCCTTAAAATGCGTTTTTGAAGCGTTTTTTCAACTAGTTAGCTGTGTTAGATCAACTTATAAAACCGACCTCATTTGTGTATTATAGTAGTTTCCAATGTACTAAATTAATAGCCTAAAAAATTTGATCAGTTGGAACAATAGGTAGTACGCATTAGCTGAATTGTTTATACAAAATAATGCGTTTTCTGTGTATATTCTCATGTTTAACGTGCTGAATGGTTGACATGTTTTGTCATAAAATATACCAGGTCAAAACAGTAAAGTATAGTCAATACTCAATACATTACGTTAGTTTTTTTTTTTAATAATACAACCTTCTAATTTTATTTAGTCTTGCATTTTAAGCTATGCATAACAAACCTGGTTTAAGGGGTTCACTCTTTGCTTGCTTGTTGGGCTGGTTTAAGGGGTCACGCTTCTTCGGTTAGGTCCGAACCGCAGGGCCCCACTGACTCACCTGGCCAATACTTGAAGACGCAATAATTTCGGAGTGAGAAATGTCCATATAACAGATTTCTATGTCTCTTTCACTCTTTGCTTGTAGGCTGGTTGAGCTTAAAAGGGCCTTGCGGTTCTAACCGACCGACCCGACCTGTGTTATGTTAGGTCCGGGCCGCGCCACGGGGCCCTGGGCCGTTGCCCGACTCGCCCGGCCCTGGATTTGTCCTTATTGGAAGCTCAGAAAATGAAACTAATAGCAAAATTTAATGAGTTTCAACCAAATTTGATTAACCAAATGATTTTAAAAAAGAGGAAACGTATCTCTAAATTATTAAGAACAACATTTTTCATCCAAAACGGGAAGAAAGATGAAATCTGGAAATCTATGAATTATGGATCCCATGCAAAAGTTGCTAAAACAGATTTTGAAAAACATGCTAATATCGACATAAGTTTTATTCAAAATCCACACTTGAATATATTCTTGGCAATCCTAAACAAAATTAAAATCAAGAAAAATCTGTAATCTATGAAATAAAATTTGAATGTTGCATCAAATTATATTACGTCCAGACCAAACATTAAATATCAGTTAAAAAAAAAACACTTTTTTTTAAATTTCAAATCTTAAGTATAACCAACCAGAAAATCATGCAATAGCCAAACATGCTTTGGATTATAAACACTCATTTTAAAAAATTAATTTGTTGAAAGAAGTAAACAATCATAAATATATTGATGCTCATGAAACAATAGAAATATAGATTATCGTATAAATGGGGTATAATGAGCCTGGAATAATGGAAAATTCTCGTTTTAAATAATTACTTTTCTAGCTTTTTTGCTTGCTAAGTCTTCAATAATTTAAATAACATCTTTATTTAAATATTTATCTTTAGAAATAACTAGGCCTAGAACGAATCTGATCTGTGTATGTTTAGTGTTGTTGAAATAGACTGTTGTTTGATACAGAGCCCAGGCCCCTCCAAAGCCCAGGCCCCTCCAGAGTCCGGGCCCCTGGGCAATTGCCCCCCTTGCCCCCCCCTCTGGGCGGGCCTGGACAGAACTACACAGCTAGATAGAAACATCACACTCTGGCTGAAAGCAACCACAAAAATATCAACTGGTGATTCTTGGTTGAGGAGGACTAAAAGGGTTTCCATGGCCTTTTCTCTTCTTCTTTTTTCTTTACTCTACGTTGCTCGATTTTTAAAAAATTTTGTTGCATTTAAAGGATAATTTTAGAAAAGAAGGAAAGGCACCCAAGTCTTCTTCTTTAGGAACATATGATTTTTAAAAGAATATGCAATTTTTTGGAATCAGATTCATAGATAGCCCTTGGGCCGTAACATCTGGTCATCCATCTGGTTGAGATTTATTCATATAAAAAAGTTATCATTTATTTTGTTTGTTTCATTTCTAGTATTTCAATTAGATATAATAACGAGTGATAATTACTAAGTAGATGATATTAAAATTTATTTTTTTTGTCTTATAAACTCATTCATCAGACATCTAAAATCTAATTTGTCTCGCAAATTGAAATCACAGCCTTGATGATGTGATACAGAGTGACCTTTTGTGAATAACATACATGAAATAGACTACGTGAATTTAATCAAGGGTTAGGTCTGATGACTGTGTTCATTTTTGCGATGGTGATTATCATTGAGTACATCAAGTATATTGCTTTGTGCAAGCACCCTTATTTTTGGCCGTGAGGTCTACTTTTCACGGAACTACTAGTAAATAAAACTGATGTTGCCCAAGTCACTTTAATTATCCACACATGAGAAACTAATTCGACTGTTTCGTCATTTTCAATTTCAATCAACTAGAACTAAAATGCAGAGCAGCCTAATTGAACGAGCGTAGCGATTTCTTATTTTTGACATGAGGCTCGCGGCGTTCAAGTAGAGAGAAAGGTTGACGCATCGAGCAAGTTTCGTGGTCAACTTTATCAAGCGCTAACACCTGTCTGTGACGTCATCTTGTGACCAGCCATAGCACTAGGCATTATGTACATTACTAAGCAATGCAATGAAATTATTATTAAAACTCAAAGATTTAAAATTTCTAATTTAGATTGCCAAAATAATACATATACAGTATCAGTATCAGTATACATATACATATACAGGATTTTACAGTAATCACGGTTTTCCATCATTCAGCCAGATTTTCCAACATTTTCTATCCTCCCAATCACCCTCACACAAGTTTCTCGATTCCATCGCTTCATCCACCTCATTCCTTTACAATCTCCTCGGCCTTCCTCTTCTCCCCCCCCCCCCCGAAACCACTCTGTAATCATTCTGATCCAATCCTCATCACATCCTGCCCTTCTTTCATGCCCTTACCAAACAAGTCTGTTCTCTTCTATGTAATTTTATCGGTTTTCACTTTCATCCTCCTTCGAATTTCATCATTCCTTACTCGATCCGTCCTCTTTAACTCACAACATCTTCTCTAATACTTCATTTCCTTAGCACGAGCCAAAATAATACCCCATGTAAAATAATATCACAACTTAGTCATCACATATCACCAACAAATAAATATAAAAACACACCTTAATATAAGACAGAAATTTATTATAGTACACACGGTACTCCTGATCATTTAGCTGTGAGAGAGTTTGACAATAAAACTGGGGAATCCAATAAATAACAAATCGAATAAGAATATAATTATGACCAGTGTAATAAATGATGACAGTATATGTATGTTTATGAAATGCCTACAAGAAATAAACTGCATAAGTGTATATGCACTGAAAGATGTAGTTTTCCAAATTAATGAATTTCAAAAGCTATTCATGTGGGCTATAAACCACTATTAAAAAGAAAAGATTCAAATTTTGCAGGAGAATAATGACTGTAAATCCAATGAAATTCCTAGGTATGACCATTGATACAAATTTAACATAGAAATGCTATTACCTACAACTCCAAAAATATCAATGAAGGTATCTTTTTTCTGCGGAGACTCAATGAAATTGTTGACTCATTTGTATTGATAAATGCCTATTTTTCTTATATCCACAGCCATCTCGTCGGCATCCACCTATTCATCCAACTGTTCACTGTCAATCATTCTGTTCAGGTTACAAAAAAATCATTATGCATTATAATTATGTTACATGCCATAAACCGCCTCTCACACCATGTAGGGAATTATTTACAAGAATGGATTTATTAACATTACCATCATTGTATATATTGACATGCTTGATTTACATTAAAAAAAAAACAAACATTCATGAATATGAGCTGAGTTCTGGTGTGCATAACTATGAAACGAGGAATAAATTCGATGTGAGAGATAGACACTGCCCGTACTGTACAAAGGTTCACAGCAGAACTGGCAGTACATGTCTGTCAAACTTGACAATCAATGCTCTTCCTAGAACTGTGCGAGTTATGGAGATTACTAACTATAAAACATATTTGAAGCATTCACTCATCAGATATTGTTTATCTACAATTGAAGAGTTTTTTACAATAGAATTTTAGTTTTTGTGCTTTTTGTTTTGAATTCAGGATTTGCATGTAGGCTACGGCATTGATGTTGTGACATTTTTCATGCTTTTTTTGCATAAATGATTTGATTTGAATTGCACAGGAAGAATGTGAGAATTTTGGCGAAGGTCACTGGGTGACATCACACCGGCCAGTGGCGTAGCCAGGATTAGATTCCGAGGGGGGGCTCACAATGAGGGGGGAGGGGGTCTGGGTCTGGGCGATAGGAGGGTCCGGATTTTTTTAAAATGCTAATCTAGACAACTTGTTGGGCTCTAAAGTTCAATAGACATTTTTGAAAAATTACTACCCAAGAACCTAGGTGGCCAGGTTTGAAATGATTAGGTTTGATATACAGGTACTGTACTAATATCTGTGGCTATTTTGAGTCAAAACCCTTGAATTGAAACTAACCATGTAACGTATGTACTGAATGTCAAAATTAATAGAATGACGATAAATTGCATTTCAAGTTTATAAAAATACAACTCAAATAAACATGAAGAAAGCATACCCTTTTATAATATAACTTTTTATAAGTTTCATATAATATATGTCATTAGCGTAAAACGCACTCAACCCAAAATTCATGAAATCGGAATTTTTTTAATCATAACACACTGATTTTACACGATTGCATAGAACTTTCATTTATTGGTGTGTTTTCATTTATAAAATCCCGATTTCATGAACATTGGGTGCGTTTAGGCTAGTGGGCTATACTGAATTTTAACTTCAAAACTAAATTGTCTACAAGATGAGTTTTTTCAAAAAGGTGATTTATCAATAATTTACAAAGTTAATTCACTTCAAACTTGAAAAATTGCGTTTTATTTAATGTATAGTTCAATAATAATGGAAGTTACAGTTTTATTTGATTTCGCACCTAATTTTAAATAAAAATTATCCATTTGAGCACCTAAATAAAGAATCTAAAAGTTTCTATATGAGTAAATATTAAGGCAATAATTATTTGAACAATACTGTAGCGGATATGAGATTTGGAGTGGATGGAGATGAAGGCATCATATGACACATTGTGGACTTGCTTGGTTCAGCTGAGAGACAGAATGCAACAACTAGGAGTAAGGAAACTTGGCATACCACGGAATGGCAGTGGATATGACGGCCTGGATTGGACAATTGTGAAGCCGATGCTGGAGGAGGTGTTCAAATCCACTGGTGTCCAGATTACCATCTGCATCTACAACCCTTGGAAGACCAATGAGGAACCAGCCAGAAACCAGACCCGATCCAAACTAGCATAAGTACTTTTGTTCTGGGACAGAACAATCTCTTAAGGTGAGGGTAGTGTAGTGGATATGAGATTTGGAGTGGATGGAGAGGAAGAGGGCACAGTGGTTCTTGGCGTTATCTGCTATGTAAATATTTACTTTTAAGTAATTAATTACACTGCTTTTGACACTTTTTTAGTGTTTACTTGGTAATTAGGAGAATGTTCTAGTTGTTTGATTAGAAATTGTTGGAGTCTTATCGAATATTGTAGAAAGTGCTAGTTTCCTTGATTTATTTATTTAGAAGTTGACAGAAAATTCGAGAGATCTCAATTATGAAATTTTATATAAATAGAGGAGGTCTCTTGTAAAATGAGTCAGTTGTGTTCAAATTCATCATGATAAACAAATGTGACAGTTGAGTAGTTCAGTTATTGTTCTATGTTGATAAGTGGCAGCAGTGACAGTTCGCGTTAACACAGACAGTGAAATCCCGTTGGCGCTTTTACAAATCATGCAATGAACTTTTGTTGTCTGTAGTGATAATTCTCTTGACAGTTCAAAAGTGATAATTCTTTTATCTATTACTGTTTTGACGGACTTGTGCTACATAAGTTAATTGTTCTTCCTCGACGTTTCTTGTTGAGTATTATTGGACAGTTTATTGTACAGTTAATGTTTAATATTTAGATCGGCCTTTTGACATTTAGTGATTGATTCGTGTACAGTTCATTGGAAACTCATTATCAGTTGAGCAATATCGTGTTATCTCTTTTTTTTAATTGCTTATTCTTCTGTAAGAAATTACTGAACAGTGTGAGTTGAAGATTATTTGTGTTAATAAAGTGAAAGTGATAAATTTAAGTGTTGCCAGCGTTATTTTAGACATAGAACCCGTAACAATACATTAATCTGACTACAACTGTAGCTATATTCTATTACACATTCAGGGTTTCTGTATTCTGTTCGTTATAATACAACAATACAGATAGAACCCTCCGGCTTCAATAAGTCCTTACCTATTAGTTATTTGAGAATTTTTTATTTCTGAAATTTCCGGGAAGGGGGGGGGGTGTCCTGGGCCCCATGGGCCCCCCCATGGCTACGCCACTGACACTGGCTACTCCCAGACTGGTTTTTGTTACTGCATGGAAAGATAGGCATGCTTCAACCGAAGGTTACTTTTCCTGTCTATAGTAACCTTGGCGTCAACCTTTCTCTCTACTAACCTTGCGCGGCATTGTCGATTTGTCTTGGATAGGCCTATTGTGGAATATTTCCACGATAGCTTTCGGACACTTTGACCAATCAAGTTGAAATTTTGAGCACATGTTCTTCCAAACTTTATGCAGATCCAGTTCGTTGGCAATACAATATTGGGCTACTTCATCATTTTTTGTGTATATAAAACAGATAGGATTTATGTATCATGCCACGCAATTAAGTTGCTCAAAAAATTGCGATGTAGGAAAAAAACAACTGACCGTTGGCAAACCCATAGATATATTAATAACATAGCGGCTACTTACTTCTTCACCAGAATATTGATATCATGATCTCGATATTCTGGTAAAAAATTAAATGGATGCTATAGAAGGCTGTTATTCATGTGTAAATGATCCATTTTTGTAATGTAACGTTTCTTTATTATGTAACGTTTTCCATTGTTGTGATGTAACATATGTTCGTTACATAACGTTTTCTGTTTTTGCTATGTGTATTTTTTTCGCTATGTAACGTTTTCCGTTTTTGTTATATAACATTATTCGTTCTTGTTACATAACGTTTTCTGTTTTAGTTATGTAGTCCTAACATTTTTTGTTACAAAAAGTTTTTATTTTTGTTATCGTTATGTAATGTTTTTGTTACATAACGTTTTCTGTTTTTGTAACATTTTTTGTTTTATTCTTAGAACTGGCCATTTGAACGTTTTTATTGTAAACTCCTCCCCTCGCACTATTTGTAGCCGACCTCTGCTTCACTTACAGCACTGTTCGCCACGCCACTAACACTGCCATTCGAATGTGAAATGGAGCACACGGCACTCTAGTCTAGATTAAATGACATTGAACACCTTTGTGGTGAGAAGTAAGCACCGAACAGTAAGCACTTGGACTGGTCACTGAAGAGGGCGGCGCCTAATTGCAACTTAACTGGCTAGTAACCACTCGACGGTAACTACTTGCATTTGAACACCAACGCTGCCATCAACGACCATTAGTAGCTTCATCGACGACAACCCAATGGCCTCACATTCCTAGTTCCTAGGCGGATAACCGACATTATTTGTCTAGCCTCAATTGGTGGCACTCAACGCCAAATTATAGAACGTTCATTAAACATACATTAGACCATTCAAATAACTGACCATCTATTATAACCCACTATTAAAATAGCAAAACTCTCGAATAAAAATAAAACAGATTATGAATAAAATAGAATCTCTATTATTTTTGCATCAATACAAAGCCAATAAATGTGTGTATATTGCAGTCGTCAAGCTATTTATTACAAGTTAGACTTTTATTATTTAAAAATTCCAACACTCTTAATGCTCTAATTCTAAAAAATCAAACATCAATGATTTTGATAAAAGACTTGCTTTTTTATTTAATCTTATATTCAAATCCTTAAAATGGTCAGTTTTTATTTATTGCTGATGATGCCCACATGAGTCCGAGACTTGTGCGTGATTAATGAGGTGAATGATAAGACACATGGATGCCAGACGGAGGAGTGGGATTCGAGCCCAAGACCGCTTAAACGACAGCAAGCTGAAGTTGCGACGCCCCAACCAATTGCGCTAAGCGGCCCGCCATTTAAAACATGGTTAGGGATTATTTATTTTTCTCTTGTTGTTTTATCTTTTAATGTTACTTGTGAATTATTTGTATTTTTTCGGGTGGAGGAAATCAGACGGGAGGAGGAGGAGGAGGAGGAGGAGGAGGAGGAGGAGGAGGAGGAGGAGGATGAGGAGAACCCTACGTGGATGAATACTATTGCCTGACGGAATGAGAGCCTCTTGTAGGCCGAACATTGGAGGCATGTCATTGACTGGTGGCTGAGACTGGACACACCTACAGGTAACCGGTATAGCAAGCCAATTAATTAGGCAGGGCCGGCTCAAAGGAAAATGTTCACCCGGGCTAGGATCCTGTGAGTCGTCCTCCCCCTCCCCCCCCCCCCGCAAGCAGAATATGCGAATATATCTGTATACTGTAATTATAAAAGTGAAATACAATATTGCAAACGAAGGAAATTCAAAGATTGCTAAGATGTATGATTGACTGACTCATCACCGTTTCTCGAGAACCCTTGCCCAAAAATATTTAGTTGAAGCCCTAGAGCCTAGACACATGCTAGGAAACGGTTTCAAACATTTCACAACAATTCGCTCAAAATTGATGTTTTTGAAAAGTGAGTTATTAATTTTAAGTTTTCCCACTACATATATGTATAAAATAATGAAATTTGGTAAACATGGTAGGTGGACTCCAAGGCGAGTAGAGTAAACTCTATACTCTACTCGCCTTGGGTGGACTCAGGTCCATGTAAGGATATTTTACTCAGGTCCATATTTGGACTCAGGTCCAATTACAGGATATTTTCGTAAATGTCCTCAAAATACGCGCGATCTTGACATTTTTGGAAAATTAAGAGATTAATATTCTTAGCTATTCTACAGTACTTTGAGGGCAGGAAATAAATATTGAAATTTGGTATACCTGTTATTTTTGAACCTAGACGCATACTAAAAAAATAGGCTATTATAAAAGTTCCCCAAAAACAATCAAAATTAGCAATTTTAGAAATTTAATGTTTGTTAACATTTCTTTAAAGCATCAATGGCAAAAGAATTTAAATTTGGTAAAAAAGTTTTGTTGAAGCTTTGGACCCCTACAAGAAAAGTGTTACGAAATGTATGCCCAATATAAGCCCAAAATGGACGATTTGAAAAAATGCATTTATCTTAGTTTATTTATATTTATTAATTTTCTATTCATTCAATTAATTCTTTATTTATCCTTTATCTCAAGAATCATAGGGCTAAAATATTGGAATTTAATAAACATGGTCCATTGAGCTCCTGGACGCCTGTTGATGGAAGGTTTGAAAATTTATTTTAGATACTGTACTTGAAAATATTATTTTATATTCAGGAGTTATAAGCGTCTAGGTCCAAAATAAAAAACTTTTGGAAAGTTAGTTTATCACCGTTTTCAAGAACAACGTAGCCTAAACAGCTTGATATCCAGGTTTATTCCAGACACAAATTAGTACCATGTAACTCCCAAAATTTTCCCCAGGAGGCGCTCCTGGATCACTCCTTAAATTCTGTATAAATTGCCCCGTCCCATCACTGCGTCAAGGCGAGTGGAGCAAACTTGCTGACTCACTGAGGAAAGCTTACACAATACTCCCTCAAAATTAATTTGATTAAATTCAGAATTTGGGCCCGAAATTAACAATTTTTGAAAAAGAAAGTATTGTTTCTTGAGACCCATGTGGCATAAAAATTTCAAGTTCATTAAAGACTATATAAGTACCAAGTAAAGCTTTTAAAATTTTCTCCTACAAGGGAAAACATTTATAATTTTATTGAATTTTTCACAAATGCAGCGCGAGCGCAGGGCGCCTTGGCTGATCAATGTATTACTTGAGGGATAATTTTTAAATTCTCCCTGAGTTTACGCCCAAAATTGACAATTTAAAGTTGATTGTGTTCCGATAACGTTAATTAATTAACATTATTACTGTCATGTCAATGTAGTTTCAACCAGAAAAGTTGAGAAAACCCCAAGTTTTCCAGCATTTGACGCCCCTTAGTCACGGTGCCCCGGGCAGCTGCCCGGGTTGTCCGGGTCTCAAGCTGGCCCTGATCAAAGTCGTTATAAACGGTCTTGCATATGATTTTGTATAAATAAATCCCAAAGATTAACACTTAATGATCAAAATCGTATATCAATGGAGTATGCCGATTTTCTATTTGGTATGAACTCACCATCTTATTGACTCACCTTCTAATGACGCGCATGATAAATTATAGCACGATATTGATCGTTAATCAAAGACCAGTAATTATGTATCATTCTAACACTTGTCCAGTCAATCAAACATCTCAATACGTATGTCATTTGTCAACTGAAGGCTCAAGCGTGAAATTCATGAGCATTCAATTTGAATGTTACCTGATACCTTTATATGGAATTCGGCTACCAAGCTGATAGACTGCAAATTTATTACGCGAGAATAGGCATTGGCGCATACATAGCAGTAGGCACTGCTGCTCTCTGCTGCTGACATCTCATGTACATTGTACAAGATGCCTTGTGCCACACCTCGCCTGCTTCTGTTCTGTCATGATAACGATCTGACGAAGATTATTATTATTTCCAAGAGATGGAAGCCATTTATGAATATGCATTCCGCCATACTCACAGCCACAAGATAATATATACTCACAGCCACATGGATAATATATAGATATAATAGGAGGCTACGCATGGATAAAGCATGAGCTGTTCGCGCGAAAATCGCGTCTAAACTCAAAGTGTATGCAGATCTGCGTTAGTAGGGGTTAATGAGAATACTGATGCGGCCAATCAGAAGACAGGGGGGCGTGGCCACCCCCCTTCCCCCTCCCCCAGGTCAGACATTTTGTAAACACCTACCCCTTCCCCCTGTCGCAGTCAGCCATTTTGTTTTTAAGGTCACATACCCCCCTTCCCTATGTGTCCCCACTTTATTCCCAATAGATTAAAGGGGGACCCCCCGCAAGCACCAATGAGAGAGGACCTATCCCCCCTGACCCCACCTCTCACAGAAGGTTCCCAATAAATATAGAACATACAGCTTTATATCTATATATACATGCTTGCAATTGTATATCTATATATACCTGCTTGCAATTACTATATCTATATTTGCAATAGCATCAGCCCCCCGCCGCCAGATTTAGCTATTAATTGCATCTGCACACTTGCCACCTCCTGCTGTGATTCTCAAAGCCCTCTCTTTCGCACGTGCAGTGTTAATATACCCCCCTGCCCCCCAGCCCCGATTTAGATATTAATAACACTTCCGCCCCCCTGCTGTGAAAAAACTATTTCATAACGTTTAAAAGCAGAGCACGTGCACGAGTTTTTTTATATGACTCATTAAGCTGTGGAATAATAATCCTCTCTCTCTCTTTCTTTTTGAAAGAGAGGTTATTTCTACAATACCCCATGCTGTTTGCTCAATTAATCCGACCCCCACTTTCTCTCTCAGGTCATTAACCTTTGCATGAATAATCCTGTCTGTGTGTGAGAGAGAGGCTTTCTCTCTCACTCTCTCAGCTCATTCATTAGCCTCGGTTGAAAATTCAAATATGCTTTGCAATAATATTAAACTCATCTATAGCTATGCCAATAAGTAAACTGAATGACCGAAACATGGTATTATTGAATCACGTGCACTACCTTTTGAATCTCGTGCACATGCACTCTTGATGTGAGGTGTGCAAGTGAAACTGGATCCTCCAATAGATTCATAGGCACCTGCTATTAGTAACACGGTTTCTAGGCAAACCCAACACACATAATCGCATTTAGCATCATTAAATGTTGTTAGACACAAATAGGTGTAGAATGCTGGTGTACTTTTTCAGCTCATTAACCTTTGCATGAATAAACATGCCACGTTCTGTTGGTTTCCCCCTCATGATTAAAATTTTTTACATTTTTTATCCGCTAAATCATATAGAGCATCCCAAAGTTCGTTTGTATCTGAAATAATTTGTATTGGGGAATTGTTAGAACACCCATAGTGCAAATGTCCCTCCTCACTTATAACTATATCTAGGAGATCATATATTTCAGATAAAATAGGATAGCAGAAATTCTCAGTTTTTGTTGCAGACAAAGTTCCATCATCTGCCTCGGTTGAAAATTTAATATTCTTTGCAATAATATCAAACTCGCTTACTGAAATTGCCATCAGTAAACGGGATAGTTTTTTAAATTTTGTATAGCTGTAGCACCGCATCCTTCCTCTATGATAGTTAAACACATACTGAATGACCGGCGGTTTGTTAGTTAGAAAAAGCCTCCAAAGGAACGTCAACCTCACCGCCTTATTGGAGGTCACTCTTTTTTTATTTGGGTAAAAAGAGGTTCGCACAGGGCTAGGTCACATAAACCTGTGCTATGGAGAAAAACCCATTGTAAAAATTTACATTTCTTTCAACTCTACTTGTCCGTTCTCATGTTCGCATATTAATACAAAATTTCTCTTGTTAAAATCTGTCAAGTTCTCATTATTTAATACGCTTTTAAATTTATCACATAGTAATAAATCGAAATAAGAGTCTCCCTCACTGTCGGGATCGTCGAGATTTAGTAACACTCTGCCTGTACCATAGACTATGGCGTTTTCAACGGTCAGATATGAACCGAGAGGTACTGATTCTAGAGGCAACACCTCACGTGCCAAAGCGTTGAATGCAGCCATGTTGAAACGACTCATCTTTCCTAATGATTCAAGTTTCTCAATTTCACTCCTTTTATGCATTCTCCCCAACGCTGTTTGCGCAAGCACAGTTTGTAGCTTCTTCCTCAATTTGTAATAATTTTTTAACGCAAAGCCTATGCGGCCTGTACCAGGATAAATAATTGTTAATATCACTCAAATTTACACTGTTTAAAAAAATTTGTTTCAACTGTCTCGCAAGTCCAATGTTTTCACGAGTAGAATTTCTAATGGCATCCTCACACAAATCAAACCACTGCAGATATTCTCGTAATTTGTTCTCTAATTCTTTATCCGCACACATCCACTTCTGAGGATCCATTATCTACAACTAATTATTTATACAGCGGGATTAATACCGAAAAATTGATAGGTCTTCTACCAACGCCCACGCTACAAATTCTCACTTTGTGTGATTCCAACTCATAACCACAGTAAACGCATACGACCTTTTTTCCATCATAGTAAAATCCTTGTCTCGCATAATTTCTTTTGCTTGTTCTACTATAAAAAGTGCAATTCCTCATACTTTTCATTCGATTATTTTCACAAGTATAATCCCCCTCCTCTCCTATCTTTGGAAGCGTGTTAGATGTTAATAGTTGCAAATAATGTTGTGCACTTATTAGAGCGCACCTCCCACCTTCTACATTTTTGTGTATGTTACAAACCTCAAAACACCACGTATCTTTAAACTTTGTGAAATTAGGTTTCGCGTAATATTCCGGTATGCAACGTACATCATTATGATACTTTTTCAAAAATGCCGCTTTTTCTGTTCCCTTTGTAAAAATGCAATCATACGCGCCGAGATATCCTCTCATCAATGAATCTGTAAACTCCATCTCCCCCTCATCCCATAATATTTTATGATAATGTTGTTCTAACCAGGTAGCCTCGCGAAACATTTTCCAGCTCAAAGTAGATTTCGGAAAAGGAGGTTTAAAGTGTAGTACCACATAATTACCAGCCCGATCAACCAGCGCGAATTCTTTTAAAATTATTTGATTATTATCTCCCTTAAACCAGTGTAGATCCGCAACGGCAAAATTCTTCTTCTTTTCTTCCATGTCGCACTGTATTCCCACTGTACGTGTTTTTCCCTCTTCACTAGCCTCAAAATCTCCAATCGCCTCTTGAAACAGCGAAGAAGTGGACATGTTGCTCTCTCACACACGCCCACACGAATGATAATGAACCACTTACGTTACACCTTTTAAACACACCCCTACTGGCAATTTATTGTACTTCTCTAACTAATGAGGTTAAAGGTGTGTATTCCATTATTGAATCGCTTATAAGAATACAATATGCCGAAGTCGAGTTTGGTAGTTCTTTACTAAATTCCATATCTAATCTTATATCTGTGGATGTTTTCAAATGATCAGATTGGTGTGAACAGTCAATCACAATTATTGGTGATTTTTCGCAAAACGCTTTAAAATCAATAGCGTTCCCATGCTCTGCATTTATAGTACGATTATAGTAACTCGGCGCGAAATCTAAAAACATGCGATACATTATCTGCTTATTCCCCAACAAATTATCATAGGGATAATATTGACTGTTTAGAAATAATTTAACGTTATACAACTCGCACGAATCAAAATCAGACATTGATTTATTAATAGAATTTTTCCGAGCCGTTTGAAAGGCTAAAATTACATAGCGTGGAACATCTAAATGCGACGATGTTTTTATTGCCCACGAATGAATTCTCGATGTGGCCATGTTTAGAAATTCGTGAATCTCCCATCTTCTAAACGCAAGTTTTAAAGGACGATCAGAATCGAGTAATTTCAAAAATTTCAACCTTACGTGATCTTCCAAATGGATGTACGGAATTTTCCACTGTAGTTTATCAATTGTTAAAGAAACATTTGTTCCTGTAGCCGATTCAACGCAGTTTAGATCCGACGCACTTCTCAATAATACAAGCTCTTGTTTCAAGTTTAAAATTATTCGTTGAAAATCTTCGAAAAATGGTAACAAAAGTTTCAGCGGTACGCAAAAAATGAATTTATTATCCGTCAACTTATATCCATCTCTATCAAATCCTGCCAATTGGTATGTATTTGTATCGAAAACATTTTTCAAAAGCAATCCTTTAATTGTAGACGTAATTCCGACAAGTCTCGATTTCGCTACTTGCTGTCCCGCCAATTCATAACGTATCTCATCAAACAGATGGCCTACCACGTTGCTGACAAGTTTATATTCGGCATGCACTGGCGGATCCTCGGGTTTCGCACCAGGCTTTGTACATTTAACACTCCCCTCAATAAATAGAAAGGATTTACAAGGCAGTGTGTATATATCCTGCTGATTTACAGGAAGCCTTACTTCATCCGAATTACCTAGTTTCTGTCCAGAATATGTTGTGTGCGTGTGAAATTCGTACTTAGTAATATCAGAGTAAAATTGAATTTGACTATCGACATCTAGAATTTCACTTATTGCGGCTCCCGACATTTTTCCAATTAACTATAAATCCCAATTTTTCTAGTATTCTCGCGTTTTTAGCTGTTAATCTGTTTTTCGGCGTTAACATAGGTGTTAACGCTACTGAGCTTAAACTCCTACTGACGCTTTCTCTGTTCTCATCTCGACGCATAGGTACGGCATTGAATACAATAAAACCCATCTTCTAACTTTTCTCACGAATATGTAACCTCACAGTTATACTATCCCCTCGAAAATCGATAAGTGATCCGTCTTGATCGGTTACCGTCACATTAATAAACTGAATTCTGCGCGTATTGAGAGGTACATATATAATTTCTGCGGGCGTTTCATTAATCAAATAACCGGGCGGTACCCTCGGCAGAAATTCGTAAATAATATGCTTTTCATCTCCGTTAGCGAAGCTTCCACATGCTAAATTGCATGACACCACGATTGTATTAATATGACTGATCGAGACTAAATGATTTGAATAATGCCACGTATTTGCTTCGAGTAGAAGTTTATCAAACCCAAGTGTCTTACCAATTGAATCGTCAAAAGTTAAATCTACTGGTTTATCGGAATAAATTCCAACTTTCATAGTGTTATTATTCGGTTGTATAACAAGACTCTCATCGCTCAAGTTCAATTTCAACTTTATAGCGCTTATTATATTATCAATTTCGTACGATCCTGTATCAAGATTCACCAGTTTATCTCCATATTTAAAACTGGAATTTTTCCCCCTTATTATATTCGGTATACTATTAAACGTCCACAAGTTAACCAATCCAATTTCCCATTCGCGATTTTTATCCAATTCCAGAGCATGGTTTAAATTCTCATATAGATTACTTGTTTTTGAGGTTAGTGTAATAACAGCCATCACTCACTCAGCTAATGCTTTCAACACAAGCGTAAAATTACAACTGGTTAGCAAGAAACAAAATCACTAGGTGCCCACAAATGTCTGTGTTTACCCGCTGCAATTGGTTGGTATTATAGAATATTTTTACATTATTTTCTTTTTCCCAATATTTTGCCAATTCGCGTGGCGGTTGCAAGTCACCGATCGGATCAAAATAATACACATTTTTTCCTCGTTTAATATATGCAGTCCAATGTGTTCCCATTCCAATCTGTTTGTCTAAATTAACAATTGCGAGCTCATTATTTCGAATTTTACTCGGAAGTGTATCAATCATATATATGCCCCTTAGTGGAATATCTAATAATTTGCACCATTTTATCAGGTCATAGTTTGACAGCGGGCCGTTCATCTTTGCGTTTTTCTCTGTCTTTTCCTCTGCTTTTTTCCTCCTTGCTTCTTTTTAACCTTAGGAAATAGTGTTACACCGTATTGGGTGGGAGGTACTAGTATTCTTCCGCCTGTTGGATATGGTTTCAGATAAAAACCGCGACCAGCAATATGATTTTTTAACCTATTGATCGCCTTTTGCCTAATACTATCACTATGTGTTTTTCTAACTCCCCTCGTTTTTCGTTTTCTCAAACCGCCACCAAATGCGGATTTCGCTTTCATAATGTTTGTAACAAGATAAGAATATGCCCTCTCAGATAACCCCGTTTTTGGGTCCTTGAAAATTTCCCAAGCTCCATCTGCCAAGTGCCTGTCAGCCTCCGCCCGCGTCTTGTTATCAGACGCTCGGGAGTAAACTATGTCGTGCGTCTTACATAAATCATCAAGACGGTTTATAGGTTTGTCTCCACGTGCTAACCTTGACCTTAACCTTGTACCAGGTCCGCAATACGAATAATTAGGTAGATGAGCCTCGAAATTGAGGTTATCCACCCCCTTATTTATCACTGTACCCAATACATCGCCAATTTTTGATAAAATACCTCTACCACGCTTACGAACAGTGCGGCGCCTTTTCTTAACAGTGTTCATCCTTTAAAGGTTAAACATAAACTGAACTGTAATTACTACTACTACTACTACATAATTGATTAGTTTTCTTCAAAAGAAAATTCGATTTTTCATTAAAAGTCTTGGCACAATTTGCAAGAACGCTATAGTATTTGTAGAAATTACAAACTGTTTCTAGCTCATCAACCATAAATTTATACCAATGTATCAACCCAATTTCAAAGGAAATTGGTGTTTTATAATACGAATTAACGCAAGATTTAATATTGAATAAAGTATGATTTCTCAGTGAAGTTGACGATCCAAAGGAATTGAAAAGAAATTGCGTATCATTTCGTTTCTCATGCAGATTGCACGATTTATCTTTATTTAAAAGTAGTACGGTGTTTAGACAGCATAATAGAAATATAAATAGTACTATCGTTTTCCACACGTGCCGCATCGCCAAAGCACATTCCATGTTGACAGATACAAACATACTGATAAAAATAGAACACCGTGTTGAGGGGGAGAAGCGAGCGCGTGCCAGCGAGAGCTTCCTGCGAGCTTCCTTCTTTTAGGTGCTTACCTACTCCAAAGAGGAATGCTCATCGCATCCCGCAATCCTTTTTTTAGATTGCCGCGCACACCGCTAAAAGATCATTCGCGTTTTGAACGTCATAGTTATCGGATCAAAAAAGTGCGATCATCTTTATCAGTTTGAAAGCGTCACAACAGTTTGAACTTTAGCTATCCGCGCACAGCGATAAAAGAGCATTTGCGTTTTTGAACGGCACAACAAGAAGAGTGATCATTTTGAAAGCATCACATCAGTTTGAAACAAAGGTGAGCAATAATAATTCAAATCTTTATTTACATTAATCAATTATAACAAACTCGAAATAAAGCCACAAAATAATCAAACTCATAAAAATTATCTTCAACCCAATCACGCATTTTTACAAGTTTTTGGGTAAATACTGTTAGTGCAAAAAATCTTGCATATTAAATTGGAGCAATTGTAATAGAAATAGTAATTGTTCAATAATATTTACAATAAATCTTCTCACACCTGATTAATGCAGACGACATCTCCATAATCTGATAATAAGTGTGCATAATCCAAATTTTTAAACATCAATCTGATCCATTTTCCCTATTTTGTATGTTTCAGTTCCAACTAGAGGTGTTTCAAGTCTACAACAGAGCGCAAGTGATTCCTCGGCTTCCTTCTCGTACAGGTTTGTTTACTTTTTTAATTAATTCTCCTCCTTCTCCTCCTTCTCCTCCTTCTCCTTCTCCTTCTCCTTCTCCTCCTCCTTCTCCTCCTCCTTCTCCTCCTCCTTCTCCTCCTCCTCCTTCTCCTTCTCCTTCTCCTCCTCCTCCTTCTCCTTCTCCTTCTCCTCCTCCTTCTCCTTCTCCTCCTTCTCCTCCTCCTTCTCCTTCTCCTTCTCCTCCTCCTTCTCCTCCTTCCCCTTTAAGACTGTTCTTATTATATATACAAAACGATGCATGACACAGTTTTTTCGAATCTGCAATAATTACTTTACAATATACACATTGCAAATAACCCGTTTTATGTAGAAAAAATCCATTACTCGCGAAATATTCAGCATTTCTTTTAAAAACCAATATCCTCTTATTAAATGTGTTTGACCAGTGAGGCTTTGATCTTTGATAAAATGTCTTTATTCGCTGGTCGTAATCCCGAAGATTATTAAAATTTTCATTCTCGATAGAAATATTATGCATTCTCCTCCACCCACAATTCGGACTATGTTTTTCATGTTCTTTTTCGGGATCGTCTGTTATTAACCATTTTTCCAAACCAACTAAACAAAACACGCACTGCACTGAGTCTGGTGGCGTCTTGAATACAAATCCCAGTTTAGCTAAATGTTTAGGCGATAAAAGGGGAGATTCGAATTTTTTCCATCTCTCATCAAAACTCAACAACCTCAATCTTTCGTACATTAAAACGTGTGATTGATCCATAGTGTGCCGATCAACTTCTAATCCACTACTAACTTGTTTGTTTTAGATCAGTTGTACCAGCGGAGTGTAAGAGAGCATACATCTGAGTGAGAGGATACATCTGAGAGAGAGCGCACATCTGAGAGAGAGCACACATCTGAGAGAGAGAGCACACATCTGAGAGAGAGAGAGAGTTCATCATTTGCCATCACCCTTTTACAATGTAAGTAGCGATTATTGACTGCGCATTATTTCGAATTATTTTTCTCGGTAGAAACTATTATTCTGCAGAAATCACACTGCATGCGAATATCTCCATTCAACTAATTCTGCTGCCGATTGTTGTACATTGGAGGAGTAAACTTACGTTCAGTATTCCTACTTAGTTTTACCAACACACTTGAGTGTTTGAAATAATTTACAATTTTTCCCACACCGAAATCTTCTAGACGAATTACACAAAAATTTATCAATTTTGTTGTTACACATATTAAATGTATGATAGAACCCATTACACGATTCGTGATGGTTATCTGCAATATGTAATTGCATTATTCGATAAAAACAAGTATCTGAATTTATTTTTATTTATCAGGATTTATTTTTAATAAACTTTTCTTCTTCCTCGTCTACCGCCACGTTTATATCCATAGATATAATCTGTTTCACACTCATAATCTTTTTTAACCTTTCAGTTGGAGAACACAGTGGAATCGCTTCCTTTGAAAGTCAATCATTCGTAATTTAGAATAGTCCGTGGTGATCAACTTCTAATCTGCTACTAACTTTTTGTTTTAGAGAGCAGAACGATTTCACAATGGCTCATACGACGGAGAAGATTCAGGGTTTGAACGGCAGCGCAGCTAGATACAGATTCACGTATCTGGAGGAGGAACGTGACATCAAATCTACGCTGGAATCAAGCAGGGAGGAGGTGCTGCAGCTTATCGTCGACGAGTCGCAGCGGTTCAACGGAAATGTAAAGTGGTTCATTGTTTTAAATGTGATTTTACAAAAACTTGTTGTGCAACCCGAGGAAAGTGAACAAATTTCAGCAACTGTGAACTTTCACAGCTACTCGGCAATTAGTGTAAATGTATGTGAGAATTTGAATGAATGGAATAGGGATTTTGTGTTAGCTATTGGGAAAATTTTATCTTCTTTTGAAAATTTTGTTAGATTTGGCAGTGGTTGGGTAATAAATAGGATCCATTCGCTGGATCTCAACGTAATTAGGTATAATCCGATTTATACATCTTCATCTTCCTTTGTAGAGACTCCCGATTTTATTGTAAGGAAAAAGTGTGTGATTAACATAAAAAATTTCAATGACGAGAAATGCCTATTGTGGTCAATTTTATCTTTTTTTCATCATCGTCGAGGTACACATATGAGTGTTGAATATTTGAGCAAGTTTGCTCACACAGTCAACACAAACGGGGTCAACTTTCCTGCTACTATGCAGGACATTAAGAAATTTGAAGCTTTAAATCCTGATATATCCATAAATGTAATTGCGTACGACAATGGAAAATTTTTCCCATACAGGTGTAGCATACACAGAGAGCGTACTCACCAAATTAATCTTTTGTTGCTAACAAGCGAAACTTATCCGCGAAAATCTCATTTTTGTCTCATCAACACCGCAAACGGGAAAAACGGGTTGTCTCGGCTTTTGAGTCGTTTATCAAAACATAATGGGGAGGTACATGTTTGTGAATTCTGTTTCCATCGCTTCACAACTGACAAAAGGGTGAATAGAGATGGAAAACTAAATTTGGAAAAACACAAAGAGCAGTGTTCAAAATTTGCTGCACAGAGAACAACACTTCCCAAGGCAGATGAGAAACTGAAATTTACAAATTACACGTATACCTTGAAACCGAAATATGTTATTTATGCCGATTTTGAGTCGTTTATTGTGCCAATAAAGAGTGGGGAAGAAGAAGAAGAAGAAGAAGAAGTTGATGATGTGCCCATCACTGGAAGCTTTACAAAAAAGGCAACTCGACACGTTCCATGCGGATACTGTTTTGTCGTACTCAATATCGATGGCGAAATTTGTCATGGACCACGTATCTATCGGTCGCGAGATATTGCCGATAAGATTGTGGAAAAATTTCTAGATGAAATTACAAGTGTGGGTGAAGTGCTTTACGAGGACATGAAAAGAGAAATACCTATGATTCGGTTGAGTGAAGCGCAACAAAGAGATTTTAATAGTGCGGAAAAATGCGGGCTGTGTGGGAAGGATTTCTTGATTGGCGACATCAAGTGTAGGCATCACTCGCACGAAACAGGTTCATATATTTGTGCCGCACATCAGTCGTGCAATTTGAATGGAAAGGCGCCTAATTTCATACCCTGTTTCATGCACAACTTCACGGGATATGACAGCCATCATATCGTACAGGCTTTAGGTAAATGCAAAAAACCAATACAATGCATTGCCAATTCGTCGGAAAAGTTTATGACAATCAGCGTGGGACGAATCAAGTTTCTAGATAGCCTGAAATTTATGAATGCCTCTTTGGATAGTCTTGTTAAAAATTTGTCAGAAGATGGAAGATTGGAATCGAAATTCAGGAGAATGCATACACTGTTCAAGACACCCGAACAACTGAGGCTTTTAGTTAAAAAGGGAGTGTATCCATACACATATTTCGATTCGCCAGAGAAATTTGAAGAAGTCAACCTACCGCCAATTGAGGCATTTTACAACGACTTGTCAGATTCGCCTTTAGAAGAAAGGGAGTACGCGCATGCACAGAATGTTTGGAGAGCGTGTGACATTGAAAACCTCGGACAATATCATGATTTGTATCTACTTTGTGATACACTCCTTTTGTGTGACGTTTTTGAGGATATGAGATCATCAATGTTTGAAAAATACGGATTAGATGTAACCCATTTTTTGTCTCTGGCACATTTCTCGTGGAATTGTATGTTGTATTATACAAAAGTCGAGCTCGGACTGATTACAGATGTGGATATGCACTTAATGTTTGAACAGAATGTACGAGGTGGGTTATCTGTTATACCACACAGATTTGCCCAAGCCAATAATCCTTTTATGCATGAGAAATACGATGAAAGCAAACCGACGAGCTATATTTTATATTTGGACGCTTGTAATTTATATGGGTACGCAATGTGCGAACCACTCCCAGACGGAAATTTCAAATTTCTATCACAAGATGAAATTGCGCAAGTTGAATTTCTAAACTTGCCGGTGGATTCAGAGTTCGGCTACGTTATCGAGTGTGATCTCGAATATCCTAAATCGCTTCACGATTTACACAATCATTTTCCGCTAGCGCCTACAAAAGAAGAAGCACCTCACCATCTATTGTCTGACTACCAGAAACATGAGGGACAAATATTAACAACAAAACTTTTGGCCACCCTCTATGACCGCACGAAATATGTTTTACATTATAGGAATTTAAAATTGTATGTAGAATTGGGAATGAGGCTTAAATGTATTCATCGCGTGGTGAGGTTCACGCAATCTCGCTGGCTTAAGCCCTACATTGATTTCAACACCGAATGTAGAAGAAACGCAAAAAATAAGTTTGAAATTCAAAATTTCAAGGCGTTGAGTAATATAATCTATGGGAAAACATTGCAGTGTGATAGAAACCACACCCAAGTAGAGCTTGTTACCGACGAAAAAAAATTAGACAAATTAATTTCGAAACCTCTGGTCAAGCGATGGGTTATTTATAACAAGCATGTAATCGGGGTGTTTCTAAGAAAGATTGAAATCAGCTTGAAAAAACCCATCTTTGCAGGATTCACCATTTTGGAATTGAGTAAACACCTAATGTTTGATTTCCACTACAACAAGATTTTGAACATATATCGTCCTGAAAATGTGAATCTATTAATGTCGGATACGGATAGCCTGATGTATGAATTGAAAACAAAGGATGTGTACCAGGATATTAGGAATAATTTGACGTGGTTTGACACATCTGATTACCCATCCACTCACAAATGTTATAGTCTTGTAAATAAAAAAGTGGTTGGGAAATTTAAGGATGAAGCAAATTCAAAGATAATTACACAGTTTGTCGGTCTCCGCCCCAAATTGTATTCCTTCAAATATATGGACGATGTGGATGAAATTACAAAAAATACTGCTAAAGGTGTGAAACGTCAAATTAAAGACAGGTGCTTATCGTTTGATCTATACAAGAAGTGTTTATTTGAAAGGATCCGACACTACGAGCGTTTCAATATGATTAGGAGTTTTTCGCATAAAATTTATCAAATAAAATGTGCAAAAACAGCGCTCTCATGCTATGATGATAAAAGGTATATTGCCCCGGATGGGATTCATACCTTGGCATGGGGTCATTATAGAATCCCCCAAGTTGAAGAAGGAGAAGAAGAAGAAGAAGAAGGAGGAGAAGGAGGGGGAGAAGGAGGTGGTGAGAGGGGTGAAGAAGTGAGTAGAACCTTCCTCTCCGAGTGCGCAGCAGCGAGTGAGTAGTGGAGAAGGAAGGAGGAGTGTTGTTTTACAAAAAAGAGGGTGGCTAAAAATAGATTACCTACGCGTCGCGTGCCGAGGCAGTTGAGATATATCACACGTGTGTGATGTCGACAAAAATGAATGAAATTAGACATAGATTAGCACAAGAATTGCATTCTGTTCCAAGAGTACATTTTAATAGGAGAAAATATGAGATTAAAAGTGAGGTGGATCTGCTTCAGGCAGATTTGATTGATATGAGCTCGCTGGCGAGAGATAATTCAAATTTTACTTTTATTTTAGCTGTAATTAACTGTTTTTCTAAATATGCTTATTGTGTGCCAATAAAATCCAAAAGTGCTGGCTCTGTGTATGCTGCACTTGAACCAATTATTCGTAAAAATAAAAATGTTAAATTTTTTCAGACAGACCAAGGTACCGAATTTTTTAATACAAAAGTAAAAGCATTATTGGATAGGTATAATATTAAACATTACCATGTTTTTAGTGAGAAAAAGGCTGCAATAGTCGAACGTTTTATTAGAACTATTAAATCAAAAATCTATAAATATTTAACGCAGCATGGAACAAAACGATGGGTGGGAGCATTACCAACATTGGTTAAAGAGTATAATAATGCTTTCCACAGAACAATTCAAATGCGACCATCTGATGTTCGCAAAAAACATCGAAATCATATAATAGCATCGCTTAATAAGGCGGCCAATGAGAACTTACGTTTGAAATCTAAACGAATAAAACCGAAATTTAAATTGGGCGATGTTGTACGCATTAGTAAGTACAGACAGGTTTTCGACAAATCGTATAATATTAATTGGAGTGGGGAATTATTTATAATTCATTCAGTCTATCCGACTAAGCCACCTACTTACATCTTGCGTGATTTGAAAGGGGAAATAATTTCTGGCCGTTTCTACGAAGAAGAAATGAAAAAAACAAAGCTGGATGAGGAGGAGCAGAAAGTTTATTTAGTAGAGAAAATTATAAGGAAAAATAAAGATAAAATATTGGTTAAATGGTTAGGTTTCAGCGAACCTACATGGATCGAGAGAAAGAATTTACTAGGTTAAGAACTGTATTGTAAATACTATGTATTATATTGTAAATACTATGTATTATATTGTAAATAAGCGAAATGATGTATATTGGAAAAGAACTGAAAAATATTATCAATAAATTGATATAATATGTTGAAGCATGTGTTTTATTCAGTTATCCATTAGCTATCATAGTGATACAATGGTAAAGGATACGACCATACCCATCATCAATTTTGATGAGGTTATTACAGGTAAACCGAACATTGGCAAGAGTAAAAATGGTAGTTTATTACCGCATAATGCACGCATTATGCGGTAATAAACTACCATTTTTACTCTTGCCAATGTTCGGTTTACCTGTAATAACCTCATCAAAATTGATGAGGTTATTACAGGTAAACCGAACATTGGCAAGAGTAAAAATGGTAGTTTATTACCGCATAATGCACGCATTATCCTGATTGGTAGATCCAACAGTGGTAAGACAAATACGTTATTGAATTTGATTTTCAATAAAAACGGATTGAAATTTAAACATTTATACTTATTTAGTAATTCTTTGTATCAAGATAAATATAAGTTTTTGAAAAAGGTGTTTTCAAAGATAAAATGTGTAAGCTTTTACATGTCAGACAATACTGATATGATAAAGCATCCCAACAAAGTTGAGAGAAACTCTCTTGTCATTTTTGATGATTTACAATTAAGCAATGTACCTCAAATTCGTAATTACTTTACAATGGGTAGACATCGCGAAATTGACACAGCCTACTTGGTACAAAGTTACGGTGCGATAATGAAACATCACATCCGAGATAATTGCAACGTATTGATTATTTTTAAACTTGATCAATTAAATTTGAAATTAATTTATAGGGATTTTGTAGGGGAAGATATGAGTTTCAGTGAGTTTAGAAAACTATGTTGGGAGGTGTGGTCAAAAGGTGCTCACAAATTTGTTTCTATTTTTACTGAATGTAAGGCTGAAAATGGAAGATACAGAGAGCAATTGGATAAATTCATAAAGATTCCTTTGCAATGAGGTAACTTCGGTGTTTGCACGATTTTTTGTCATTCAACGTCGCGGCATTAATGGAGAAAGTTAATATGCGTAAGAAACGCGATCGTGCTGCTCCTACCGCAGCATCATCTGTTGGGGAGAGAAGCAGTTTAATAGATAGAATAAAAAAATTGAGAAAAACTATTATTGAAAAACACAGAAATTTATTGGGTTTTCAAACACAGAGTGAGGAATTTAATCGTAAAAGGTTGGAACCAATAATTACTCCATTAATTGAACTCAAAAAGAGCACAATCTCTGTCAATGAAACAGTAAAGCGCGAAAAAGAACACAAGGTTGAACCGTTGGTAACGGAGGAGGAGAAGGAGGAGGAGGAGGAGGTGGGGGAGAAGGAGGATGGGGAGGAAGATGTAAATATTTCTGCTAATGATAAATCTGCTTTCTTTGATTCGACTTTGAATATTACTAACCGTCGCACTCGAATAGAAGAAATTTTAGACAACTATTTAGGTGTGTTTCATAACGAGAAATTAGATAATTCTATTCCTTACGGTATACGTTTTGATCATAAACAAAATTTATATTTTATCGGCGATGAGCCCGTAAGTTTTGATGATGTTTTTATAACTGTCGGCGAACAAAGGTTTAGAATGACTCATGGTTTGTTGGAGCTATTGTTTAACAGTAGGCCAAATTCAAATCTCTACAATAACAAAGATTTGGCGAAATATAAAAAAATATTATCACTGACATCTGTACATATTAATAACCAGGGTTACGTAATTCGCAATTCTGGTAAAAAATCTCAAATTATACAGAAACTTTTTCCACCCAAAAAACGTTCAAAGTATGGGAAGGGATTATTGAATTTTGTTAGAAATAAATCACGTGATAGAAACTACATATTCTGGGATGATGTTAACGAACTAGTCGAACGGTTATTTATTTTAATGGGTTCAAAAAATGCAGGAAATTCAGCTCACGATATTGAAATCGATTCGATATTACAAGAACTGCGAGAAGCCAGCTTTATACAGTAAAAAAGCGAGGACAGGCCGTGTTGGCGGGAAGCTGTTCGGTAGAGCGAAAGAGGAGAGAAAGAAATATGAGAGAGGTGAGGCTGGGTGAAACCGGCTGTTGCGAAAGAGTATGTTAGAAGGAATGCGGAGTGGACGCCCCCTCACCCCTCTGCGAAACATCGTGTAAAGTGAGAATAGCCGACTAAAGACATGAGCTGGGGTGGTGACGTCAGTGCTGCCAGCGCGAGTCATCTTGTCAACCAACACAAATCGGAGCGTTGGAACCTCACCGCTAAAGCGGGTGTACCGAGGTGTTGATAATTAATTTCGACATTCGAACAATGAACACCGATCGATTCGGACGAATGCATCGTCCGCATGCGAAGCAATTAGAGGAGTTAAAAAAATTAGTAGCGAATTTTGACAAGTTGGAATTTGAATTGAGTGAGTTGAAGAAGGATGTTTTAACTAGAACAGAATTTAACAATGAAAGAAGCCAACTTGTGTCGTTTGAAAATCTCAATAGTGGATTAAGTATAATTAACAATGTGTTGGAAAAACGCATGCATGATTTAGAACAGGTTGTTTTAACTAGGAGAGAATTTGAGCAGGAGAAGGCTAGTGTGCTGGTGAGTAGACATACCCTCAATAATGAGATGAAAATTATTAGCAAAGAGGCAGAGGCAGAAAGAGATAAACTACTCACTCGAGATGAATTCAATAGGGAAAATTTACTCACTAAAAAAGAGTTTATAATTGAAAAAGCAGGATTCATCTCATATGAACAACTTAACACAGCTGTAAAAATATCACAGGACCTATTAATGGATTATGTGCATAATAATCGAGATTTCAAGAGGCATTTAAATGATCTGATGTATAGATATGCCTATTATTTGATAGAAAAATGTGTAATGGCTGCCAGAACGTTTGATTATAAAGAGTTGGAGGGACGAGGACTATTGCCAGAACATACTGTCAGCGAATTTCTTCGGCTTATTGGGATGGATGAGCCGACGATAAAATATGATAGTAGTTTGTTTTTACCTCCTCAACAAGAACGCCTATTACAACGCTATCAATCTAGGAATCGGGGAGTGTAGAAGCATTCTATTTCTGTGTACAGCCCCCCACCTGCTAGGCACGTGTTGCGACCGTTAAATTCTAAGGTTAATGACCTGAGAGCGTGTCTCTCTCACACACACACACACACACACACACATAAAACTTGTGCACGTGTTCTGCTTTTAAACGTTATGAAATAGTTTTTCACAGCAGGGGGCAGAAGTATTATTAATATCTGAAGCACTGTCCGGGGCTGGGGGGCAGGGGGGTATATTAACACTGCACGTGCGAAAGAGAGAGAGAGGGCTTTGAGAATCACAGCAGGTGGTGGCAAGTGTGCAGATGCAATTAATAGCTAAAGCGGGGGGCGGGGGCGGGGGGTTACGGATAAGAGCAAATATAGATATAGTAATTGCAAGCAGGTATATATAGATATACAATTGCAAGCGTGTATATATAGATATAAAGCTGTATGTTCTATATTTATTGGGAACCTTCTGTGAGAGGTGGGGTCAGGGGGGATAGGTCCTCTCTCATTGGTGCTTGCGGGGGGTCCCCCTTTAATCTATTGGGAATAAAGTGGGGACACATAGGGAAGGGGGGTATGTGACCTTAAAAACAAAATGGCTGACTGCGACAGGGGGAAGGGGTAGGTGTTTACAAAATGTCTGACCTGGGGGAGGGGGAAGGGGGGTGGCCACGCCCCCCTGTCTTCTGATTGGCCGCATCAGTATTCTCATTAACCCCTACTTGCGTTAATAACTGGCATGGGTGCAGAGCGGGATTGTAACAGTTCTGCTTCTAATAGCTGTAATGATGTTGTTTTCAAATTTTGATGGATTGTTAAAATGACGTACATGATAAATTATATGAGTAATGTGTGACGATGTGAAATCTGAAGACCTGTCCAGACGCCGAGAGCTAGAGCAGGCGTGAATTCAAGGGTAGTGGGCTATATATAGGGGATGTATCCCGCCCCGAAATTATCAACTGACACAAGAAAAGCTTCACTTGTGCTATTTGTAAGGGGTGATGACATTTTTCTTTGGTCATAGAAGATTTTGACCTTTTGGTATTCCCCCCTTCCGCGCGTTAGACACAGCTAGATGAGCTGGAGCTCAGATAAGGCCGGGCTCACACGTGCTACAATCGCGCGATTGTAGCCAGAGGAATTATCAAGTGTTGGGCGATTCTAGTAGAGCACATGATCAGATTGTGCAGTTCCCACGAGCTACACTTCGCT